>APFE030518430.1:0-76497 GCA_000404065.3 Pinus taeda
AAATGAGATCAAAAAGGTATGTAATCTCTCCTCTCAAAATCTCAATTAGGAAGACTAAGTTCTAGCAGCATTTCACCTCAAAAATATTCAGCTTTCAACCTCCTCAGTAACCAACCCAATGCTTCATTTTATAGTGCAAAGAAAGGAGGTTACAGGTCCACCATTGAAGAGATAAAGTCCTCCTTCAAAGGGATAAGCTCTTCACATCAAGGGGTTAGTTCCTTAAGGTATGGGATGCATGAACCTTTAAGGAGTGAACTTGCCACTTGAAGATTCTCTCTAGAAGCTTCTAGAAATGACTCAAAGTGAGTTTTTAAGAATGTACTTGCGCCTTTTTAACTTTTACAGGGGTCTGCACCCATAACACAAAGACAGAGTGGTAAGGTGCATAGGGGACATGACCAATAGGTGCGAGACCACAGGTAATGCTAAGAGAAATTGCGGAACCAGATTTAGATATTTTTAAGGTCTTTGTCTTATTTTCAAGGCTTGATATGAAGAACTGAGGTTTAAGACTTGCAAAGGAGGAAGGTATGAGTGGTGATAGACTCACACTAATTAAAAAATGTCAAAAGTGACAATTTTTGTGCAACAGATTGCCCCCTAAAGTGCGAAGTCTGTAATAGATGAGGATAATTTTTTCATCTAAGAAGAGTGAAGTACTTTATCATTTCAAGGATCTTCCTGTGGACACCCTGGTTGAAACCTATAAAAACATTCAATGCAATATATATATACATATTATATATATATATATATGTTGAACATATCATCGCTGAGGTAGGAATTCCCATACTCAGATCAAAATTGACTAGAAAGCTATCTAAACTGCTCTGATACGGGGATGATTATGTAATACATCACAAGTATAGACATATGTAGACACAGTATGGGCGTAGCCATCTGTTTATGAATAGTCCACTGTATAATGAATAACAAAATTCCTCATAGTGTGGATGGTGGAAACTAGACCCAAGGTCTTGATTTCTGCTCTCCGAACTATTACGATTCTATCCATGTGAATGAATGTGTCGAAGTTGAACATGGTAGAAACCACTTGATTACCAGTCAATGATGTGAACTGTTAACAAGTGTGAGAGAAACCACTAGTAATGTCAATGGCCCTCAAAGTACTCAGTACAATCCATGAAATGTGAATATATGAGTCGATGTTGATCACGTCACAGAATCCTTTGATCGAAGGTCAATGATGCAACCTGTCATCAAAGGTGAGAAACCTACCATTAGGGCATGCATATTCCAAGGTATTGATGATTTCTAGATCATCTTTCTAGATAATGAGTTGGAGTTGATAGAAAGCGATTCGTCATAGGCAAGCCCACAACATGAAATCATAGATCAAGTTTTGAAGAAATATATTTGGCAACGACTAACTCAGGGATGGTCAAGATGGATGACAGATATTCTGCAAATGAATGGTTTATTTGAGCTGACCTCTTGAACACATAATGACACTGCAGATGGTTTGGTGACAATTGTCTCAAAGCTAATACCCAAAAACAGGCTGAAGACTTTCAATATGGTTTGATTAACTGTAGGCAAAGGATTTCCCAACCCAGGTGAACAAAAAGTGTCATGTTCAAGAGTGGTTAACTGCTTTTCTAAACACAAAGTATAACAAATAGGTTCATTTTTCTCTCTTTTCCCCCACCATTTCTAGCAAGTACCTCTTTTTTTGACAAAGCTTAAGGAGGATAACATTTCTTGATTATAATCTCTCATCCTTCGGATGAGTCCGACTTAGTTTAAAATTCGAACCCTAAGAGGAAGTGGTCCGTTCCTGCTTAAAATTAAACAGGTCCTTTACTATTGAATTTTAATGAGTCTAGTTAGGAAAAACTCGGTGTTTTCAATTTTAGGGAGTCAGAAGAAAAACTTAAGAAACTCCATGGTTGTCCTTTTTCGTAAATTTGTGTCCCCCAAGCCCAAAAAAGTATAAAATGATACTTGAGAGAACCACTTGACCATTACGATCAAGGAGTACTTTTCATAATTAGTGCCTTCAATCTGAAAAAGTAAAAAAGTGATCGAAAAAACGTCGTTTTATAACCAATATCTAAGTTGAAACGACAAAAGAACGGTAATCTTTTCATGTTTATATGGTCAGAAAAGAGCTGTAAGTGGACCGTCCTTTTAATTTCGTTTTAACGAGTTTAAAAAGAAAAACTCGGCAATCTTTTCATATTTTACGAGTCAAAAAAGAGCTTAAAGAGGACTCCTATGTTTCGCCTTTTCGTAAATTTTGGAAGAGTCCGAAAAAGTGAAAAAGTATGCTCTTTGTTGAAAATGATCAATTCTTCCTAAAAATCCAATATTTTGCACAAAAACTCAAAACATTACTCATACATGTTTAAAATAAATAAAAATGAATCAAAAGTTACCTTTTTAAAGTGAAAAATAAACAAATTAAAAATTCATTTATTCAAAAAAGCTTATAAAAAGGGCTTTTGTAAATTCATTTTTACCGTTTGACTTCAGAGTGAAAAGTACGAGTTTTTGGTAAGAAACTTCCTGCGAAGATTGTGGAAAATCCGACCATTGGAATCGAAAACTGTCAGCTCCAGGAAATCCACATCATCCCCATCTTGCATTTCAACCGTTTAATTTTCATTTTAGAGCTTTAAAATTGATTTTTAAGGAAAATTGGGTCCGCAGGTGCTGCATGTGGCCCCTGCGAGCCCCAAATTTTTTGTACAAAGGAAAAATTCGGGATCCCGTACCTACTCCTAAGGACGAGTGCGGACCTACGCACTGTCCCTAACAAGCGGGTGCGGACCCCGTGAAATACGTTTCAAAACATCAATTTTTTCCATTTCCGCCCAAAATTTTTGAAATTAAATTGTTCTAATCTGCCTTTTTTGCAATGTAGATATAAAAAAATGCTCATTTGGTAGGAATGGGAACATGAAAATGTGGATCTAGCTACATTAATTCATCCACCTACAATACATGCATTAAAAGCATGTGGACTATTTAAATTCTGGACCATACCCGGCATGAGGGCTCATGTAGACTTTCTGCAATGGCTGGTAGACAGGTGGAGCACAGAGGACCAGTGTTTCATAATTGGTGGCCACTGGCTCGAAATCAAGCTAGAGGAAATTTATTTCCTGACTGGTTTTCCCAAGAGGGGCGAACGATTATCTCTATTCGAGACTAGGCCAGGTGACCAGTGTGTCGCTAGTCTTCGACTAGAGTTTTGTAATGACCAAACTGAGGACAAACGAATAGATATTAAGACTATCTCCAGTCCCGAACTTAAAGTGATTGCATTTATTGTCACTAGACTATGCAGGAGCACAACATTGCATCTAGCTACCAAATCCCAAATGTGAATGGCAATAGACTGTTACCGAGGCACCATCTTCAACTAGTGCAAGGCTATGTTGGCAAATGTAAAAGGCCAACTGACTAGAGTAAAGAATGGACAACTAAAAAACATTGGATATGGTTTCTTGGTTGTCAGCTTTGGCCTAGAGAGGGTCCCTATGTTGGTCCCATAGTAGCTTTTCGTTGAGGTTGGACTTCCCCGAGAGCCTAGGATTATGCGCTGGGTTGCAGTGATGGCCTGTCATCCTGAGGAGGGTATAGAGGTTGTCCGATTTCCACCTGACTATTTTTGTTGGTTGGGGAACCAAATTTTCATGATTCAGGACTTTCCATACACTGGGATGGATTATCGTGGTGATCCATACATGGCTCTTCGACCAGGTGAGCAATGGGATGATTCAGGTAAAATAATTTTCAACATTTCCTAAATTTTTAACTAATTTTTTTTTTTTAAATCGTTCAAAACTGATAGTAAAAAGTTTTAAATGCAGATGTGGGTCCACGGTGACTAGCCGCTCTCCAGCCCTATGAGAGAAGACACCCCGCTACAGCAGCACTAGCCCCACAAGACCAATCAGTAGAGACTCTGACCGAATTAGAGCATCATCTAGAGCATTTGATAGTAGATATCCCAGAGACTAGTATAGATGATATTCCACTTAGGTTACGATGCTATGTGATTGGGGTCCCAGGACCTTTTAGGAGGTTCCTTTGTAGGGTGGCTCGAGCCGTGGTTTCTTATCATGATCATCATCAGGGATAGGATGATCGCCTTTGTAGACTCATACGACATTTTATATCTTTTTGTACTATCATTTTTGTCGATCATAAAGTGTTTTTCAACCTATGATCGAAGACGATGTATATTTGACACACTTCTATGCTATGATATATCACTATTACTAGTTATCTTGTATAACATGTTTATGGAATGTTTTTAAATTTATTGTCTTGATTATTACAAATGTCTATTTAACATTCGAGAAGCAACTGCATCTGCTAATGTGTTTAAATATCTTGGAATATGTTGATATTCAATGTAGTCAAATTCACATTCCAAGAGACGAACTCTCAAAAATAATCTCAATAACACTGGATTTCTAATGGCATAAACCCTGTTAAGCTGTAATACAACGAGTTCAGAATCTAACCTAACAATCAAACTCTGAATCCCACATGAGATGGATTCAGATAATAACTCAATCACTGCATTATACTCTACAATGTTATTTGTTGTTTGACCGAGGCTTACCCCATGCATAGATACTAACTCATCAGAGGGTGAATAGATAAGCCAAGCTGCGGAAGAAATATTCCGTGTACTACGACAAGCACCATCAGCAAAACCAATGTATGTTTGAAGAGATGTCGACATCTGCAATATCAAGAGTAAAATCAAGATAAGCAGGAATAATGATAAAAACACTCTCTAAACTAGGCACACTTTCTAATCTACAACACACCAACTAGAAAGAAACTATTCTAACAAAAATCTCCACACCACACTTTAAGCATAATATCTTTTCAGATAAAGCCCATTTCTAGGTCTACCTAAAGAGACACCATCAAAATCTACTAATTCATAGGCCCCTTCTGCCAGCTTACGCTTAACAACAAAAGGACCATGCCACATGGGTACAAATTTTCCAGCCCCTAGCATATTGTTTGCTTGATCATATAGTAAAACTAGGTCTCCTTCTGAAAAATTATGAGGTGTAACATTTCGGTCATACTAAGCTTTTATCCATTTTGCATGAGTCTCAATTGCTAATGCAACATCACGTCAATTCTCATCTAGCTGAGCTAAGTACAACAAACATTTCTCCCCTTCGGAAGTGGCTGGGAGTAATTCAATGGCTATTTGCAATGAAGGAATTTTGCATTCAATGGGTAACACTGCTTCCAACCCGTAAACTAGTTGAAAAGGAGTGAAACCAGTTGATGTTTTTACTGAGGTTCGGTATGCCCAAAGTGTTGAAAATAACATGTTATGCCAATTCGACTGATGAATACGAATGATTCGTTGGATCATAGTGACTAGAACTTTATTGATTGCTTCAACCAAACCATTAGCCTGTGGGTAATATGGAGTAGAACTATCATGACGCAGGCCAAGTTGAGCTATTAGTTCAGTCATCATGATGTTTCGAAAATGACTTCCATGATCAATAATAATCGCTTGAGGAACATCGAATCTAGCAATGACTGAAAACGAAAATTGCAGCAGTTTTTGTCGTCTGCCGAAAATGTAGGCATCGCATCAACCCACTTGGTAAAATAATCTATCGCAAGAATGATATACGCATGCCCCCCAGCCGAGTGAGGGTTACATGTAATAAATTCGATACCGCACTTTGCAGAAGGACCGACGACAATTATAGGGTGGAAAGGAGCAGGTGGAGCATGCATCTTTTGATCAAAAATTTGGCAATTGTGGCATTTCCAAACTGCATTGATACAATCTTTAAATAAGAATGGCAAAAAATAACCAGCGTGCAATATCTTTTGGGCTATGGCATACCCAGACATATGACCACCACATGCTCTAGAGTGATAGCCATTCAAAACCTTTTCAGCTTCTTCATGAGTTAGACAACGTTAGAAAATAGAATCCACTCCACGACGATAGAGTGTATCTACAATAATATTGTACTGTTGGGATTGGAAATGTATTTTCTTTCGCTGAGATCATGAGATTTCAGGCCAAAAAGATTCAGTTTGGAGATAGACAATTATATCTCCATACCATGGATCAAGAGTACTGATAAGAAACAAGGATTCATCTGCAATGGGTTCTTCCGCCATAGTTTCAGTATCAGTATGTGGGAAATCACACATCAGTTCCACAAAAATTCCAAGTAAAATTCTTGCAGGATAGCTATCCATTTAGAATACTTACCCCCTAGCAATTTTTTGGTCAAAATATACGTCATAGTGTTACAGTAAGAAATTACCATGGTTTTGCGTAATAATATGTAGTGACGAAATCTTTGGACAACTTTAATAGCTGCCAAGGCCAATTTCTCCACATGCGAATATTTAAGCTCAGTCGGATTCAGAGTTTGACTAAGATAGTAAATCACATGTTCATTCTTGAATTCATCTTCCTGAACTAAAACCATCCTAATGGTGGAATGAGAAGTGGTGAGGTACAAAAAATAGTCCTAGTTGTAGTTGGGAGGATACAATAATGGTGCATGGGTCAACACATGTTTAAGTCCATCAAAAGATTTGTTAGTTATCTCATCCCAAAAGAACAGAGTATTCTGTTTCAACAACCTGGTAAAACCTTTCATTATCTTGGTGTAGTTAGGAATGAAATGACGTAAAAAGTTTGCTTTACCTTGCAAATTTTGGAGTTGGCGAAGTGTCGAAGGTGGAGGTAATTTGACAATAGCTTCAACCTTCGAGGGATCGACACGAATGCCAACTTTTGAGACAACAAATCGTAGTAAACAACCCGTTTCTATACAGAAAACACATTTGTGTGGATTCAGCCTAATTTGATAATGCCTACATCTCATAAAGATGGCTCGTAAATGAGTGAGATGACCGGCTCGACATAATGAATGAGGAGGTAAATCATCGAGATAAGGTTGCACAATGTGCTTGATGTCATGAAACGCGTAAGACATAGCCCTTTGAAAAGTTGCTTCGGCATTCTTCAATCCAAAATGTAACTTGCAATAAGCAAATGTCCCCATGGATAAATGAAAGTCGTTTTACCTGCTCGAAGTAACTTCTCAACTTCAAATTTAATAGCAGCAGCTTTTCTTCGATGTATCTGACGCAAATGTTGCCAGACAGGTTTAGCATCCAGGTAAGTTTTAATTTCATGGAAAATAATTGATGGATCGATTCCTGGCATTTCTTCATATGACTAGGCAAACACGTTGCGGAATTCTTGAAATAGGGATTTATAAGTTTGGATTTCCTCGTCTGCACAGGAAGCACCTATATGAATGTTTTCAATAATTTTAGGTTTCACTGAAATGTCAATAGGAACTGTTCAAGAAATATTTCCCAAATTCAACTCAGAATCAAGATGTTGCAATGGATTCTGTGGTTCTTTGACATAATCAGTGGTAAAAATAGATGAGAAATCATTTTCAAAATGATCAAGCTCAGGTAAAAACGAAGATCAATGATGAAGATCTTCCCATGGTAAATCAACAATAGACAAAAGTTCACGAATCTGCTCATTAGTATGAACAGGATCAGAAAGAGTTCTTGAATCTGAGGTTGAGATTGAAAGTGACTCCCCATGGACCACATTCATTGGATCAATTTCGGTTGAACAAGAGTCGAAAAACAATTGTACAGCCTGATATGCACCTTTAAAGGGACTCAAGGGCATTGCATCACCAAATGAGTCCACCTCAGAATCGGAAGGTACGATCCAAGGATCATCAAAAGCAATAGTGTTCGATGAAATCATATG
The DNA here is from genome assembly GCA_000404065.3 of Pinus taeda. Lineage (NCBI taxonomy): Eukaryota > Viridiplantae > Streptophyta > Pinopsida > Pinales > Pinaceae > Pinus > Pinus taeda. Next base: position 7,793 of record APFE030518430.1, read on the forward strand.
AATGGTTGCAAAAGAAGGCGATAAGTTACGAGAAGGAAATGAAAAAGTTCCTAGTAAACCAGAATCTTTAATCAAACCTACCCCAACATCCTTATAAGGGATAGTTGTTTTACTGACATGTTGGATACTATTAGAAGAGGCTGGTTCGGATGAAAAATAAGTTAACTGGTCTATTGTAATGATATTTCCATTATGAGGAAACTTAATAAGCCAAAAGACCGATGAAACAACAATAGTCATAGTGTAAGACCAACTACGACCCAATAGAAGGTTGTAATCTAGAGGGGCATCAACCACTTCCACATCTAGATTTACAATTTTTCCTTCTACCCCTATAGGTAAATCCTAAAAAATTCCAAAAGTATGAAACCCTCGGCCATCAAAAGCCTTTATAATCATCAGGGATTGATTGAGTGTGGGAGAACCAAGCGATCTCCATCACTAAATCAACATAATACATGTAGAAGCTCCCTCATCAATCGCAGTCCGAAAGCAAGGTTTGTTTTTGACTAACACTGGAATATGGAAAGCCATTTGATGAGGTAGACAAGGTGTATTATTTTCTAAATCAAAGATTATAAGGTTGGAATCCTGAATATCAATAGCTCCTATAGTAGACAATAGCAATTTACGCTGTGTTGGGCATGATTGCAGCACCTCCAAAGCTGACATTGCTGAAGGGGAAATAGCTAAATCTTCAACAATGTTATAGTTCTGAGCAGCTCTCGCATGTGGATTGAAAGCTAACTTCCAAAGTATACCTTTAGCAAGCGGTTTGATTACTAAGTCTGGGTTAGTTTTCTCGATCTATAGTGAATCAGAACCAGAAGGAGTTGAAGTTAATGGGTTTGAATTAGAAGATTCTACTTTCTTACCACCAATAGGATTCTTACTACCATAATTTTGCCATCGCGTCGTAATCCTGACATGGGACATCATCATAATTGGTTCTTCTGAGGCATTTGAGGAAGAACCTATCATCTTACTATCTTGATTAGGAAAAGGACCCTTCAAGACAATAGGCATTTGAGAACCTTTGACGATCTTTGAAACCTCAACTCGATGTGGACAATCTCTTGTAAAGTGCTCCTCGTCACAAATGAGACAAGGATAGCAAGGTTTACATTTCTCATCAGTAGGTTCATTTTTATCTGGTTTCTCTTTTGAGTTTTATGTATTTCTCTTCTCCCCTTTCTTTTTACTGTCGAATTTTGATTTGGTCATAGATGATTCTACAACATGAATATCGACAGGAATTTCAGTGGAAGATTCTCCTGTTGGGGAATCTGGTAAAGTTATAATAGGAGAAGAATGCTTTGCAGATTTCTTCTTACTCTTGGTACTAACTAAACCAATCATACCATCGGTGGCATGAGACCCTAAAAGAGTTGCAGTTATTTGATTTTGTTTTGGAAGATCAGGGATTTTTTCATGTAAAGTACCCGACTGCATACAAAGGAGGTCAAGGTACTGAGCCTGAGAAATTACTTGCTCTTCAGTAACAACTCCTACCTTAGCTACATCCTCAATGATTTTAGGTAATAATGATTTAACAAACCATTTTGCCAAAATTTGATACGGGATAAAAAACCTTCACCAAACATCGTCGACATCGCCATTCATGAATATGATCTGAAATATATGTGGACGTTGACTGTTTTAATGAAGTTAATAATTTCGTACCATTGTCATATCTGACAGGCAATTGAAAATGAGTTAAGAATGAAGTGGCTAACTGACTAAAATTGTAAAAAGAGTTTTGTGGTAACTCAATATACCACTTGGCCGCAAGACCAATTAGAGTGCGTTGAAAAAGACGTAAGAAAATTGAATAATCTATAATGGAATTGGATGCACACCAGAGGTGATAAGTCATCACATGATTTGACGGATCTTCTCCTGACTTACCTTCAAACTTTGGAATATCAGTGGGCAACTTATTAGGCATTGGCAGCCAATACGAAAGATAGTAAATTGGATCGTTCATAAGGCGCGACAAATCAGGTAAATACAAAGTTGCAATAAAAGGTAACTGATAGTTAGGGTCTCGAAAACCTTAAGTCATAAGACCAGCTCCAGGAGGAGGATATCCAAGATAACCTAGAATTGGATTTGCATTAGGAATATTATATCCTCCCAGAAAACCAGGATTAACCGAACCAAACTGGGGGTGTTGAGGTTGCTGATAAGTATATCCAGGGTATGGTTGATACTGATAAACTGGGTTTTTCACAACAGGACCATATTGATACTATCCCTGGTATGGTTGATAAGTGAATTGCAGTTGACTTGTGACAATTGTACTTGGACCAAGTTGTCCTAAAGACATCTGAACCGAAGTATAAATTGTAGGTCCAGACTGTGCTAAAGAGGTCTGAGGAGTTGATGCAAGAACAATAGAAGCCAGAGCTGCTGATACTCCAGAAGTAGGTGGGGTGTATTGAACAGAAGCTGTAGTAGTTGCAGAAGTTGTTTGAAGTGGAGTTCGAGGCAAACTAGGCCCAGACTGATGAACTACACCAGGTGCAGAAGTTTGAATAGTAGGCTGGATAGGTTGTTGGGTTGGACCAGAAACTAAAGGTTGTCTAGGTTGACTTAATAACTGCACATTAGGTTGCAAAATCTATTGAGTTTGAGATGGACCCCACACCATGTTCATTCTGGGGTAAGGACCCATAAAAGGTTGAGCATATTGAGGACCATAACCAGGTTGAGTGTAAGACTGATAATTGAGAGGTACATTTCCAGTTCCTTGTATAAATGGCTGACCAGAAGGTGGTTGGAAACCTTGAGTTGGGTACTGACCTTGAGGATGATAACCTTGAGGGATATACTGAAACTGGGGTTGACCTTGAGGTATATATTGATACTTGGGTTGACCTTGAGGTATATACTGAGTCTGGGGTTGACTTTGAGGTATGTACTGTCCCGAAGGTATGTACTGTCCTTGAGGTTGCCCCCCAGGCAGTATTTGACTACCTTGAGGTTGCCCCCCAGGCAGTAATTGAGCACCTTGCAGTTGCCCCCCAGGCAGTAACTGACTACCTTGAGGTTGCCCTCCAAGTGGTAACTGACTACCTTGAGGTTGCGGATTTGGAATAGCACCAAACATCTTAAGAATTTCTTCTACACTCAATGGTTGAGTTCCGTTATTGGTAATTGATGTCCCATGTTCAATGGCTTGAGGAGATGCTCCTGAAAAAGTACAAGAAAGTGATTGATACCCAGAAGGAACAAAAGGACCACCATATAAAAATGTTTCCGGTGTTTGAGAAAACATGGATGACTGTTTTGACATATTTGAAGGAGGATAATAACCTCTGGGTGTAGGATGAAAAGGAAAAAGAGGTGGTGAAAAGCAAGACTCGTATTTTATAAAAACTTCGTCAATGATACGTACCAAGCGTCACTTCTAAAAGGACTATAGAAGATTGATTCACGCTCCCTAAGTTCTAAAGTTAGTTGTTTTTCAGGGAGAGTTGTATCTTTGTCCGGAATAACAAGTTCTTCAATAGAAATGAGTCTAGAAGGAAGATCTTCGGTAATGGCACTTCCTACCCTGGGTGAACCAGGACCGCTAGAAGTTGGAGAAGCAAATCCTGTGGATGGAGTAGCAGCATGTTCAGTTTCAGACTCAGAAATTTCAGGTTCCTCAATTAATTCACTAGTAGGAGAAATACTACTAGTAACTTCGGAAAATGAAATTGGTTCAGAAATATACTATGTTGCTTAAACTGGGTAATCAGGGTGAATAATAAAAGATGATTCTTCGGCTCTGAGTGACCCAAATCTACTATCACTAGGTGATACAAGAGCTCGTAGCCCTTCAAGCTGGCTTAGTGTATATTTGGGAGGCTGCCCCCGAAGGCTACAGGATTGTCTCGGTAATTCAGCCACGATTAAATATTTAATTACTTCACACACAAACAAAGAAAATCTCAATAAAACCACCTAAAGTCTCTAAAGAACCAAACAATTGAATCACACACCTAAAAAATCTAAGAGTTCAAACCACACATAAACAGTAACTTTCCGTACCAAAAACACTAGTTGGTGATGAAATCCAACGTTGCAGAATTCAATACAGAAATTGCGGATGGAACAGCTACCCCGACAACCTGCTTAATGAAATATACTAGCACAAGTTTCTTCACAAAACCATCTCAAGTGAAGAGAACTCCCTAGAGAGTCCAAGTGAGACTAGTCGACGTCTGCTCTAGGTACAGTGAGACCCATACTTCACCGTCACCTTAGGAAAGAATCTTAAGATTATGGTCACTGAGGTTACCAACAGTAATAAATACCACTAGGGGAATAGTCTACGATCTGATTTACGCGCAAGGGTAGAGTAACAAAGCTAAATCTCCTTGAAAGCTCCTCGACATGATCAATCCAAGGTTTACTAACAAGTGACCCCAGGCTCCTTGACAATGGTTAATCTGAGGTTTACCATTTTTAATACGTGCAAATCCACTATCTTTCCCAATGAGACAGACTTGATTGTGTCAAAGGTTTGGACATGATCTCGTGATTGACTCATTTAAGATGAGCTTCCCAGATTATATCAATTACAATTGGATTTATTTCCTACTACAAGATATAACTACTTGTTTGTTTTAACTATCTTAGAGAGTTAATTACTCCTTACTCCAAGATACTAGCCTAAGCTATATTGGTTATAAGAGCCCTAGAAATAAAAAATATTGCTAGATTAATTTTAATTAAGCGTTATTAAGTCAATAGGTATGGAGATGAAACTTTGATGGTGTGAAGACTCGACTCCAAAAACACTAAAAAATTCACGTAAAATGATAAACAATTCGTTTTTCTTTTCAATGAATCTCTAGCTAAAAGAAAGAGTTGAGAATGCAATTTCTTGAAAAACAAATCTTTCCTTCAACATATAAATGAAAATAAAAACTTTTTTTCTTTTTCAATAAACTCAAAATGAAACTACTAATTATGCTCACAAAAATGAATCCCTTTTCTTTTCAACACTCAAAACTACAGAAAACAATTATTTCAAAAGAGAAGCTACGATTTCTAGAAAACACACTCAAAACTATGAAAAACTAATCTGAGATCTAAACTTCTAAAAACCTAATCGAAATAAAAGCTTCAAATTCTTTTGAGGACGTTTTACTTAGTTATTCAGTAAACCAAGGATTACTTCATTCAGAATAACAAATCAATCAAAAAACACCCAGCTATGTTTTCTTTTATAAAAATGAAATTCACAACTTATGATCAAGTTCGTTCAAAGATTTGCAAAGAGAAACGAAATCTATTTCTCACCAAGGAAATATTTCACAAACCAGCCAGACTCATCAAGAAGACAAAATATACCAGGGTGATCTAAGGTTTCTTAGGCTTCTAAATTTTAAGTCACTACAGAGACCAAGTGAACACTAATCTAGGCATGCAAAACTTCTAGAAATTCATCTAAAACAAAAACACCAATGGAACTTACTCACAAGAGACTTTTGATAGGAAACATGCAGATCTGGGCAAAGACTAAAATTAATAAACTAATCCTAAACTTAATTGGATGAAAAGATTTTAGGTTTTTCAAAAATTTTGACAAGGTCCGCAGGCTTCCAGTATAACTAGATTCAATACCGCTCTATGCAGTAAAATAACAATGCGGAGATGTCCGCACTGTATTATAAATAGAACGTATAGTCCTCTTAAAAATTTCAAAAAAACAAAAAACAATCCAAAACCTAAAAACTACCAAATCCCACACACATCAAGCAAAAACCAGAAACAAAAACAAGTTTCTCAAGTCAAAGACAAAGGAAAATTAAAAAACCAAATTCAGTTCCCTAGTATGGTCTCCAATTTGTTGGCAGGATAAATCGATCTTGCAGACAAGGCCGATCTCCCTAGCATCAACAGATATCTAACAACAAGAAGGACAAGCAAATTTACCTTTCTCTAAACATTTTGTGATTCATTAATAAAAACTAAAGAGGTGTTTTAGACCCTACCTTAAGTCCAACACTAGTTTGTGGCAGCCATGCTCCAACAGCTCCGAAAGAGTTTCCTTTTAAGAACCTACAATCACAAACAAGCACACATCAAATAACACCTGCATAGCTAATATAACAAATCATGTTGATCAAGGAATCCATGAAATAAACCATAAAACACAGCTTATTGAGAAAAATAAACTTGATTGTATTAACTTTGAAATAGAAGAACTTGACAACCTTTGGTGCCTTGATGTTGTACAAGTTCTTCCTAGGGTCCAAACAAGAATCTCCTCTACTTTGACAAGCCTCACTCTCTTCCAAATGAGATCAAAAATGTATGTAATCTCTCCTCTCAAAAGCTCAATTAGGAAGACTAATTTACAGCAGCATTTCACCTCAAAAATATTCTGCTTTCAACCTCCTCAATAACCGGCTCAATGCTTCATTTTATAGTGCAAAGGAAGAAGGTTACAAGTCCACCATTGAAGGGATAGAGTCCTCCTTCAAAGGGATAAGCTCCTCACATCAAGGGGTTAGCTCCTTAAGGTATGGGATGCATGAACCTTTGAGTGAACTTGCCACCTCAAGATTCCCTCTAGAAGCTTCCAGAAATGACTCAAAGTGAGTTTTAAGAATGTACTTGCACCTTTTTAACTTTTACAGGGGTTCGCACCCATAACACAGAGACAGAGAGGTCAAGTGCACAGGGGACATGACCAATAGGTGCGGGACCGTAGGTAATGCTAAGAGAAAGTGTGGAACTAGAGTTTTAGAGATTTTTAAGGTCTTTCTCTTATTTTCAAGGCTTGATATGAAGAACTGAGGTTTAAGACTTGCAAAGGAGGAAGGTATGAGTGGTGATAGACTCACACTAATTGCAAAATGTCAAAGGTGGGAATTTTTGTGCAAAACCATGATATTAGGGTTGTAAGGAAGTGAGACTTTTACTCTCGTAGACACTACAGAACTGTGAGTTTCAATGTTCCTTAGCCCCCTTTAGTTTAGCCCCTCATACTGTGGTTTTGTTCATATGACTAGGGGTTGCAACCCGAGACTTGGCCCGGGACTTAGCCTTCAAGTGCTAATACCTTTAAACCTATATCTAGGGGTGCATTTTTCCTTTGTAACACAAAATACCACATCCTAGTGAGTTATAGTGTTTTGCTTGTGGTGTTCCCCTTTACCCTTGCGATTGTCGAGGTGTGGGATCGAGCCCACCAAAGATATCACAATCACAACCACTAAGTGGGGAACTTTTTACCTTCTTTCTTAGTACTAGCCGACTATCCGAACGCAGGGGCTTTATAGGCCAAATCATAAAATATATCACATCTAGCATGGTCCCCTCTTACTGCAATCACAAGCTGGGGAGACTTTGGTGTAGGAGTGCTTTAACTTGTGTGACCATTAATCGCTGATCTGGGGGGGAGAGGGGGGGTGACATCATTACTACCACATGTCACCCGAAAATGTCCCCATAGTACCCTTGAAAATGCTAAAACTAAGTGACGCGTGTCCCTCGTACAACCACATCACCTTCCATACTACCATGTGGAAGAGAAAGAAAGGGTTCGCCTAGCCTTGGTTTTTCCATGAAAATCCTTTGTAAAATGATTTTACCCTTCCTCGACATTTTTTACACTAGATAGCAAAATTGGCAATTCACAGGGCTTTTAATGTGGAACCCCTCTATTCCACTGATTTTCGATATCACAGGGTTGCGGGACTGTAAGACTGTGGGATTGTGATGTGCGGGACTTTGACAAGGCCGATATACGGGATTCACTAAGCCGAGTTCCCCCGGGTAGTATCCAATTATCCTAGTTCCTCTGATATTCCCAATTTGGAATCTACCTTGGTCCTTTGGGCTTTCCTCTTTCTTTTTTAGATTTTCAAAGGGTTGCTTCAATATGCTCTAACTTCTAATCTAGAAGTCCATTCTTGGACTCCCATGTACAGTTGGAAAGCTATTTCAGGGAACTTTGCAATGGAGGGGGTTTGATTAATCTTTGGTAGATTCTATGGCTTGGGAAATGGCTTCAACGCCACTTCTCTTTTGCACTCTTTTCACAACTAGAAGCATATTTAGCAATGAGTGACAACAAAAGACATGGGGGTTGTCCATAAATTGTAAGATTCACTAGAGAAAGCACCAGATCAATATTGAAAACCAAGTGGGATGGACAGACCACCATACAAATGTTCCTCTGGTGAAGTCAAAAACATAGATTTGGAAGTGACATTTTGTGTCTCAACCATAATAGTAGATGTAGGATAGGAAGCCATAACGATTCTAGTCACGGTTAGTAATCCCAATGTGGATTTTCGTGTGAAATTCATGGGTGAGTTAAGAGAATAAGGTAAATGATTTTGTATAGGAGGTGGATGAGGAATAAGAGGATGAGTTGGATAAATGAAAATTCCTCCCAAATGAGTAGAAGAACAAGGATATTCTTGTGGGATTTCCTCGATACTCACAAGTCTAGGTGGAAGCAGTTCATTGCTGGGGCCGAGATATATAGTAGGTGGATCTATCCAAGATAACATAAGAGAGGATGGAATACCTAAAGTAACAGGAAAAAGTTACTAAGTCTCCTCAGGTTCAATGATCTCAAGGAAAAAAATTCTGACTCAGGAAGGTTAGATTGTATAACCTCGGGGAACAAAGTTTTAGGTAACTCAAAATTGGTTGCGTTAGTTTCACTGACAAGAGTAGATGTAAACTCGGGTTTGGTACTCAAGGGGACAGATGATTTTGGTTGATTAGATTCAGGAGGAGGACTAGAAATAGTTCTTGAGTTTCCTAATTTGGTAGTTTCCATTGTTTTAAGCTTCTGACGACATCTAGGAGTAGCCTCTGGTGGAAGAGTAGGCTTATTTTGATTTCTATGTGAACGATGAATTTGGGGATCTTGTTGTTCCATGTTGGATAGTAAATTTTATTAACACAAAAACAAATAAATAAAAAAGAGAGTAATCTAGGCATAAAGAGTTACCAAGCAACTATGAACTACAATATACACCTTAGTGAACCAAGAACTTAACATACAACAACCAGTCTCCCTGAATGCTATGTTCGGTGTATCATAGTATACAAGGAAGCAAACTCAATTACATATGGATGGATAGAAGCTTATTAGGGACTCCCAAAATATACGGGATGGTACATGGAAATGCAATCTGTAGTAGTGTTATGTAATGCGTAATTGTTTAATGATAATGTTCCCATATACTTTACATGCATGAAGCATCACCAATATACCCGAAGGTACATGGAGTATGATCATATAAACTCACATACGTGGAACTAGATTTCACCCCTATGATGCAACACTGGCAAACAATGACAACTCCTATTTTTTAACAACGCTGAAACACCTCTCTAGCCTATACCTCTATGTGTTTGTGTTAATGTTACAAATGCTCCTTAGGTTTATTCAGTAATTTTTAAGTTGATCTTGAATTAAGTTTCAATTTTATGGTTCACCACGAATTCACCTAAATTCCCTAAAATGCAAATCTAGAATGAGGAAATGGAATATTTCTCTTCAATGAAAATCTAGCTAAGGGAAGGAACAAACAATAGGCAACATATAAAATGCATCAAACAAGATGCTCAATGCAATTCCCTTTTCATGCAATTGTTCCTAAACCAATATAGATGCAAAACCCCAAATGCCAATGCAATATTCTTTCTTTTCACCACACTGAATTTTCAAAATGAGGAAAACTAACATATAAAGTCTAATCATTGATTCAAATGCACTTTTCAGAATGAGGACTAGAACAACAATTCCTACAAGCAATCAATGATCAAAAGAAACAAGTTTGCAGGTGACCTAATCATAAGAACAAAGAAAAATCAAAGCCAATTCTTACCAAAGGCAATCAAACAAAAATTCAAACCAAACTAAGGCTTCAGAGAGACCACAAGATACTCAAGACTTAGTGAAGGTCAAGTGCAACTAGGCTGATCAAATTAACACTCAGCAAATAAGGAAAATTTTGTGCAAAAATAAGGATGAAAACAGGTACAGAAGAGGCACCAGTGCTTTGCAGCGTAGGTAGAGAGAAGGCCCAGGTGAGGTTCAATGCTCTATCACTAGACCAGAGGGTGCATTGATCCTAGGAAATAGGATTCTGACACAAAAATTGCAAACAAGACTCAACGCAATCAGTTCCTATGTATTTTCTTGGATGATTAAAGTAGGAAAGGTCTTGTCAGCTTTGTTGGCATTTGGCCCAAAAATGGACCCAAAACACTCCCAAAGTCTCCAAAATTTTCTTAAGGATCATTCAAAGTCAAAACCATCACATGACAATAGCCCTTGGAAGGGAAAAAATACACTATCGAGAGGCAAAAAACTCTAAAATCATGAAAAACCATGAATTGCAAGCTTACACAGTCAAAGCACAGTCGTCATTAGATCCACTGATCAACAGCACAAATCTAAGTGGAAAATCACAATTGGCCGAGTAGAGAGGAAAACTTAAGGTTGGGTGCAAGACACGGTCGATTAGTGATTGGCGATGATCAGATCGGCGGGCTGCTATCGACGAGTCGCATTGGTGGAGGTATCGGTGCAGACAATGTGGAATGAGCAATTATGATTGGTGATTAAACGTGGACCATTGATCACATGTGCAGATTGACGGCCCACGTTACATCACCAGATCACTATCAGAGAAACATTGAGCGCTAACCATGGCCTGTTGCGACCTGATGACTAGACCCGACACATTATATATGATATTTCATAAATTTTGAAGTCTGCGGGAAGGCCTGTTTTAAATTCATTTTAATGTATTTCGTTATATAATGAAATACAAAGTGAAACAGGGCAGCGCCAATTGCGAGGAAGCCCAGACGCGAAAGGGTCCAGGAAGTGAAAAATATAATATTTGAAGTCTGCCAAAGAACATTTTCATGTGTTTTAAGCGTTTTCCATGTGTAACGAAATAAAAAGGGAAACACAGGGCCAAACCACTTATGATAGGCGACAAAAACCCAAGGGAAAACCCAATCGATAAATAAACCATACTTAAGGACTTTTGAAGTCTGAAAGAAGCAAAATGGGCGAGATTTCTCAGTATTACAACGTTTTTTGTATAGAAAAAAAAATAATAATTATTAAGCATTTTAAAGAAATCACTAAGGCCTGAATAGCCATTCCATCCATTAAAAGAGGCCGAGAGACATAGACAGAAGGCTGGAAGTGGAAATGCCACAACTCAGCATGATGCTACCCATAATAGAATCGATTATGGAGCATCAACAACACAACACAGCCCAAATCAACCCAAAGAGATCATGGGGCATCTCTAGCACGAGAGAGATCCTTGCCAGTGTATCCAGAATACCTGAAGGTGGTTATTCCTCTATCAAGAGGAGAAAAAACCTCCAAGCCATGCTTGCTGATTCAAGGAATCAAGCAGTGAAGGGACAGGGAGGATAGATTGATACTTTGAGCCTTCTAGAGAGCTCAGGAGCATTGTAAAAGGCCTATAAAAGGTTGGAAACTATATGTAACAAGGGTTCAAATTTTGGAGACTGTAGAGACCTTGCTACTCAAGCATCTCATCTTCATTATTTAGCAATACAAGCTTCTTTTGCTATTACATGTTCAATGTTCATTTTCCCTTCTGTTCTAATCTTGCACTTGAATAGTTAGTTCATGTTTCTTCTATGTCTAATGCCAAATAACTATCATCTTATGTTTGTGTTGATAAATTAGATTTGCAAGCTTCTTTACTGCCTGTAGCTAGACATTTATATGTGTTATTATATATGCATCTTCCAGTACAGGCAGAATTCTCACTTGCTTCCTGTATCTAGCCATTCATATGTGTTTATATATATGCATTTGCCAGTATGGTCAGTATTATCCATCTAGTCATTGAATCTACAAACTATTGAGCATTAGTGGTCTAAAGCCTTGTAAGCTAAGGGTGTTCATGCATGTCTTGAGTAAAACATAGTTGAAATGGTTATCTGGCTTGATCCAAACCATCATTTATTCCAATAGTTCTGAGAACAATATTGAAGATTATATGTTACCAGGCATCTCTGAGCTGCAACCTAGGAGAGTTTCTTGGAGTGATAACATAATTGGCGCCACTTTTAGGGAGAGAAAAATTAAGCTTCGCTTCCCTAGGAAACAACATAGATCCAGCTTTGTGATCGACAAAGTCTGGGCACTTTTTGGTTGTAATCATCTATCTGGTGATTCTACTAGAGACCGAACCTCTTGGTGACTCCACTTCATAGTTTTGGCTCAGTTTGCGAGGCATACTTAGAGAAATCCTCAGAAGTCACAAACTAACCCAGTACCTGACCTTGAAAGAGTCATCAAAGAAAGATAGGCATTGCAGAAAGGAGAATGAGGTTCAGGTAAACCTAAACAATCTTCTATATCTCTTCAAGAAAGGCTTGTAATAGAACAAATACATGTTGAAAGTATAGCATCTAATATTAGTAGTGAGAAAAAAATCTCAAAGATTCATAAAGCTCCTTATTCTTTAGGTTCTCCTTTTGTTGTAAGCCCAAAGGAAACCTCACCTCCTATCCATCATACTTCTTTAGTCTTATCAGTCACTCCTCAGCCCTCTATCATTCAAACTGACAGTACTCTTTTAGACACCACAGCTATGGCAGGCCCACAAGCACCTACCAAAATGGAAAGAATCAGAGCTGCTAGGTATGGACCTCTAATACTACCCACTCCTTTGAATGCTATGCTTACTGGAGAATATCAGAAGTATATGCCTAAGTTCACTAGGACTGAAGATGTTTCAGTTGAAGAACATCTTGAGTCATTCTATAGCTATGCTGATAACCTAGACATTAGTGAAGATGATGTCTAAATTAGAGTCTTTGTCCAAAGCCTAGATGGAGAGGCTAGAAAATGGTTCAGAGAACTAGCCCCAATATCTATAGTAAAGATTGAGGCTTTAGATGATGCATTTCTAAAGCATTGGGAGGATAAAAATGATCTCCTCTACTACCACACTGATTTTGGGAACTTAAAGAGGTAAAAAGGTGAGTGTAGAAATTTTGAATAATTTAACACATATTCAATGGAGATTATCCTGATCATGTACTATTGCGGAAAACATACACAATACATAATCTCCTCTACGTTGATCATCAATATAGTAGCATCAATAACAATGAAACATCAAGAGCATTCACACATTAACACAGTATGTATCCCGGGGAAAGCATCTCGCTAAAAACCCCAACTAGTTGTATATTAATGATTGAGTCATGTAACATTACACAGCATAATACTTCTCACAAGTATCTCCACCTCTGTTACACACAATACAGCTCAGATCTGATCTCCAAATCTCTTCCACTGCTTGCCTGCCTCCACTGCTCAATACCTGCTCAAGAACTGATGAGAATGGCTCACCAAATTCGTTTTTCACCTGCAAAATAGTCACTCACGCTTTGTGGACGTGAGCATAAGCTAAAATGTGGGCAAATACGTGGGCAAACTCATTGGCATACTCAATCCCTTGATTGTGCAAGATATGGTCCACAATTATAGTCACAACTGATAGCAATCTGATTCTCTACCACCTGTCCCTGTTGAACTGAACATGCACTGACATGCAACTGAGTTAACTGATGTATTCATTAGTTTTATTATGAGTTAATAACTTTTGAATTAATTAATAACTAATTCACCCAACTCATCTCTAGTCTTTTTTCCAGTTAGACTAAATACAACCAGTTTAACAAAGCTAAACTGAACACAACTCCATCAACTCCACAATCAACTCCACCAAACTCAACTGATTGAGTTCTAACTGAAGTCATGCATGCAACAACTCAACTGACTCATAAGAAAAGTGTATTTCCTTCTGACAGCTGCATGTGCCACCTCTGTAGCTCAAACTGAAGTGCTCCAAGAGAATAAGATTAAGTTTATAGTCCAAATATTATTGTGAGATAATAATATTTGACTTTTCTATTTTTGACAGCCAGTCTAAAAATAGACTTGATCACTCACACTATGATCACTCACACTTTTATCAAAAATAGAAGTCCATCTATTTTTCCCAACTTGATCAATTATCCATAAATAGCAACCTGCAATGCATAGACATGATCCATATGTCTAAAAATAGACATAGTCTAAAAATAGACTTGCGCCAAAAATAGCCTGCGGGCCCACTTAGTGAAGGCGACTCTTTTCACTAAGCTCCATCATCTTGTTGCAATCTCAACAACCCTTAAGGGTTGTTGGTTGTCCGCTGGAAGAAGATGAGTTGGAGAAAATATATCCTAGGGGTCCCCACTTTTGGTGGGTAAAATTTGGCTCCAACTAGGACATGAGCTCACCATAGAGCGCATGATCCATGTACTTGAACAGGGAGGTCATAAACAATTCAACAATCTCTTTGTATCATGCACACCATAAAACAAATTATTGGAAGCATGTGCACTGGGCGTACTCTATCGCTTATGTTTTTCATCATACATAAAACTAAATCTATGCTAATATGCAAGTCAAATTTAAATGAGAACATGATATGTTGATAGTGACTATGCAAAATGATATGCAATGAATCTACACTATCATGTAATGTTAGAATACTATGCATATGTTAAGTATACTCATATAACCAATGTAACCAACATATTATTAGAAACATATCATTCCTCTTATCCTTATGAACAATCATGAGATAAATCCAAGAGAAACTATAGCATTAATCATATTCAAGATCACAAGGGTGGGAGGTGGGAAAATAAGGTGACCCTATTTTATGAAAATAACCATGGGTCCAAGGGAAAAAGGAGAATTATACATGCACCATCGGATCATTCCCTCAAGTTTGAATATAGAGAAGTGAAAAATTAAGCTCAAGCACTCCTTCTCAAAAACCTCCTTTGTGATGCAACGCTTCATAGTGCCCTTAGGGACACGATAGGAGGGATGAGGGAATGGTTGCCTTGGAGGATTACAACAACTAGGTTTTTCATTACAAGGATCATATTGAAAATATGCATCCAGCATAGGCTCATCATTCATAAGACTAGGGTGCAAGGATGGCTCAAAAATATCAAATATCATATCTTCTTGATGACATGGAATATGAGGAAAGACAAGGTGTGAAAATTCTATTTGCAATTAATATGGCTATTATTCTCCTATCTTTAAACAAATTATTTGTCCCAACAAATTATTTACTGCAAATAATGAATAAAACACAATTGCAAATTTCACCAATTAAATAAATTGGAGAAATTGTGATAAGAAAACCAATCACAAAATGGATAAAATGTCCTTGGAAAAAACTCTGGAGGGAAAACCAATTCTTCATATATGAGGGTTTTATTAATATTGTTCTACAAATTATGCAATTGATAAATATTACAATTGCTTATGAAACCATGACAAAGGTCCATCAAAATATTCCTTCACCTCCATAGTTTGATATGACCACTAGAAGGCTCACGACCTCCATTTGCAACCTGACACGACCTTTCTTGCAATACGCATTGTTATTCCTACAATCGACCTTTTCCTGCAACCACATTGATTTCCTGCAATTAAATCTACAACTTGAAATCTTGATATGCTAAACTGGCAACTCGTACGACCTCTCCTAGAAATATCGAACTCTCTATCTGCAAAATAACTCTAGGAGAATTCCTCCTCTGAATCTCATAAACTTGAAGAATATTGATGAAAGAAAACTATGGAAATATTTATTGCTTCAACTATTACTGAAACCCCCACTGGTGTTAAACCCCATGCTATCATTGCGCCCCCTTCACTTCAATCAATTAATCTCTAAGACTTCCCATCAATTTCCTTTATAATCTATCATTGAGAAATCAACAACCAAGATCTATATCTAAAATGATATATTCAATGGTTAAGATCACTTAGAAACTTTACTAGAAGTATCTAGCAGAAAATCAGCAATGTATCAATTATTTCTAATTAATTAATATATTTCCCTGAGTAAAAACTTAGGAAAATAATTTTTAAAAAATGATTAATTAATTTAGTTAAGATGTTTCCATTCAAAAGGATAACTTGGGCTTGGAGATATTTTATGCTCTTGTGTTCCTAGCCTCATTGGCACCACTTGAGGTTAGAACACTTATTTGAGTTACATCAACCAACACTCCCTCTTAGCGAGGAAGGTGTTGTACATTCAACAACATCATGCTTCGTGCTCACATCTAGAACACTTGTCGCCTTGAGTACCCCATGGTCCATCTCAATATGCCACAACTCTCTCAGACTGCTACTGAAAGCGATGAGTGAAAACTCATTCTCCATCCATCTAGAAAGATCTAATGTGATTTCCTTTGTCTACTTCTCACCCTTCTTGTCACCTTTATTCTTCTACGAGAAATTGTTGCGGTAATGTCCAAACTTGTGACAACCATAGAACTTGATATTCAACATGTCCTTCTTATTTTCCTCCTTGGAGTTGGATCCTTTGTTGGATCCATTCTTCACTTTGCCCTTGTTCACTAGAGAAACATTTGTGTTTCCATCTCCCTTCCACTCAGAACTATTTCTAGTACTATTGTTTCCTTTCACAAGGGTTGGACGAAGCTCTTCCTATGTGATTTTGTTCCACAAGTGTTCCCAACTAGGAAAATGAGATTCTCCACTAACCACTTGCACAAAAACATCCCACTACTTCTGAAACCCATTCAAGGTTGTTCTCACAAGCTCTTCATCCTCAACCTTCTCTCTAATGGATTCTAGCTCATCCCTAACTATCCTGATGTGAGTCAGATAATTGGCAATGTTTTGTCCCTTATTTTGTCTAGTTATTATGATCTCCTCTCTTAGGATAATCTTTCGATTCATATTCTTATCCTAGAAAAGATTGTTGATGACATTTGACACCTTCTTGGTTGGTTGTATCTTATTCCGCTAAATGTGCATCTATAATAATACAATTGGCCTTGACCCCATCTATAATAATACACTTGGCTTTGGAATCATCTTTCTGGTACTCATGCAAAATTATAGGATCTGTTGGTACAAAAATATGTGTTGTAGAAAACTCCTTTAGTCCATGCTCTTCTAAAATAATAAGGCACTGGATTCTCGAGACACCAAAGTTAGATGCACCATCCAACCTATCTTGATCCCTCAATCCTACTAAAGCCCTCGAGATAAAATAAAAATAATCTCTTCTGCCAGCTAGCAAAAGTATTGGAAAACCTCACGGTCTTTGTCTGTAAGTGATCTCGACCCTTTCCATCAATTCGCTTGGCTATCCTGCGAATCAATTTCCTATAAAATTTGCACTTCCTATAATTACAGGAATTTTCCCTTTTCCTGCAATTTGCCTTTCCTGTAATGCACCTACAGGAATTCACACTTCCCTTAATCACGTGAACTTCCTGCAATTCACACTATTCGCACTACCTTTGGAAATGGGCTATGGAAATTCACATTGTTGAACTCAACCTTCCTTCTGCAGAAAATAACACTTGTAAAATTCCTTCAAGTAATTCTATAAATCGATTTGGATATTAAACCCTTGGCATCCTCTTCCAAACCCCTCCGTTGATCTACTCTGGTAAACCCCTGCACTTCAAATCTTCTTTGGTACCATGTGCAAACTCTATTTGTAGTTAATCTGGTTATTATTATCCTATCTTTAAACATATTATTTGTCCCAACAAATTATTTACTACAATAAAGAATAATACATAATTGCAAATTTCATGAGTTAAATGAACTGCAGAAACTTTGATAAGAAAACCAATCACAAAATGGACATAATATTTTTGGACAAAACGTCCCTGGAAAAAACCTTGAAGGGAAAACTAGTTCTTTAGATATGAGGGTTTTATTATTTTTCTACAGTAAATTCTACAATTAATAAATATTACAACAACTTGACAAACCACAACAAAGCTCTGGAAAAATAATTCTTCACCTCTGTAGGTCGATTTGACCACTAGAAGATTCACGACCTCCCTCTACAACTTGACACTGCCTTTCCTGCAGCTCACACTCCTATTCTCACAATCTACAATGAATTCCTGCAATCACACTGATTCCCTACAATTCGCTTTACAACAAGAAATATCGGTCTACTAAAATAGAAACTCATACAAACTCTCCTAGAAATATCATATGGCTTCTCCTAGCAATCTCGGTCTCTTCATTTGCATAATAACTGATAATTCCTCCTTCGAATCTCGGAAACTGGAAGAATATTGATGAAAGAAAACTCAGAAAAATATTTACTACTTCAACTGATGTTGAAACTCCCATTGGTGTCAAACTCCACACTATCATTGTGTCTTCTTCACTACAATGAATTGATCTCTAAGGTTTCCCATCGATTTCCTTTATAATCTCTCATTGAGAAATCAACGGCTAAGAGCTATATCTAAAATGATCTAATTGATGGCTAAGATCACTTAGAAACTTTACTAGAAGTCTCTAGAGGAAAATTGACCATGTCTCAATTATTATTAATTAAATAATATATTTCCTTGAGTTAAAACTTAGGAAAGTAATTAAAAAACTGATTAATTAATTTAGTTAAGACATTTGCATTCAAAAGAATAACTTGAGCTTAGAGATATTTTATACTCTTGTGTTCCTAGCCTCATTGACACCACCTAATGCTAGAACACATGTCTGAGCTACATCAACCAACACAAGGTTCCTATCAGCATCATCATTGGTATCATAAATTGGATACTTATCCAAGGAATGGCCACTAACATCCCATTTCCCTTCTTCTACATGCAAGAACTCAGACATGTCAATTTACATGGGATCAATGGGATCAACCTTTTCAAGGTCTTCAAGGGAGGGGCTACTGTTAAATTCATTCTCAAAAGGGCCATCTTTATCAGGATCCTTATCATGCTTCTTCTAAAAAGCACCCTTTATATGTTCACTAATGCTTTCATCCTGATGATTTAGAAATGACTCTTTCTCATGGTATTCTTCTTCAACTTCTTCACTATGGCAGAAAAGACCCTCTTCTTGGAGAGAAACAATAAAAAAATATAACATCCTCAACATGACTTCTCGGTCCCCAATACTTAGGGAATTCTTCAGCAAGAACCCTAATGGTAGGGATACTCTTTGGTATACATTGTTTAAGCCAATCTCTCCAATATTCCCCAAGGGAATCAATGAAAAGCCACATGAGAGAATCTTCATGAACCATGTTGATTTTATAAGTGTACTTTGGGAACTTGACAACACGATCCGCGACTAAAGAAGGATCTCCATTAATCCGGAGGTATTTTTCCTACAATTTTCATCCCACCAATTTGGATATCCAGGAATTTCTTTCAAATACAAAGCATGGAATATCTTATGCAACCCCTAAGGAGCCCTTATCTCAAGTCTTGCATAACGTACAAAATGGGAGTCACCAGGGTGAAATCAGAATGCCTTGAGAGATGCTTGCTTCACCCTACAAGCATTTATTTTGATGTTCAATGAAGAACAAGGGCTTCATTCTTCTAATGGAGTCGCCAAATGATGATCTATATTTTCATATGGGGACAAGATGCATGTTTCATGTCCCTAGCAATGACACTGAAAATGTTACTAAAAAATATAACAATCCTTGGAGATGGAAATCGTACAAGACAAGAGCTAGACAAAGTTCTGAAAATGGGTAGAGGCCCAATGTCACCTCATCCAAAAACCCCTGCTCTTTACGAATTTTCACCAATTGGAGGAGTCTTGGTAGGCAGGAGATCACTTAAATATATATGCTAGGTATAAGGCATAAATTAATCAAGTTACAACCCATTCAAGAGAGAGACTCAATAATGGTTCAAGGCTTCAAAAAAGCAAAAACACTCTCAAAGAAAATCCCTAGAAAAGAAGGCTCAAGACCTAGGGTTTTGATATTTTTTTATAGTGATAGGTATTCACAAAGTCAAGGCCAGGGAGAAAATAATTCTTATGATTTACTTCAACAAGTAATAAGCTCACATAATCTTCAAGGAAGTCCTCAAGTTGAGGGGAAAAGAACCAAGGTTTCCCTCTTGGAGCAATGCCTAGGATAAGAGATTTTATGGATGAAATTTGAGTGGATGCCCACCAAACGTGGAGAATAGGTAGTCAACACCATAAGCTTGATTTTTAGGCTCTCATATCACTAAGAAGCCTCCTCCCTAAAAATTTACTGCAAGCCCTATATTTTCACCCTAGCCTTAAAAGGAATTAGACTAGTGCCTTGTCCTTTAGGCATATGGAGTCAAGGATGAAATAGATAAACTAGATCCTTTATAAGGAGGCTAAAAATTGATGCCATAGGTATAAAATTTTAGCATTTACCTACTTTAAAAGAAAATGGAGTTTGATGGAGATATTAAAGATTTCCTCTGCTAGGAACATTCATAACAAGTTTTACAATGAATAACATATGCAATACTCAACTAGATAACCTTTCAAAATTAATTTTCAACAATTAGGGCACAAAACAACATAACCTAGAAGGAGAAATTCCATAGGTTAGACAATTTTAAGATATAAAATATTCAAAAATAATCCCTTGAAAGAAAACATGTAGTATATCCAGTCATTATCCAAAGAAGTAGCTCTAAAGACAATCAAAAATAGCTTTCAAATATCAACATGCATCCAATAGATATCCAATAGCCAAGAAGTAATAAGTGTGTGAATCCTCTAAGAGGTTGAATTCCAAGTGTGATTATGTTGAGAGAATCAAATGAGCTATCATCTATTTATACATGTCCAATTAAGTCTAACATTAGCCTAAATCCCCTCTTAGTTCTCAAATGATGGGAAGAAATTAAATGTGGTTACAAGCCAACCGCATAGCCATTGTAAAATCATAAAGATAAACCCAAAAGAGGGTTGAAACTCTGACATCATCACTATGTGGGCCTCTTGGAGGCATGCGTTGAGCTCTCTTTGTGCTAAAGTGAGTCAAGAGGGATCCAAAAGTCATTTATTAGGGGTTGACCCCTAGATATCCATGTAAATCATCGTGTGGACCCCAGTTTTGTGTTTCAGGCACAAAATGGGTCTCATGGGTATCCTAGTGATAAAATAGCTTAGATTTCTTCAAATGTTGAGGGCTTGGAGAATGGTGATATCCCTCCCATGTCTTGAAGGGTGAGAAAAAACTCAAATGGGCCTTGGATCAATTGTCAAACCATAGGTGCACTACTAAGCCAACTGGGGGCATACTGGTCCAAGTGCATCATCTAATGAATAATGTGGGGAAAATCACAGATTGTTGTGGTACTATAGGTACACATGGAGTGGAATGATGATGATATGCAAGTAAAAAGAGTCACATGTCTCTCAACACTTCACCTAGAGGGTTTCATATGCTCCTCTAGTGGACTCAGACCATAGTTAAGTTGCCTAGCCCATGATGAAACCACATGTCAATCACACATAATCTTCAGTGCTACATCTTCACCATCAGGTACAATAATTCATTAGTGCATCTAATTGAACCAATCTTGTTAATCGAGGGCACATGAGACTTCATATGGAGATTCTCTTCCAAATTTAGGCCTTTCATATCGAAGTAGTGTTACCTCCCTAGGTAGGAGTGGGTAATAAACAATCCTATTAGGTGTTCCCAGCCCCTAAGGGGAAAAACGTAGGACACTGATGTCTCAACGCCAAATGCAATGAGTACATGGATATCAATGATGAGGGACATCCACATATTGGGCATATATATGTGAGTAGGGATCAATCGTGGTTATATGAGTTACCCTAGCTTTTGTTTTTCCACCTTTCTTTATTTTCCTTTTTTCATTTTCTTGATTTTTTCTTTCTATTACTGCTCAGGACTGTAGGAACTGAGAGCATGTTAGGAATGATCTATAGAAATTATTACCCCCTTAAGGTGGGTCAATTCATCTCCCACTAAGGGTTAGGACATGCATGGGTTCCTTTATGATGTGAAAGGGGCACTCATGGGCCCAAGGAACCAGTATGATGGCCATAATTAGAAGGGGTAAAGCTCATGTTTGGAGTTTTCCCACATGTTATATTAAATGTCCTGACCATTGTTTTCATTTTATGATCTTATTTTTATTTAATTTATTGCTTGTGGTCATGATATTCTTTTAACTTTATTTTAGTTGCAACAACCTCTAGGGAAACATTTTTAGGCCTAACCCGGATATGTGGAAAAAGGGAGGGTGTTGTGTATGTGCTTTGTGGACCTAGTGGTCATGTGGACCTAGAGAAGGAAAATGATGAAATAGGGCTCGTAATGTGCATAGGGGAGTGAAAAATATGAAATGGGAAAACAATAACACACTACCAAAATCAGGGTTTCCAAAGTAGTGCCCTCCCTAAAACCATGGGCCAATAGGGGAAACCACATGGGACTAGGATTGAAGATTAACCCACAATTTAAGGTGAGGAAACAAAACCATGGTCAAAGCCCTTTCTTCTTCCAAGTCACCCAATAATCCATGACCAAAATTCCCAAATGAAAAACAAACTTAAGCAGCCAATTGCACAATGAAAAGCATACCTTTTGGGTAAAATTTCTCACCTTCTAACATATGGTCTTGACAAATGGGCAAGGAAAAATACAATTGATGCAGGTAACAGAGATAAAGTGGTACATTACATCAGTTATGAGGTGGCTTAGGGATTAGTGGCTATCGATTGGAAGAAGATGAGTTGGATAAAATCTCTCCTAGCGGTCCCCTCTTTTGGTGGGTAACAACGCCCATACCAAAATAGGTATTTCCATGGGCTTGACCACTTGACCTACCCCATTCAAACAATAGTATAACCAATATACCACACGTGTCGGATGTTGATTGGGTTGCATATTATTTTAGATTTTAAGGTATTCAATGTGGTATGATTTGAACTTAACCTTCACAGGCTCGATCCCAGAGTTGTAGATCCCCAAAGCTTTATATACCAATTATTCCAAAGCACCAAATCGTGTTTTTGTGTATATAGGACTGAACCTTTGCATTTTAATCCAGATTTTACACTATTTATGATATAAAATTCAATCTTTTCCCCTTTTGGAGAGCAGAAAGAGGGAGAGGATTTTGATAGACGTGTTGTGGGTCATTGTGCAGCTACACAGAGCGAAGTGTTTAGACAAAAAGGTTGAGCCTCTACATACATTTTCAATTTTATCACTGTGTATGTGATAAATACACTATTTGTGTGCCCTTGTGGAGCATAAAGAAAGGAGAGAGTGTTTCCAAGGGTTTTTAGAGGGTATTGTATATTGGCAGAGCAAAGAGATATATTTTGAGATTGAGGACTTTGATGTAAATTTTGTTATTTTGCATCGTATTGAAGAGGCCACTCAATTGGAAGCGAACCCGGAGATGTAGCCAACATTGGATGAACTCCAGTACAATCTCATTGTGTTCTTATTTGTTTGTAGTTATCTATTTTTGTTCATAGTCCTTTCAAATCCTTTTATGAATTTTGGTATTTCACATTCTATTTAAGAAGGCAAATCATAGGCTCATAAACATAATATCTTGATTAAGTTTGGTATCAGAACTTAGCGACCTAGTTTGATTTGGTTTTTGAGTAAGGATGATTACCAATTATGAGCTCAAGAAATGAAAAGGTGAACTTGAAGCTTACAATCCATAAGTTGGTTTAAGGAGCTTCTGTTGAAAAATGTGCAACAAGAGATGCTAAATTTAGAATGTGCTAAAAATAGACCTGCTAAAAATAGAATGTCTAAAAATAACAGTTTGGCCAGTGAGGTCATTGGCCACATTGGATGAGAGGTGAAACTGCTAAAAATAGAAAGTTCTAAAAATAGCATTTCTGTGTCCCTTCCTATTTATAGCAGTCCCTAGTCTATCTATAGGAAATAAAATTAATTTTGGTCTTAACAGCAGTTTGAAATATTAATTAATTAATTCAGTTGAGTTAATTAGTTAAGGAAATTCGAATTTGAAATCTTTGTGAGTATGCACATGAGTTGTCCCACTGATTGAGGAATTTATCCTTAATTTCCTCCACTGATTGAGGGAATAAGTATGAGTTCTATAATGAGAGAATCATTTGACTTAGTTCTAACTAGTCAAGTCTAGTTAGATTATTTTAACAAGTTGTTAAAATAATAAAATATAGTTTGTTAATGCTTGCATGCATGTGACAACTACTATTTTAGATAATTGAGGATTCACTCATGGATAACTATTTCATGTTAGTTCTGTCAGAGACCCAGTTGAGATCAGATGTGGGACAATGTACTATCAGATGCTAGGATATTATTCCTTTCATGGAAAAGGATCTATTATAGGAGATTGGAGGACTTGTGACCTATATATTGAGGCCTAGATAGTCCATGATTTTCATCTTTTGATTGAAGATCATCAGGATCTTCTGATTATAGAGAGAGTAGGATAGCTATTGAGTTGATTCTTTTTGTATGTTGTTGAGGATCTACACTTGATTGATAATACATGTTTGGGTTTTTATGCTGGTGCTTTCCCCTCGATATATCTTGTGTTATGTGTGATTATTTCCTTTGATCAGTTATGCATGTTTCTACTTGATGTTGCTCATGAATTCTATTATGCTTCCGCTTAATGTTTTGTAGAAGTAGAACAAGTATTATGATTTAGGACATTGCATATATTGGTTTGTTCTACAAGTGAAATTTCTATAATTCCCTCATGAATAGGAAATTACAACCAAAGTGGAACCACATAATTTGGACCCACTGCGGGTGCAAAATTTTGGAACCTATATTAAGTGTTTCTTCCCCCTATTTATACTGAGAAGGAGGGGGTTTTAAATCAACAATTACAAATATCTCAGCCAAGGGCCAGATGTCTAATTGACTAGCTGTCTCGAAGACGATCTCCTACTGCCCAAAATGATTCCCAAGGATTTGATTCCTTTCTTGAAAATAAACAGAAATTACAGAATAATGAAAAAAGGAAAAGGGAAATATGATGGAGGAAGTATCCCTTTGCCATTTCTAAGATTTCCCCTAATTAGTCCCCGTATTTTCCTTAGTGTTATTTTCCTGCTACTCAGTCGTTTGCTAACCCTTTCTCCTTAACTACTTGACTTCTCCACTCTCTAGAGTTGGTAGTGATCAACTGTGTTTTCTTGTTCCAAAGTAGAACTAGAGATTTTCCTAGAAGTCCTTCACAATATGACTGAGTGGAGCTCCATGCTGAGCCATTAAGTCTTTCTAAGTCTCGTATCTCAATTTACTCTTTGAAGTCATGCAAGTGAAATAGTCAAATTCATTCTTGTGGTTATTGGTGTCCTGGGTTTCTGGTTATAGAGGCTTCCATAGGATCATCCCATATCAATTTCCCACTGCTACATGCCTTCATTCAATGCCTCAATTGTCGACCCATCTGCCTTCAAATCCATATACCATACTATCGGGGCATCGCTATATCAGGACTTTAGTCTTAAAAACATTATAAAACAGTGAGCTTTGATGTCCCTTGGCCCCTTTGGTTTAGCGCCTTCTTGCAATTCTCATCATATGGCCGAGGGCCATGAATATAGGCTTAGACTTAAGGTTCTAAAGGCTTTAGACTCCTTCTGAGGCTATCATTCCTTTGTAAACTATTCTCTACCCCTACCCCTAGTCTGTGAAGTCCTTCTTGACCATGCGCTAACCCACATATAAGAGCTCCTTAGTCAACATTTTCAAATCGGGGATTTAACATGGAGTGATGCGATATCAGGTTTCACCAATTGCCGATCTTTAACCATCTTCCATGCTTAGCCCTTAGTTCCTCGTTGTCCCATGACCATAGGCTAGCCCCCTTATCGGAGCCCCCCAATCAAAGGTTCACGATCGGTGATTTCCTTTTGATGCACAACACACTACAACCATCAATCATCGATTTTTGATCAATGAAATCATCACTACCACATGTCTCTTCTTGAGTGGTGACACATGTCACCTAGATATGCCCCCATAGGACCCCTGAAAATGCCAGATCAGCATGCCTCGTGTCCTCCGTAATGCCATCTCATGGTGATGTCAGTTGCCCTGTGTCTTTATGGAAACCAATCTTATGTTTCCATGTGTCTGATTGGAGGAGAAAGAAGAGGCTTGTTCTTGCTATAGTTTTACATTGAAATCCTTTTTTAACCAACATTCGGCCCTCCCTAGCACTTTAACACTATCGGCGTTCGTTAATCGCAACTTTGTTAAGGTTGACACTTTGAAAATGCTGATCGTTGATCACTGATATGGCATGTACCTGGTGACTGCTGATATGTCAATATCACTCTAGACCTCTGATGTGTGGGACCTCCAATTTACGGGATCGTCGATATGTCAAGACCTAAGATTTTACACTTAGGCATTTTCTCCTTGTTTTCTGATTTTCAAAGGGAAACTTCAATCTACTCTAGATTTTTATTCTCGAGTCCATTATGGGACTTCCACATACCATTGGAAAGTTAATTCTGAGCACTATCCAATGGAGAGGGTATGAGTTAGATTTGAGAGCTTATGTGTCTTAGAATATGCATTCATACTTCACTTCTATTTTGCACTTTGGGCAACTGAAAACACATTTTGCAATGTGTGACAACATTGGCTCCAACTAGGGACACTGCATTGCTGGCGAGGTGCTAAGAACTTGCAAACAAGTATCCTTTTCCATTAGGAATGGAGTAAAAAATATAATGAACCTATCCAACCAGAAAATCTCCATGGGACTTTATTTGCTAGGATTTCTTTCCTCATAAAACTGAAATGCAATATTTGCAAATTCTAACAACTAGAAATTAAATGCTCAGCTAGTGAGCTTATTTATATAAAAATCCTAATTTTGTATAGGGAATAAATTCACCTAAGTGAGGTCAACCCTCCAATGACTACAACCTAGCATTAGAGTACTAGATCTTATGCCTCCATGTTGCTGAAATTTAAAAATCAAAACCATCATGCACCTTGAAAAGTATTCAAACAAAAAACCTAATACATGCTCTAGAAGTAACCTTTACTGCTGACCAAAGAATGTGCTCATGTAATTAGATACAAGGTAATAGAACCAACATGAAGAATTTGCAGCTACCTTATTTCCATGAAATTTTTTTGACCAATATCTTCTTGGTTAGGTGTGCCTCAAATATTGTTCAGCTCCTCAGCTTCAAAGTTTTTAAGAAAATCTTGTTGCTGATCATTTTCTACCAATTTGTCAACAGGCCAACCCTCCTTGAAATTTTCAATATATTCTTTAGTTTTTGAACTGTAAGATTCATAGACTAGAGGTTCTACAAAGAATTCTTGGTAGGAACCATTCTACAATAGGTAATCGCAGATACTTCTTGGTCCTTCAACTTCAGGCTCTTGAAAAATTTGTTGTTGGAGGCATGCTCCCCACTTACTGGTAAACAATGCCCTTTGATCATCTATAACCACCTCATCATCCTCTAAATCTTATGAATCATAAATTGGAGGATGTTCTTGAAAGTCGAGATGATCAAATAGAGATATAGACAGTGGAGTCGTGAGGATGTTTGCCATAAAATTGAAACAGTGGAGTCACCAATGTGAGAGATCTTCAACCCGCACTTCCCTTTCTCACCTAACAAAGGGAATGTAAAGATTTTTCATACCCAGGGAAAGATATTCTAATCCATTCCCAGGCAACAACACCAAAAGGATGTTTTCGCTTTTTCTAGCACCCGTAGCACAAGTGATTCAGGAGATATAGAAATATTCCTAGAGACAGCCTCTGGGTTGATTGTAGACTAGTGCCTAGGACATCTTAGACAAAGGAGTGCATTTGATATTATCTGAGGTATTATGTTGCACTTCAATTGTCACGTAGTTTAGAAACATAGTAAAAAGGGGGCTTGGTTCAATAGTATATCATCAAGGTGACCTCAAGCAAATGCATGGATCCAAATATAGGGGGTGAATTAGGTTGATCTCAAGGAGGACTATCTTTTTTTATGGCCGACATGCAACAATGAGCAGTTTAATATTGAATTTGTAGTAAAGGTGAAGAAGAGGAGAGAAAGGAGGGAAATGGATGCATAAGGATGTAAATAGGACAGAATCCTAAGCAACAATGTTCTGGCAAAAGTATGGAAGATTGAAGAGGTGGAATGGAAAGAATTTTAGAGCGTGAATTAAGGTTTCATGCTCTATATCTCATGGATAGACTTATCACTAATCAACATATGTAAATTTGTGCTCATACAGGTATTGAAGGCTATTGAATAACACAAGTAAATTTTTAATTACCACAGGTACTGTAGGCTATCGAATAACATAATTAAATCTGTAATTACCATAGGTATTGTTACTACTTAGTAGCATATACATATAACCATGAGAGAAAGAGACCGATAGCTTCATTACACAATTTCTGTAGAAGAGAAACATACATGAAACGTGATTTACATAGGGGAAAACATATTGCTTACAGCCATGATTGGAATCACCAAAGAGTTTCATTACTCCTTAGAATGAATCCAATACACCAATCCATTACATTTAGCCATACATTGCATGAGTCCCTCATGAACAGAAAATTAGAACCAAAGTGGAATCATGGAATTTGGACCCACTGCGGGTAAAAAATTCTGGAACCTATATTAAGTGTTTCATCCCCCTATTTATACCAAGAATGAGGGGGCTTTGAATCAATAGTTACAAAATATCTCAGCCAAGGGCCAGCTGTCTGATTGACTAGCTGTCTCAACAATGATCTCCTACTGCCCAAAATGATTCCAAGGATTTGATTCCTTTCTTAAAAATAAACAAAAATTATAGAATAATAGAAAAAGGAAAATGGAAAGATGATGGAGGAAGTAACCCTATGCCATTTCTGAGATTTCCCCTAATCAGGCCCCATCTTTGCCTTAATGTGCTTCTCCTACTGCTCAGACATTTCCTGTCGCTTTCACCTTAATTACTTAACTTCTCCACTCTCTAGAGTTGGTAGCGATCAACTGTGTTTTCTTGTTCCAGAGTAGAACCAGAGATTGTCCTAGTAGTCCTTCACAATATGATAGAGTGGAGCTCCATGCTAAGCCATTAAGTCTTTCTGAGTCCTGTATCTCCATTTACCTTCTAAAGTCATGCAATCGAAACAATCAAATTCATTCATGTGGCTATTGTTGTCCTAGGTTTCGTGTTACAGAGGCTTCCACAGGATCATCCCATATCAATTTCCCACTACTCCACACCTTCATTCAATGCCTCAACTACCGACCCGTCCGCCTTCAAAGCCCTGTACCATACTATCAGAGCATCATTGTATCAGGACTTTTACTCTTAAAAACATTATAAAACAGCGAGCTATGATGTCCCTTGGCCCCCTTTGGGCTTAGCTTTAAGGTGATAAGGGCTTTAGACTCCTTCTGGGGCTAGCGTTCCTTTGTAAACTATTCTCTTCCCCTGGTTCATGAAGTCCTTCTTGACTGTGCACTATCCCACATATCGGAGCTCCTCAAATGGAATTTTCAAATGTAGGATTTAACGTGGAGTAATGTGATATCAGGTTTTTTTTATTTCCAATCGTCAACCACCTTCGACTCTTAGCTCTTGGTTCCTCACTCTCCCGTGACCATAGGCTAGCCCCCTTATTGGAGCCCCCAATATGAGGTTCACAATCGGTGATTTCCTTTTGATGCATAACACACTACAACCATTGATTTTGGATTTCCCATCAGTTACTTAATCACTTCCATGTGTCACTTCCTGAGTGGTGACATGTTTCACCCGGATATGCCCCCATCAGACCCCTGAAAATGCTAGATTAGAATGCCACATGTCCTTCATACTGCAACTTCATGGTGATGTCAACTACCTTGTGTCTTTATCAGAACCAATCTTATGTTTCCATGTGTCCCATTGGAGGAGAGCAAAGAGGCCTGGTCCTGTTCTAGTTTTACATTGAAATCGTTTGTTAACCTACATTAGGCCCTCCCAGACGCTTTAACATTATCAATGTTTGCTGATTGAAGCTTTGTTAATGCTAACAATTTGAAAACACCAATCGTTGATTGCCAATATGGCCTCTACCCACTGACTGTTGATATGATGATATCGCTCCAGACATCCGATGTGCGGGGCCTCCGATTTTCTGGATCATTTATATCGCAGGACCTGAGATTTTACACTTAGGCATTTTCTCCTTGTTTCCTCACTTTCAAAGGGAAACTTTAATCTACTCTAGCTTTTGATTCCGTAGTTCATTCTAGGACTTCCATATTGTTGGAAAGATAATTCCAAGCACTATCCAATGGAGAGGGTCTAATTTAGCTTTGAGATCATATGTGGCTTAGAAGATGGCTTCATAATCACTTCCCTTTTGCACTTTGGGAAATTGAAAACATATTTTGTAGTGAGTGACAACAGGTTCTCAAGGTACTTCCAGTACAATCTATGAAGTGTGAAAATATGTCATGATGTTGAACAGTCATTAAATCATTTAATAGAAGGTCAATGATGAGAACCTGTCATCAAAGGTGAGAAACCTACCATTAGGGTAGGCAAGCTTCAAGGTATTGAAGAAGGTTCTAGATCAACTTCCTAGATAATGAGGAGAAGTTGATAGGAAGCGATCCATTGTAGAAGGGCCTATGACACGAAACACATGTCAAGTTTTGAAGAAAAAACTAGGAGTAATCTAGGACTGACTCAGGGATGACTGAAATTATTGAAGGTTATGATTTGCAAGGTAATTTTAACTGAGGTTGAACTTCTCTTGAACATATTGGTGACACGACATTTTGACTTGGTAGCATTTGACTCAAACATAAGACCCAAAACTGATCTGAAGACTTTCAATAATTTGTGGTCAATTGAGAGAAAAATGGATTTCCCAACCCAAACACAAGAGTGATGGAGTGTCATGTTCAAGAGCGACATACTTCCTTCTAACAATACAAAAAAAAAATGTTTCTTTCCCATTTTCCCCCACCATTATTGGCAAGTACCTCATTATTTTTACACAAGCTTGAGGAGGATAAAATATACTTGTCATATAAGCTCATCCTTCGGATGAGTCCTTCAGAGTATTTTTAACGAATCCTAGGAAGGAGTGGTATAGTCTCATCATGATTAACGAGTCCTACAATTTTTATGTTTAATGAGTCTAGCGAAGGGGTAACTCAATGTCATTTTCATGTTTAAATAGTTTGAAAAGACACAAAAGAAACTCATTCAGCACTTTCAAGGTAAAATTTAATGATCCTAGAGAAATTAAATCTATGTGTTTTTCATTTTTAGGGAGTCGCGAGAAAAACATAAGTAAACTCTGAAATGTCATTTTTTGTGGATTTAGTCTCTCAAGGCCAGAAAAGGGTAAAATAATGCAAGAGAGAACTCTAATGACCATGATTAGTCAATGTATGTTTTTTTCATAAATATTCACATCATCCATAGAAGGGGTAAAATTATATCAAGTAGATGTTTTTCATTTTCTTTAATGAGTTCGAAACAAACAAGCATACTCGGCAATATTTTCATGTTTTTAGAGTCAGAAAAGAGCCTAAAGGTAACTCCAGGGCTTCTGTTTTCATAAGTTTTAACGATTATGAAAAAGTGATAAAAGTGTACTCATATCACTGACTTTCAATTTAATTAACGAGCAAGAAAAGATAGAAAGAACTCGACGTTTTCAAGTATTTTTTACGAGCATGAAAATATAACAAAAGATGCTCGACATTTTAATGAGTTTAACTAGTCTTGAAAATAATAACCAAAATGGACTCATATAGTTTTCATTTTTATACAAGCTTGAAATAGAGAAAAACTATGCTTAAGAGTGGTTTCATTTTTACACAAGCTTGGAACAAAGAGGAAATTGTGCTTGAGAGTGGTTTCATTTTTACACAAGCTTGAAATAGAGAGGAAATTGTGCTTGAGATAAGTTTTCATGCCCCCAACATAACGACATAGGGACATGCCACCCAAGCTTCGTTTCATTTGCCTGAGTAGACTACTAGTTACTAATAGGCTAATGAAATGAAGGTTCGTTCATGATATCAGATGAAAGACTTGACTCGATTAAGGGAGGATTTGTTTCATTTTTTAATGAGATTGACACAAAAAAATAACTATGGTCATGGAACCTTGTTTCATTTTTTAACAAGTTTGACACAAGAAAAGGAACTATGCTCATGGAAACTTGTTTCAGTTTTTAATGAGCTTGACACAATAAAAGGAACTATACTCATGGGAGTTGTTTCATTTTTTAACGAGGTTGACACAGTAAAAGAATATCCTCATAGGGGCCTATTTCATTTTTTAATGAGGTTGACACAATAAAAGAACTATCCTCATGGTGGCTTGTTTCATTTTTTAACGAGGTTGACATAGTAAAATAAACATCCTCATAGGGACCTTGATCATGGCTTCCATTTGGAAGAAACACATACCTTGATCATGGCTTCCAAGAGGTCTTCATCAGAAGATAATTCTCTAGAAGGAACTCACGTTAAGGGAATCAATGTGTATAAGAAAATTAGGTTCAAGTGTCCCCATTGAAGGGTTCACCATGTAAATTACCAGATCTAAATCAAAATAATCCGAGAAAATAGTGAAAGGCTCACTTAAATCAGTAACTAAAAACATGGGATTGGTTTCCACATAATTATCCCATGGTGGGGTAGATACCACTTGCATATAAGGAACATTAAGGGATGTCATATGGGTGGTAGTCGAATCAATACCAATGAATGAAAGTTGGTCAATAGTCACTAAGTTTCCATTGTGAGGGAAATACATCACTTGAAAGAGTGTGGACATGACAACTTTCATGGCATAGACATAGTCTTGTCCAAGGGAAATTGAAATCCAATGGACCTTGGACTACCATAAGATCAATACATATAGTTTTACCTTCCAGAGTAATATGTAACTTAGGAAGGATCCATAAAGGTTCACTAATGGTTTTGTTAAAATCTAACAAATTCTATGTAACAAGCACAAGCTGAGGAGAACCCAAAGCTTGTTAAGGGTTGAGGATAAAATATTGATAGAAGCACCTTCATCAATGTTTTTGTGACACACATTCTTACCATATGCTTTCACAATGATTTGGAAAGGGGTGGAAGAAGGAATATGAGGCTTTGTTAGTCTACTCCAATCAAAGGAAATAACCTCATTACTTGGAGGGGGTTCAATAGAAACAGGTTAAATGCCCCCATGTGTAGAAGAATATGAGGTAACAAGAAGAACCTAGGCAGTATTAAGTTCACTATCTATCGGGAGAGTGGGATCAATCAAAGATGGAATTGATTCGATTTGACCACTTGATCAACTAATGGTTCATCAACTTGAGTGATATGTGTTTCACTCTCCGATGGAACAGTGGGATTGATTGTACTTGGAATTATATCAATCACTTCGTCAACTAACGGTAGGTTGGGAGAAATTTTGCAGTAACTAGTTGTAAGTTGTTGATTGGAAACAATAATTTTTCCAACAATTTTTAGGCTTCATACATGTGAGGGAAAAGATGAGTTTGATGACTCCCTTCGTGTACCTACAAGGAAACCTAAATTTACCCATTTTCCCAGGAGCCTGAAAATCACTGGTCGATGGATCAATAGTAAGTTGATAAGAATTTTTTGACCATACTTCCAAGACCTTAGGAATATCAGGACAATTGATAAGGAAGTGTTCACCCGTACAAAGCTTGCAATGGTATTTGGGCTTGCGATGTATGTTGGAAGTTTCCTCAACATTACCAATACTTACAGCCATGTTTGGTTGGTTTACTTCTTTCTTATCTTGCTTCTTCTTCTTCTTCCATTTCTTCTTCTTCTTAGTCACCTGGTTACTAGCATCAAGGCTTTTACCAAGCAAAGAAGAAGAAATGGAAGAGGACATGTTGGGTGAAGAAGGTAGATGATTAACATAAGGTTGGTGATATTGAGATGGTGAACTTGGTTGAGGTGAAAAAATTGGTTGAGGTGGTATGGTTTTAGTAGTTGGGACTAAAGAAGTTGAAAACTGGCACACCAATTAAACTATCATGAATCCAGGAAGTGAAAGCATAGTTGTATAAGGAAGACCGACATTTCTAAAAAAAGGAAAAGAACTAGGATTCTCATTAATGGGGATTCCTTGATCGATAACTTCAGTAATTGTTTCCATTAGATTCAACTTAAATTAATTTTTATTAAGAAATCAAATAATATTCACAATCCAAACCTAAGGTTTGTAAAAAGTAAAAATAAGAAAATAACACAGGCTAGTAAATCTAGGGAGTCAAACCATGCAAACAAAATTTTCATAGTGATCACTAGTTGGTGATGAAATCCAACATCACAAATATTAATGTGAAAAGTGAATAAAGATAGAGTGGTTGGAACCAAGTACGCTGATAGCCTGCTTAATGGTCATAATCTAGTGTAAGTAAATTCACTTATGCCATCTTGAGTGAATAATACCCTCCAAAAAGGTCCAAGTGAGTCTATCCAAAGTTTGTTCTAGGTACAACAGAGACTTCCCATCTATTGTCACCTTGGGTAATAGCCCTAATATTATGGTCTCTAAGGTTACCACTTGTTAGGATATTCTGACACATAGGAAATAGTTAAGTTCAACTTGGTCTAGTATAGAGTTAGGTATAGAGTTAGGTAAAGTGTGTTTCTTTACCGTTGTACATTTTGTAACTTACAATCCGACGGTCACGATATGTAGTGATCCGACGATTCACTCTCTCCTCGGTATTACCGACACTTGATCCGTGGCTTGACACCCGATTGGTCCATGAGTTCTATTTAAAGCGCATGGAGGGTCATTGTTCGAGTAATCCGTCTATGAGAGAAAGCTTATGTAAATTTTCATTCTTTTATTAATAAATTGCCTATAGTAACCACGTTGGCGCAGGCCGTGGACTATTTCCCTCTTTGAGGGTTTTAACCACATCAAAAATACTGGTGTATTGATTTGAGATCTGGTTGTAAGCGGTGTCCTTTTGGTGTTCTTTCTGAGGAACTTACCCTGTAAATTCCTACTTGGTATCAGAGCTATTTGAGGGCCGCGTCCGTTGGTGATCCAAATCTGAAGTCGGTAGAACTGCATGCGGCTGTCGATTCCTAGATCTACTATTTCTGACTGCTTTCGGGCCGCGAGGACTGCTCTGTTGTGTTCGGAGCATCTGTTCCAGTGAGGAACCCCTTTCGTTTCACGCGAAAAGGTTTCCGGTAGCCCTATCTTCGTCATTTTTAAGATCTGGAGGTATACAGTATTTATCTGCATTTTACTGTTATTTTTCTCTCTAGTTATTTCGGTTTCTGTTTATTTAGCTTTTTTTATTACCAGATCTATACCTTTCATTTCTGCATATGCTCTTTGCCCTGCGACTTTGTGCGATCTAGGCAAATCAGAAACAGAAAGGAAGTTTTTTCTCTCATGCGTATGCTCTTTTCCCTGCACCTTAGTGTGATCCTGGAAAATCAGAAACATTGAGAAAAATATTTAGTTTTCGGCTAAAGCTAACTTCGAGCCGTAAGGTTCGTTTTTCTTTATTCGTGTTGGGTTTTGTGTTTTTGTTTTGTAGGAAAAAAAGAGCTTTCTCAAGGCAAGCACGCAACCCAAGGCCCCCCCCTCTCTCTCTCTCTCAATTTTGTATAGATCAATTGGTTCAAAGCTATTTTAAGAGAGTAGAGGTCTTGGGTTCAAATCTCCATTTTTGTGGGGGCATTTTTTTTTCATTCCCGCACATTCGCGCACTTTGCCAACGACTTCAACAAATGTTTTTCAAAAAGCCATAACTTCTTCATCCGGAAGCCTTTTTCAGAGCCGTTTTTTTTTAAACAACCTAATTTTTCGAGATCTATCCATTGGAACACTTACTTTCAGCATCTTCAGCTTCAGTTTTTTTTTAAATGGAAAGTCCATGCCAAGTCATTCTTGACAGCACTAACTACTTCCAATGGGTATCCTACATGGAAGATTTACTTAGAAGTAAAGGTCTCTACAGAATAGCCACGGGCCAAGAGAAGAAACCAAAAGATGAAGACAAGGTTGCAAAATGGGAAAATAGACAAGATCAAGCACGTGGTTTGATAGGGATGTCTATTTCTCCTAATCTTAGATTCCATATTGCAGAACTTGATACTCCTCATGAAGCATTGGAACAAATCACTAAAGTTTTTTGGGATTAAAAATGAAATTAGAGCCCATCAACTTGAAAATGAGTTGCTTACATTGGATCCTAATAATTTTTCTTGCATTGAAGATTTCTTGTCCAAATTCAAGACCCTTAGATATCTCTTGGAAGGTGTTAAGGTTAAGAAAGAAGATAGTAACCTTATTTATTCCATCCTTACTAAGTTGGGACCAGCCTACTCTGTATTTGTTTCCACCTTCCATTCTACAAGGGAAGCTTTCATTTGTCAAGGAAAAGACTACAAGGCCCCTTCCTTTGACTCTTTTTGTGATTCTTTAATAAGAGAACAAGAAAAACTCTTACACCTTGGTCTTCTTAATCTTGGAAACTCTTCCAAGAAAGCGTTAGCCGCCCAGCAGCAACCAAATTTAAAGAATCCTAAGAAGTAATATCCTAAAAAGAATGGTCCTAAACCAAACAAGGGTCCTAAGCAAACTCAGTCTCAAAATGAAAGATCATTTCAGCAAAATGATAAGACCAATAAAAACAAATGGAAGAAGACTGATAGACATTGTAACTTTTGTAATCGAGATGGCCACTTAGAATCTAAATGCTTTAAGAAGATGGAAGCCTTGGAAGCCGCAATGAAGAAACATAACATCCATGTGGAGCATTCTTCTACTTCAACTTCAACTTCATCTTCAGGAATGGCACTTTCTGCATGTCGTTGTCAATCATCTCAGTCTGGTTATGCATTAAATGTATCTTCTTCTTCTCATTCTCATGAGTGGCTCATTGATTCTGGAGCCTCTTATCACATGGCCAAAAACAAAGCCATGTTTTCTTCTTTACATGATTGTAACACCAAAAATATATATGTTGGTGATGATAGATCTCTTAATGTTGTAGGGACTGGAACTGTTCATCTAGACAATGGTCAGTTTAATGATGTATTATGTGTTCCAACCTTATCCAGCAACCTTCTATCTGTATATCAGATAACTCATTCAGGTGAAGGTAAAAATGTTGAATTTTCACCTCATGATGTTGTAATCAAGGATCTAAGAGATCCTAAACAGATTCTAGCTACTGGTATTGCTGATGATTCCACAAGGTTGTATAAGTTTCACAACTTTGGGTCATCAAATCTTCCCTCAGTATTTGTTGCTCATAATGATGAAGTGAGCAAAACTTTGGCATGAGCGATTTGGTCACTTAAACTATCGCTCCCTTCAGCATCTATGTAAAGAAAATATGGTGACAGGTCTTCCTATGATAGCCTGCTTAATGGTCATAATCTAGTGTAAGTAAATTCACTTATGCCATCTTGAGTGAATAATACCCTCCAAAAAGGTCCAAGTGAGTCTAGCCAAATTTTGTTCCAGGTACAACAGAGACTTCCCATCTATTGTCACCTTGGGTAATAGCCCTAATATTATGGTCTCTAAGGTTACCACTTACGACAATTTAACCTAGGGGGACATTCACAGATCGAACGTACACGCAATGGAAGAGTAACAAAGCCCAATCCCCTTGAAAGTTCATCAACATGGTTAATATGAGGTTTACCTTCAATTGACTCCCAAGAACCTTTCAACACCATTTCTAATATGTGTAAATCACTCTACAGTAACCAATGAAGTGGGGTTGATCACTCCACTGGGTCTAATATGATCTCGTTCTTAACTCCATTGTTAGAGGAGCTTCCAAGAGACAAACTATAATAAATTGATTTACTCCCTATCGCAAGGTTGTAGTGTTTGTTTGCATATTTGGAAAGTTAACTCACTCCCCTATTCCAAATCTCTATAACCTGATCTAATGTAGGCGGAAAGAGTCCTAAGATCATAAAAATTCTAATTGATTTTATTAGAGTTGTTTTTTTTTTAAGTTGTTACTTACTCAATGGGTAAATGGATGTGAAATTTATGGTGTTATGACTTGACTCAAAACTTTAATGCAATTGAACATGATATTGTGATCTTTTCATTTCTATGAATTCTAGCTAAAGTAACGAGACAGGTTCTTCTTTAAAATATCAACTCCATAATCCACCACTTCTAGTTTTCCAACGCAATTCAACACCCTAAGTGTCAAACCATGCAATGTAATATATTCACAATTTGCTTGAAAACTATGCAAATGTAATATATGAACAATTTTTTTTCATGTTATGAAAATGAGAATTCTAACTATGCAAATGTAATCTATGTAAGAGAATTCTTCAAAATAAACACAAGATGATTCCAAATCATTGAAAGAACAACAAGGCTATTTTCCTTCACCAATGTAACTAAAGAATCAATCGAATGTAAGGAAATTGGGTGAAAATTCCAAAGATCAAAAGTGATGATGCTCAAAGGTGATTATCACTTAGACACAATTCAACCCCCCCCCCCCCCCCCAGGAGATTGAAGGGGAAATGCTTTTTGCAAAAATGAAAGCAAAAACATGCAAAATTTGTTAAGAAATTGAGACAAACCTTTGAGTAATGACCAAAGGAAATCAAACTAAGAATTTCTAAAAAATAAAATTCAAAACACCTAATCAAATTGACAGAGACTTTATAAGACTGCAAACAGGCTTAAGAAATCATAAAAACAAAAAATATGAACATAAATAAGAGAAAACCTAGTTTTTTCTTAAAAAATTACAGGTTTGTGTAGGTCATTAGTTTGATTCAGTGCTCATATGCACTGGTTCTAAGGATTAAGTGCATATATTTTCGCATTGTGCCTAAAGATAAAATGCATAGTCTGAGAAAACATTAGAAAAAAGAAAAATAAAGGTCTCAAACAAAAAATTTCAATTCTTAAAAGGGTATAAAGCTACCAAGGGTCATAGCAGGACACAAGAAGAGTAACTCATGTTCCCCAGTATGGTCGCCAATTTTTTAGGCAGACAAATCACTTATTGCAGACAAGAAGGATCTCCCTAGATTTCCAACAAAACCTACTAACAAATATCAAAATAATTTCTACCTTTCCTTAGCCTATAACTAAAACATGAAACATGTAGTACGCAAACAATAACTTACCTGTTAGTGATGTGCTTGTAGAAGACTTTTCATTTTTTTCCAAAACTTCCCCATGATGCTCCAAAAGAGATCTACATAGACAAAAACATTCAAAGGGATAAAAGCATTTCGCGTATAGAATCCAAGGTAGTTGAAATCCCTAACTTAACATACAACATATAGTTGAATCAATAATTAGTTATAAACCATGTGAGTGATCAAGGAATCTCACAAATAACATCAAAATAGATGAAATTATGAAAGAACAACTACTTTTTATTAAATTCAAATGAGAACAAGCTTACAACTTGGTTTCCTTGATGTCACAAGCCTCTTCCAATGGTCTTCATTCCTTCCCTTCATGACAAGTTATTTAGACCCAAAATCAGTAGCATAAGTTTACAAATCCAAGTCTCCCCCCTTCCTTTAGTCTTGTGCTCAATTCATAGGCAAGAGGGGGAGGTTTCTAGTTCCTCTTCTCAAGGGATTTGATGCTTAAGAGGAGGAGATTAGTTCCATGACCCAATGGATGAGGCACTTGTATGTAGTAGTTTGAGGTTTCTAATTTGGATAATATTACTCCATCAAAGCTTCTAGAACTTTTTTTTTTATTTGTTCTTGTGTGAACAGGATTATGCAACTTATAGTGGAAGACAATGCACAAAATTGTGCATGCCACAATGGCAAAAATTTCACATGTGTAGGCAATGACTAGGAAAATTTTGCAGATACTCAAAAATAGTTTTTAAGTAGTGAACCCAAAATTCCTTTTGTTCCTGGTATTTTTTTACTTCAATATTTATAGGGGATTCACTTGAGACACTCATCAGATGGCTAGAGACCTGAATCAATAGTCATGGTGACAAAATTTAGTGTAACAGATTACATCACAAGACAATTTGTACGAGTTAAATAAGTTAATTTGACTTAGTTCTCTTAGTTAGTTTGAGTTGAGGGTCTAGCTTGAGTCATGTAGAGTGTCTCCTACATTATAGGATCCCTGGTTGAGTTTATTTTGAGTTGTAATTAATTAATTCAGTTTAACTAAGTTAAAGTTGGTTAAACTAGTTCCAACTGATGGAGGAACTAGTAGGAGGTCAGACAGTGAGGTGTTGCTTCATGTTTTCAACCTCTTAACTAATGATTCACTCATAAATAACTCATGTATGTCAGATCTTAGAGTTACCCAGTTGATATTAGAGTTCAAGGGCAGTGTATTATTAGTTGTATAATCAACCAAATTGTACAGCTGGTGCTTGCAGTCAGAGGAAGGCCTATGAGGATTGCGCAATTCATATTAAAGAATTTCCCCAATTAATAGGGGGCTAATTCCCAAGGAAACAACGCAAGGAAATAGGGACTTGAGAAAGCCAAAATTTGGTTAAGTATTAGCCTATGCTTGTCTAGGAAGAAGTGAGAAAGATAGAGATAGTGAAAAGGTTGTTCGAGCTTGAGCAAAGCATTGTAATCATCTCGTATTTTCTTACTATTGCAATATACAGATAGCAAGGGGTTTTTTAGTCGTATCTTTCACCAGGAAAACATTGTGTAATGTGTTGATTTAATTCTTTCTCTTGTATGCTTCGTGATTTCTCAATCGATTAATTCTTTTCACTGATGAGTAGAGTAGATTCAAGTCTTTTATTTTAGAAAATTACATAAGCAGTTTGAATCTACAAGGAATTTCTACATTTTTTTATGAGTTTTGGAGGGAAGCAAACCTCCCTTCAAGGAGGCTACCCCTCACCCACATTTTGTACAAATAAGATATCCCAGTAGCTCAGTAGGGATTCAAATTCTAACTGAAAGATAGTGATTATAAAAGAAGGAAACTTTTGCCTATTATTTTAGCTGTCATGTTACATGTTTGAACATTTTTGAGGTTAATGAAAAGAATTACTTTGATCTTAGCCTGAGTTTTCTTCAAGGGACCTTTGTTTCCTTGGGTTACAACCCAACCCAAGTGCTCAAGTCCTTTCCTTTGTATATTTCTTTTGCATGCATTTAGTCTAGTTGTGATTTTCTGAAAATCGTATTTATGAGAAAATAATTTTCATTGTAGGTTTATGAGATAGCTCCTTATTGAAGCTTTTTTGTGTACCTTGCAATGATAAGAACCAAAAATAGTTTGTTGTATGAAATAGTAGTTTCCATTATAAATTTAACTCATCCTTTCCACTATCATTTTGTTTCCTAAATTTAGTAGTTTGAATTACCATAATCTTTCTTGCATTAGCATCACCTCCCTCATCACCTTTTCCTTCACTACTGTTGATTTTTGCAGAATGTTCACATGTTTAAAACTACCTAACCGAGCTATAGGAAACTTCTAGCCTCATTTATTCTTTGCATAAGTCAGATCATTTAGTGTGCCTAATCTTGGTAATGTCCCTCACACCCTTTCACAACCTTTAACCTCTTTTTCCATCCTCTAACTCACTCCTAAACTCCATAAAAGTATTCTTAGATAATTGTTGGAGAAAAACAAGGCATCTTGTAGAAAAGCACATTTCTTTGAATCACATCCATAATTCCAACCAAATTTTGTCCTTCATTTATCATCATTGCACAACTTCATTTAAACCTTGAACATAGATTTGAGAAGAGCAAAGACCCCCTAGGTGTTGAAGAATGTAACTATTGTCGACCTTCATAATTGTATTTGAGTCATGATATAATTTATTTATCAAAAGAAAAAAAAATGTTATTAAATAAATTAGCTTACTAAAGCATGGGTTTCATGCTTGGGTCAGTTATTGTTAGCTCAAAGCCTCCATTGAAGTCTTCATGGGTTATGTTAAGTATTCTTGTCCATGTCATAATGTAAAAGACCCTTCTTCGGCTTCTCTTGTCAAGAAATAAACTTATTTTATTATATTTTAGGTCTTTTAGGCCTCCTTCGCCAAGTTGGCCTCAAAAAAGGCTAAGTTGGCCTAACTGAGGGGCAGAGACACCTATATAAAGGCAAGTTGAAATTTCATAACTACAAGAAAGTCAAATTTCATAAGTGTAGGCAGATCGAGAAGTACAAGCAGACCGAAAAGTGCAGGCAGGCTGAAAAGTGTAGGTAGACTGAAAAGTGCAAGCAGACCAAAAATTTTAGAAGTGTAGGCAGACTGAGAAGTGCAAGCATGTCGAGAAGTGCAAGAAGACCAAAAAGTGTAGGCAAGCCAAGAAGTGCAAGAAAACTGAAAAGTGCAAGAGGGCCAAAAATTTCAAAAGTGCGGGCAAGCCTGAAATTCTAAAGTTGGGGCTGAGATTTTTGGGTTGTTGGGTTGAAATTGTTGGACAAGAAGAGACTACTAAAGTGTGTTGAATCATATTAGAAGGTTGACTTGCTAGAGGAGGAACCTCTTTAGGTCTAAGGTCTTGGTCTATCTCATTTTGAATCTATTGAAGGAATATTTTTTGACTGGGTTTTCCTCTATATAGGGGTTTTAGACATGGTTGAATGCATACATCCGGTGTCCATGACCTTCATGTTGTTGTCTAGATAATTTATTGATGATAAGAAGATAAAGGAAGAACATAAATAAGTTAATAAGAACATAATTATATCACAAGTAATTATCAACATAATAAAATATTTTTTCCTTTTTGATTTTCTAACATGGTATCAGAGATAAAGTGAAAGGAGGAAGAAAAAGGCAACCCAAAGATCTATTAAAAGGAGAATATGGAGTTTCAAGGTTAGGTCACAAGGAATAGTAGATATCAACATTACAAACTCAATGAAGGAGAAAAACAAAGTAGAAGGGGCCTCCAAATACAAGGCATGGAAAAAGAGTATAGATCTTATCCTCAAAAAGCACAAAGTATTGAATCATGTTCAAGGGAAAGTAAAGAAACCAACAGATGAAGCAAAGAAAGAGAATTTTAGAGAATCCAAAATTGTAGCAATGAACCTAATAGTGGATGGAGTTAAGTAAAAACTAATTCCATACATATCCAACATAAATTATGCTCAAGAAATGTGTGAGGATCTTGATGAGCCTCATCATTGGGTAATTATATGGGCCTTAATTGGCCTTAATTCACCTCCTAGCTTAGTCAAACCAACTATTCTCACAACTTATTGCATACTTTTTATTATATTTTGTTTATGAGATGAGTTAGAGTTGGATATTTTGCTTTGTGGTCTAATGTGCATGTAATGTAGTAATAAAGGATAAAGGCAAGGAAAAATGTAGGAATAAGGGATAAAAGCAAGGAACTCTAGCAAAGACCTTGGTCAAAACTTGAATTGGACAAGGTAGAGGAATTATAGGAGGTAAATCCTCCTCATTTACTACCCTTCCATTGGAATATTCCTCCATTAGCTCGGAGTGAAAACAGCCAAATCATGATGACTAAAAGACAATTGAGCAAG
Source organism: Pinus taeda (assembly GCA_000404065.3). Classification (NCBI taxonomy): domain Eukaryota; kingdom Viridiplantae; phylum Streptophyta; class Pinopsida; order Pinales; family Pinaceae; genus Pinus; species Pinus taeda. The sequence goes on from APFE030518430.1 coordinate 51,196, forward strand.
TGAAAGTGACAGAAACCAGTTTATCTTGAGTGGGGAGCCAAGCCTCCCTAATGGGAAGAAGGTCATTGAGGACTTCATATGTATAAGTAGAGAGGCTTAGGACCTTCATAGGATTCAGATTCTTATTGTAAAACTCTACTTTATTTCTAAGTTGCAAGACTTGTGACATATTGTTATGTAATCCATGGTTTTGATAATAAGAATGAGTTTCGTTTTGAGCCAGCACTGAGTTAACTCAAAGGGCTAAAGCTCTTGGGTTAGGACCCAACCCGAGCAGCCAAAGCTCCTCTTTATTGTACATGTATGCTAGCATAGATTTTTGGTTCTGTTCATTTGCTTAAGTAGCTGCATTTCCATTACAGCACTATAGTGTAGATGATTCATGGTTTTTCTGTTCATTTTCTTAAGTATTTGCATTTCCATTATAGCAGTATAGCGTAGATGATTCATGGTTTTCTATTTATTTTCTTAAGTAGTTGCATTATGCTTACAGTAGTGTAGAGTAGATCGGTTGTGCTTTAGTTTACTTCCATTTGTGCCTTCTTTCAGTTCACAGGTTAGCTAGGAGAAAAATATCACCATAAGGTTGTCCACAGGTATCCCGGCTTCACCTCCTCCCTATGGGACCACGAATTAAGGAAGAGACCCTTCAACAACCCCAAAAACATAAGATTCTAGTTCTCTCATGAGCTTTGGAGTTTGTTTTTTGATGAAATTACTTGTTTTATTTCACTATCATCATTTTCCATCACTCTCGGTCTAGCCTAATCTCCACCATCATCTATCTAGCCTAATCTGATGGCTATCACATCATTGCTCACCAACTAGATTGGCCAATCTCCACTGTTGATATGTCTAGTCTGATTCGACGACTATTGTGCAATCTCACACAGATTCTTACACGATGGTTATCTGCCCAAGAGCACATGAGAAAAGTGGTTTTCTTGTGCTACGTGTCACTCAGTTAGGCTAATTGCGTGAGATTCAGAAATACAACTTACAACTTCAAGGGTGTGCGAGAAACTCCTTACCACTTTCGAAACCTGCTCCATTATTTCCGCACATTTTCTTCCTGTGATATGATCTCCACCATCCATCCTCTGATTAATCTTGTCTGTCCATCTCTTGAATTAATATCTAAGATAAGATCTATGCCATTCATCTCCTGATAACCTTGTTCATCCATCCATTCACTTAATTCCTCGCAATAAGTTCTCCATCGTTCATCTTCTTAATTACCCTTTTCATCCATCCATTCACTTAATTCCTCGCGATACGATCTCTGTCGTTCATCAACTTTGTTACCCTATTCATCCATCTATTCACTTAAGCCCCTGCAATAAGATCTCCACCATCCATCTTCTGGTCGTTGATCAATCCAATGGTCCCTATGCATTACTGCATTCTTACGTCCTCCTTTCACCAATTTCGATCTCCGACTACTCTTCCACTTGAAAATATATTTATTTTAGTTCCTTTGCTTACATCTTAGTATAGTTTAATGCTCTTTACCTCTTCAACTTAGATAGCATCATTAGGTTAGTGTTGATTTAGAAATTCCATTTAGCATGGCTATTTAGATGGTTAGTCAGGTTATGGTGTGGTTTAGCATTACATGTTGTTTTCTTCATTACTACAATAGAGTAGCTCTCTCTTAGAATATATTTTCTCTTCTTCCATCAAAGAATTAATCTTCTTCTAACCCTATAGAAGTCTGACTTGGAACCCCTGGGGTCTCTTTCCAAATGAGCAATGACAACAGGTAGGACCTTCACTTTTACTTGTGCATATAGCACTGTCACCTCCAAGTTTGTACGAACCCCAGGTTGATAAGTAAAGATGGTAGCGCTAACAGTTGCAGCATTCTTGTTGCAATACCTAGGCTCATCACTTTTTGACACCATTGATGGGGAGGTGTCTAAGTAGAATGTGATTACTGCTTTCTTCTATTTCTAGTCTTCAATTACCTACCATTAGTTTATTTCTACAAAAGTAATCTAGTAGCTTCCTTTATTTCATTTGTCATTATCTGCTTTCCTTTCCTTTCTGCAAGAAGAATTTCAATTTAGCAAGTAATTTCTTTTTGTTAGTGGTTTTCATTCAATCAACAATTTCATTTATGCAAAGTACTTTCTAGATTTAACAAAATATCACAAAAACCAACCCAAAAACATTTTCTTTCATGCCTCGTAGGAATAGGGACAATTTAGGGGAATTATTGTCAAATACCCCCACTGCAACCAACAGTCAACCTTCTCTCTTCTTCGGTGGCTGTAAATTGGAAGACCCTTTAGGCGAGAAACCTTACATATTTGAAGAGCCTACAGGGGAAGAAGAAGAGGAAGAACCCACTCCGACCGAACCAATGGCTGAAAACCGAAATGATAGAGGGAATAGAGAGATAATTGAGGGTGCCTTCCCCATCAAGGAAACCAATGGGGACACTAAGATGAAGATTATAAGCCCCTCTGCTCTACCTCATTTCCATGGCCTGACCATAGAGGACCCTGAAAATTTCCTATTTGATTTTTTTTGTTATATGCTGAACCTATGACTATACAAATGATGAGAAAAGTTAAAACTATTTCCATCTACCCTGAAGGATGCAACATTGCACTGGTTCATGGGTTTACCTAGAGAGAGCATCACAAATTGGGTTCAGATGCAACATGCTTTTAAAAACAAATATAGGGACTAATGTAGGTCAAAAAACACTAAAGAAGATATTTTCAGGATGACCATAGGCCAAGATGAATCCTTAGAATACTATGAAGAAATATTCTAGCTCAGTTACAAAAGGGCTAGGTGCGCACTTGACCTTGAGTCACTAAAGTTGGTCCTGCTTAGAGTAGTAAGGGAGGATCTTTTGGATACCTTACATATGATAGGAGGAGGAGATATTTGCCAATTACCCTATGAGGATATTAAGACTGTCTTTAGAAACCATTCTAGGGCAACCAGGACAAAGGGTATGAGTATTCAACCTATGGCCAGTACATCATCCTCCAACTCATCCATCAAGGGTGAAATTGGAAATATGTTGGAAGATTTCAAAAATGATATGCTGCAAACCCTTGCCTTGCAATTGGACACCATGAACATCAAAATGAAGTAAGAGGAGGTAGAAAGATCCCTAGCCATCTTTTGTCCTAGATGCACTAGGAGGAATCCTAGGAACGAATGTCCATTGAAATGTATTAAGATTTGCTCGGTCTGTGAAGAAAACCACTCCACAGACAAGTTCCCTTATTTACCTGGACTCAAAGTTGTATATCAAGGAACTGAAGGGGTCACTGATAAGCTTTGCTACATCAACCAAAGGAGACCTCCTGAGCCTAGACCATACCAGCAGGGTATGCAAGGGTCATCCCATGCATATTACAACCCCAACCAAACCACAACTATACCTTCTTGGGGACCCCCTGCTCATTTTTCCTCGTCCACACCCTCTCCTTGGTCCTATACATCTCAGTATCATTCCCAAGAAGCCAGCTAATGTTCCAGCCCTATTGCCTCCACCACCTACCCAACCACAACTCCTACACTTTGCTCCACCCAAGAAACCCTAGATGCCTGCCTAGCCAAATCCGAACCCAAACAATAGGCAAGCTTAACAAGTACACAGGGGAGAGACATCATACCCAGCTTATGCTATAGAAATCTAGGAGATCAACCTAAGATCTGGGAGAATTATCCCTAATAAAAAACCTCCCTCTCCACATAGGGAGGTTGAGGAAGAAAGAGAGGAAAGAAACCTTAAAGTAAATCCACCCTTTCCTGAGAGATTATCCCAACCACTCTAGCATACCGCAGAAGAAACTGAACTTCTGGGAGAATTGAAAAAACTGTGTAAAGATCCCCCTTCTCCAAGAAATCAAGGATGTTCCCATTTACAATAAGTTGATTAAGGAGAAGTTCTTCAAGCATCCAAGAAGAAGAAAAAGGGATGCCCATACCATTAATGTCATGGGAAATTGTCTAACTTAATGATGGGGCAGGTAATATGTCCAAAATATTTGGACCCTGGAAGCCCTATAGTAGATGTGCACATCAATGGCACCATTGTCCCACACACTCTGATTGATCTTGGGGCTACCATTAATGTGATGACCAAGGACACCATGCTCAAGCTCAACCTCAAAGGGTCATTGAGGAAGACCACAATAGTTATGCAACTTGTAGACCATTCCACAGTCACCCCTGAGGGAATTGTGGAGGATGTGATGGTCACCATTGACTCCTGGGAGTACCCTACATATTTCGTAGTTCTCCAGCCTAAGGCTAAGCTTACGGGTTACCCTCTCATCCTTGGGAGGCCATGGTTGGCCATATTTGATGCCTACATTATCTATAGAGTTGGGAATATGACCATCAATAATGGGCATATGTCCAAACAGTTAGTCCTATACCCTCCTTCTCAACCTACCTTAGAGAATGATTTACCTTTATGGTTCGAGGAGGAGGAAGAAGATGATGTTTATTCTGCCCAACCTTATGCTTTGGAAGCAACCATAGGAGGAGGACAACAACATGAGGATGACTTAACTGAACACCTGCTCCAAAGTCCAACTCCTATTTCACTACCATTAGAAGAAGAAGCAAGGGTAACCCAAAACAATCATCCAATTGACTTATTCTTTTCCAATTCCAACCCACTCCATGTCAAAACCATAGAATTTGGCCCAGAGAAAACTTTGAAAACTAATCCATCACTTTCTACTTTAGAAGAGGATAAGCTATGCAACATTTTGAGAGAAAACCTAGAAGCCTTCACTTGGAGTTATAAGGAAATGAAGGGAGTACACCCCTCAGTGTGTACTCACCACATATACATCAAAGAAGGTTGTAATCCAGTTAGGAAACCACAAAGGAGGATGAATCCAGCTCTTAAAGACAGATTCAAAGAAGAATTGCAGAACTTGCTAGATGCGAGATTCATTTATCCTATCTCTGACAGTGAGTGGTCCTCTCCTTAAGTGTTAGTTCCCAAGAAAAATGGTAAGTGGAGGATTTGTGTTGATTATAGGGAGTTGAACAAAGCCACAAAGAAGGATCATTTTCCCCTACCTTTCATTGAACAAGTGCTAGATGGCCTGGCAAGGAAGAAATTTTTTTCCTTCCTAGATGGATTCAGTGTGTACAACCAAATCCAAATCTGCCCAGAAGACCAGGAGAAGACCACATTCACCTATCCTTTGGGTAATTTTGCCTATAGTGTCCTTCCATTTGGCCTATGCAATGCTCTTGTCACTTTCCAGAGAGCAACCTTGAGTATTTTTGTTGAATTAGTACATGATGTTGTGGAAAACTATATGGATGACTTTACACCTTATGGCTATGGTTTTCAAGAAGCCCTGACTAAACTAGGCAAAGTATTCAACAAATTCATTGAAATGAACTTATCTCTCAGTCTAGAAAAATGTAAATCCTTAATGGCCGAAGGGACCGTGCTAGGTCATTCAATATCTCAGCAAGGGTTGCAGGTGGACCCAAACAGAATAAAAATCATCCAAAGGGTCTCACCTCCACAAAAGCATAGAGATGTCAGGAGTTTCTTAGGGTTAGATGGATACTACCAAAGGTTCATAAAGGAATTCAACAAGTTGGCCTCTCCTTTGTTTGGGTTGTTGGCCAAAGATTCTGAGTTTATATGGTCAAAGAGCTGTCAAGAGACCTTAGACATTCTAAAGGGTAAGTTAACCACTACACCAATCCTTAGAGGCCCAAACTGGGCCTTCCCTTTTCATATTCATGTTGATTCCTCACACAAAGCCATTAGAGTAGCCTTAGGTCAGGAAGAGGAGAAATTGCCCTATGCCATCTATTTTATCAATATGAACCTGTCAAAGGCTTAGCTAAACTATACTGTGACCGAAAGTAACTCTTGGCTGTTGTGCATTCATTAAACAAATTTAGGCATTACATTACAGGCTATCAAACATTTGTGCATACCGATCATGCCGCAATCAAATATTTAATGAACAAACTAGATGTGAATGCTAGAATTATAATATGGTTTCTTTTATTACAGCAGTTTGATCTAACTATTGTTGATAAGCATGGTAAGGAAAATGTTGTTGCAGACTTTCTATCTAGGATGAATTTGCCTATAGGTGAAGAAGGAATGGTGGATGACCAGTTACCAGATGAGCATTTGTTTTCTATTTTAGTTCTCTCCCCATGGTTCGTTGATATAGCAAACTATTTGGTATCAGCACAGTTCCCACCAAACTTTCCCTCCAAAGAAAAGAGCAATATAGTTAAGAAAATCAGCCCCTTCACCTAGATTGAGGGCAATCTATTCAAACTTGGTCTAAATCAAATCTTGAGAAGGTGTGTAAGGGAAGAGGAAGTTTTTGACATCCTTCTGACCTGTCATGATGGGCCTTGTGGAGGTCACTTTGCAGCAAAGAGGAAAACATTCAAAGCATTGCAAGCCAGCTATTATTGGCCTACTCTTTATCAGGATGTGAAAAATTACATTAGTTAGTGTGATCGGTTCCAGAGGATGGGAAATCCTACTCCAAGAGATGAAATGCCCCTAAAACCTCAAGTGACTTTCGAGCCATTTGACAAGTGGGGCATGGACTTCATGGGGCATATCAACCCTCGTTCAAAGAAAAAGCAGTACATTATTGTGTGCACTGATTATTTGACTAAGTGGGCTGAAACGAAGGTGGTTAAGGCAGAAATAGAAGAGAAGGTGGCTGAGTTCCTAAGGGAGAATGTATTCTACAATTTTGGGTACCCTAGAGAGAGTCACAAACCAAGGCAATCAGTTTACCTCCAGCATTATTGAAGAACCACTTAGCCATCACAAAATCAAGCATAGGACCTCCATTCCTTATCATCCACAAGCTAATGGGCAAGTGGAGGTGACAAACAGGGCATTGGAGAACATATTAACCAAGGTAGTGAGGAGCAACATGAATGATTGGACAGAGAGAGTAGTTGAGGCTACCTGGGGCTATAATACAACATGGAAGACCACAACTATATTTACACCCTATGAGCTGGTCTATGGGAAAAAGGCTTTGTTGTCCATTGAGTTTGAATAACACATTGAGGATGGTAGCCTAACTAGATTTGGATCTTAGTCATGCACAGAGACAAAGATTGTTCCATTTGAATGGCTTGGATGAATTCAGAATGCAAGCCCTCCTACATAGAGAGATAGTTCAGCTTCAAAGGAAGATCTGGCATGACAAACATATCAAGGAGAATCAATTTCAAGAGGAAGAATGGGCATTGTTATATGATTCTGGATATAAAGACTTCAAGGGAAAGCTAAGGACAAGATGGCTCAAACCTTATGTGGTGGAAAGATGCCATGGTAATGGTTCAGTGCAAATCAGAACTATAGATGAAGAAGCCATTCCATTGCTTGTTAATGGACACTGATTGAAAATGTACAAGAGGCCTTTATCAAAACAAGAGTTCATTGACAATATCAATAAGGCAGTGATGATGGTGGAGCAAATTCTAGCTCCTCCCTCATCAGGGCACTGAAAAAGAGAAAAAAGAATAAGGATTCAAGTGAAAACCTCCATGAGGTGCTTAAGTCCCATCTTTGGGTTGAAAACCTCATGAGGCAGACCAAGGATGAGAAAAAAAATGAAAAAGATTAAGAATATCCCTGGGTGAAAACCTTCCTTGACGTGCCCAGTGCAGATATCTAGGGTGAAAACCTCTCTGAGGTAGCCTAGGTGTTTTTCAAAAAATATAATAATAAAAGAAAATAAATAAATAAAAGTCATAATTGTTATTTGTAGGTGGGAGAGAAAGAACATCAAGGAGTAAAGAGAAGATCCAAAGGGAACTTTGCCTCACATATATTCATCGCCTCCACTTTTTACCATGGATCCTTCCATCAATTCCATTGTTTTTCACTTCATTGCGTCAATTTAGGTGAAGATTGTGCTTTTTGCAGGATCCCTTGAATGGTAGATTGGTTAGGTCCCCAAAATTAGTACTAGACATGATCTAACCAATCACCTCAACCATCATCATCACCCTATCCCACAAAATATCAATCATCAACTACAAATTCTTCACTAGGATGATCCAGGAGCTCCACAGTAGTAGTAGCATCATATCTTCAGTCACAAAGTCCTGCAAAAGCAAATAAACCATCAACAGGCAGCAAAGGAAGAAGAAGAATGACCATCAACATCACCTCTGATCTTCGACAACTACAGCATGGCATCGAGACCATAGGTAAGTATCCCACTCACTCACTCATATGCATCATTTGATCAAAAGTTGTAAAGGGTATGAGGTAGTTGGTTTATAAGTGTAAAGGTGGAAAAAAGGAAATTCTTTAATAAGTCAAAAGAGAATGCAAGAGTCCAAAAACAGTGATGTAAGGTGGGGCCCCGACCCATATTAAATTTCAAGCAATAGCACAAGATTTAAGTAAACGTGGGTTCAAGAGGCAGATAAAGTGCTCTACGGGGGAGCAATGAGCACAAGTTATAACTCAGGATCAACTCTCGTAGTTTCCCATGACGTCACGGTGTTTTACCGAGATCTACAGCTTGAGATTGTTATAGGGGTTCAATCCTGATGACCATCTTGTACACACCCTACCACCATAGTGGGCCACCACAATCACTCCACTCCATCTCATCTCCTCCATGTCATCCATCGCCCTCATTAGTTACCGTCCAGCTCATTCACCATACCGTGTCACCTCATCTGTCATTCCATAGATACAGTGTTGTTATGGCAACCATTTCAGAATTCTTGAAGAATTAAGACTTGGGGTAGAAACACCAGTTCACCAAAGACTCAACATACCCTATTTCTTGATGCAATCACTCATAGACTCTAGCAACAAAGTAAAGGAAGGGAATTCCCAATAGTTGGCTCACCATGGGTTGATCAAGATCCTCATTAAGGATGCCCTCTAAACCCTTAGGATCCCTATAACATGGTCAGTCTTCAGAAACTTACCAACAGAGGATGACATCAAAAGACTCACCTACGATGTTATTCCTTCTATCAGTGAGGAAGAGGCAAAACAAGAAAATGAAGATACAGAGCTAGATGAGGATGAGATGGATGAAGAAGAAACTAATCTAGAGGAACATGACGAAACTGAACACAAGGAGGATGATGTTGAAATATAGGAAGAAACGAAGGAAGAAACTAATGGAGATGAGAAAGAACAGCAAAAGGAAGAAGATAAGAAACAACAGAGAGGAAGAAGCCATTGACACAAAAGGGGAAGAACAAAAGGAGGAGTCACCTAGGGTGTATCCAGAGGTCCCTCAGGGGGAGGCAACAGCTGCCATCATTGCTCTTAGCACAGCAGTCAAACAGAAAGGGAAAATAAGGAGGCAAATGCCTCTATTTTTCAGAACAAGAAAGAGCACAAGAATCAAACAAGGGAAGCCACAAATATCAACAAAAATCCCTATTGAGATTGAAGATTCCCCTACACCAAGGGACAAAGAAGAAATAATGAGAGATCAACTTGAGAGGGAAAATGCATGGCTGCAGGAAAAGGAAAACCAACTAGCATATATGGCCAGCCTCTCCTTGGATGCGATCTAGTGTAGGATGCCAGCTAAATCCTATGTTCTTTACCTCAGAGAACAATGGCTGCAATTTCATATTAAAACACTAGCATAAAGAGGCACCATGCCATTTCAGGACTACAGGCAGTTTATTGATCTTTATGATCAAAGTGCACTAGAGGATAGGGCCAAAATGGTTGAGTTTTACTTGCACAACATGGCCCTCGTAGACATGAATATTTGGGGTCCTAATGGAGAGCTAAGAAATCTTCAATTAATGGATTTGGCATCATAAATGAACCATGAGAAGTCAAGGGATGTAGAGATGAAAAGAATATTGGCCAAAGAGAAAAATGAACCTTTTTTTCATCAAAGCTAAAAAATAAAATCCCATGGCCCTAATCATCACCCATAATCTAATTACAAATGATCCTCAGCTGGAACCTAGGTATCTTGCTACCAAAGAGCAAGCAATTCCACATTTTGAGGATATTTTTAGGCTGCTAAGAGATGATAATATACATGCCTACTAAAGGAGATGGAAAACATTGCCACACAGCTTGAAGGTCAAAGAATATCACTCCCCTCAAAGGTTGAGAGAGGCACTCAACATGACACCTATATATAAGCAATCAATGCAAAGGTTGAAGGTCAATTGGATAGGTCTAAAACTTAGTCCACCACTACTCCTAGGGATGCTAGAAGGGAGAAAAGAAGAAGAGGAAAAGAGGCAGTGAGAACAAGTAGAAAGGAATGCAAGATTTTATAAACAAGAAGAAGAGACCATAGCAGAAGCATGGGATGTTAGAGAGGCTACCAGAGCCATGAAGGACATGGACATTGACTGAGTTGCTCAAAGGATGAGCAACACTTTCAGTAGGGGGTGATGATGAGCCTCATCATTGGGTAACTATATGGGCCTTAATTGGCCTTAATTCACCTCCTAGCTTAGTCAAACCAACTATTCTTACAACTTATTGCATACTTTTGATTATATTTTGTTTGTGAGATGAGTTAGAGTTGGATATTTTCCTTTGTGGTCTAATGTGCATGTAATGCAGGAATAAAGGATAAAAGAAAGGAAAAATGTAGGAATAAAGGGTAAAAGCAAGGAACTATGTCAAAGACCTTGGTCAAAACTCTAATGGGACAAGGGAGAGGAATTATAGGAGGTAAATCCTCTTCGTTTACTACCCCTCCATTTGAATATTCCTCCATCAGCTCGGAGTGAAAACAATGAAATCATGAGGACTAAAAGATAGCCGAGCAAGTGAAAGTGACAGAAACCAGTTTATCTTGAGTGGGGAGCCAAGCCTCCCTAATGGGAAGGAAGTCGTTGAAGACTTCAGATGTATAAGTAGAGAGGCTTAGGACCTCAGTAGGATTCAGATTCTTATTGTAAAACTCTACTTTATTTCTGAGCTGCAAGACTTGTGACATTTTGTTATGAAATCAATGGTTTTGATAATAAGAATGAGTTTTGTTTTGAGCTAGCACTAAGTTAACTTAGAGGGCTGAAGCTCTTGGGTTAGGGCCCAACTCTAGCAGCCAAAGCTCCTCTTTATTGTACATGTATGCTACCATAGATTTCTGGTGTTGTTCATTTGCTTAAGTAGTTGCATGTCCATTAAAACAGTATAGCGTAGATGATTCATTGTTTTTCTGTTCATTTACTTAAGTAGCTACATTTCCATTACAACAGTATAGCATAGATGATTCATGGTTTTCTATTTATTTGCTTAAGTAGCTACATTCCACTTATAGTAGTGTAGAGTAGATCAGTTGTGCTTTAGTTTACTTCCATTTGTGCCTTCTTTCAATTCACATGTTAGCTAGGAGAAAAATATCACCATAAGGTTGTCTGCAGGTCTCTTGAACTCACCTCCTCCCTCTGGGACCATGAGTTGAGGAAGAGACCTATCAGCAACCCCAAAAACACAGGTTTCTAGTTCTCGCATGAGCTTTGGAGTTTGTTGTTTGACACAGTTACTTGTTTCATTTCACTGTCATTTTTTTCCATCACTCTCGGTTCACCCTCACCCTCACTGGTTTTTTTGTCGTTTTCATTTGAAACCTCCTTCAACACATTCTTCATGCATTGTATCCTCACCATCTGATCCACAACAAACCTAACTAATCACTGTCTGATTCATTAGTTTACCCAACAACCATTGTGCGTGAAGTTTTCCACCTAATTTATGCGCTCTAATCTCCAATGTCGATCTGTCTCTTGATCCAATGGCTATCACATCACCTCAATAGTTTATGCGCCCCAATCTCCATTTTCGATATATCTAGCCTAATCCGACGGTTATCATGTCACCCACTCGCCAACTAGCTTGGCCAATCTATCTAGCCTAATCTGATGGCTATCCCGCAATCTCTCATGGATTCTTGCACGACCGTTATCCACCCGAGAGCACGCAAGAAAAGTGGTTTTCTCATGCTACATGTCGCTCAGTTGGGCTAATCATGTGAGATTCAAAAATACAGCTTACAGCTTTGAGGGCACATGAGAAATTGCTTACCGCCTTTGAAACCCACTCCATCATTTCCCCACATTTTCTTCCCGTGATAAGATCTTTGACGTCCATCCTTTGATTAATCCTATATGTCCATCCCTTGACTTAATCTCCGCGATAAGATCTATGCCATTCATCTCTTGTTAACCCTATTCGTCCATCCATTCACTTAATTCCTCGCAATAAAATCTCTGTCATTCATCTGCTTCATTACCCTTTTTGTCCATCCATTAACTTAATTCTTTGTGATACGATCTCTGTCATTCATTTGCTTCATTACCCTATTCATCCATATATTCACTTAAGCCCCCATGATAAGATCTCCACTGTCCATCTTCTGGTGTTGATCGATCCAACGGTCCCTATGCACTACTGCATCCTTACGTGCTCCTTTCACCAATTTCGATCTCCGACTGCTTTTCTGCTTGAAAACAGATTTATTTTAACTCCTTTGCTTACACCTTAGTATATTTTAATGCTCTTTATCTCTGCAACTTAGATAGCATCATTAGGTTAGTGTTGATTTAGAAATTATGTTTAGCATAGTTGTTTAGATGGTTAGTTAGGTTATGGTGTGGTTTAGCATTACATGTTGTTTTCTTCATTACTGTAGTAGAGTAGCTCTCTCTTAGAATAGATTTTCTCTTCTTCCATCAAAGAATTAAGCTTCTTCTGACCCTATAGAAGTCTGTCTTGGAACCCCTGGGGTCTCTTGCCAGATGAGAAGTGACAACATGTAGGACCTTCACTTTTACTTGTGCATATATCACTGTCACCTCCAAGTTTTTACGAACCCCGGGTTGATAAGTAAATCTAGTAGCCGTGGGAGTTGCAGCATTCTTTTTGCAATACGTAGGCTCATCAGATCTCTCCATGTTGTTCACCATCAAGAACATTTGTCAAATAGCAAGGCTCAAGAATGAACTAATAATTGTTAAGATGATGAAAGATGATATTTTTCATCATATTTTGTAAGAATATCCAAAATAAAATATGAAATGTAAGAAATAGATGAAATCATACCAAAAAAAGAGCTTGTAATTACTTTTCTTCTAGGACTACCAAAATCTTAGAGTGCTTTCACATAAGAACCAACAGTTGGAAGGATACTCCAACATTGGAACAACTGTGGAAAGCATGAAGTCAAGAAGAAGCTAGAATATCATTAGTAAATAACAAGAATGAGGATGAAGAAGAAAATATCTTTAATGCCTATTCTACTCATCACAAGAAGGGACCTTTCAAGAAGTTCAAGGGACCAAAGAAGAAAGTTGACCTATCAAGGATTGAATGTTATAAATTTCATAATATGGGTCATTATAAAAGTCAATGTCTTGAGAATCCAAGGAATAAAAAGAGAGAAACAAATCAAGAAAATATTATCAATGAAGCTCCACCGAAGAAGAATAAAACTAAGGAATCAAAACTCAAGGACTTATACTATTAATTCCTATCCTACATATCCTTCTTAGTCTTGCATTGTTTTCCTTTATGTTTTTATTTCTAACATTTGTAGGTCTAACATGTCTTGCTAGAACATTTTTGAATTATTTATAATTTGTAGGTATCCCTCAAGATTGGATTAAAAGGGATCCCTCACCAATTTACTAAAGATAAGTATCATGTTTCTTGTCTCCTCTTTTACATTTGGTTTTCCTCTCATATCATTTTTTTGTATTATATGCTAATAACCTTTTTATATTTTCCTTGGTAAAGAAAGGTTGCATATTACACAAGAGTTATGGAGGAGACTTCAAAGGATAAACTTGAAGTATTAAAGAAGTTTTGTTGCAATGAAGGTCTTCAAGAAATGTTATCATATAAGGTTTGTTAAGGAACTATTAGGCCCCTATACCAATAGGTGTCATATGTCATGATTTACTTGATGAGCTACGTAATATGTTCATATCTTTACTTGTTGCAAATATTTTCCATATTTGTAGAAAATCAAAAAATTAGAAAATGTAAAGAGGGTATACCCTAAAAGAAAAATCAAAGGGTGAAAAGAATAAAATATGGAATGAAGGAAAATTAACCCCAAAAAAAAGATAGACCAGGAAAGTGTGCAAGTCCAAATGCCACTACTTTTTCACTTTGTGTAATAAACAATTGTATGCAACTTGTCACCTATGCCACAATTCATGAATAGTCAAACTATTTAAACTTGGCTAATTCATTTTCAATTTCACGTTGTAGAAATAGAGAATAAATATCTAACCAAATAGTGTAATCTTGGTAGATAAATAGATAGGTAGAGTGAATAAAATGAGCTCAACAGTTTAATTTGAGCCCTTGGATGTAATAAGTGCAGATTTAGATAGGCTTTGCCATGCAAAAGAAAATAAAATTTTGATAAGGGTTTTCCAGTCTAAGTGCACCCTAATAAAGAAGAAAAAATGCTAGGTTAAAGTAGGTAGGGTAGGTAGATGATGTTCCAGAATTATATGTGATGAATGATGACGCTAAGTATGTTAATCTTTTACTTTCATCACAAGGCCAAGGCATACAACACATTGAAAGCATCTCAAGCAAAGCAAAGTCAGAATAATTAACTCCCCTTCTCATTTCTCCTAATTATTCACTAATTTCCCCTAAGTACTAAGGTATTTCCTAAATTGGAGGGTCTGAGAGCATTTCTCTGACTTCTGGAGGGACCGAACCCTCAGCCCAATAATTTAAAAGCCTAAGTACTTAGAACCATTTACTAATCTTTCATTCACCTTCATAAGTCTTTTCCTAAGTAAAATCCTATTTTACTTAGGAAAATTACATAATTTCTCATAAAAACCCCTTTTTCACTTAAGCCTAAGTTAAATAGACAAATCAAATGTTTTTACACTTAGCGCTTTTCATTTCATCATCATATTAATTTTTAACTGATATTATATAAATCCCTTATAAAGTCTACCCACTCCCGTATTATTATAAATATGAAAAAACCCTGAATTCTTATATATCTCGCCCCTTGGTTTAAATATAATCATAATACATTCCTAATTGGGATTAATTAGTTAATCAGTAACTAATTAACAACCCATAAATCCCCCGCTGCATCAATATGGGATTAATTAACCCTTATGGTTAATTAATAACCTTTCCCAACCTATTTTGACACCCCTGATATAATTAACTAACCCTCTAACGTATCGGGCCTGCTCCATTATAAACCCATCATCTCATATCCCCCATCAACCATCCGATCAGGTCCTCAAGATCTAACAGTAATTATGAATATCGCACGATCCTTTGTGACCGCACATTAGCACGTGATCACAAAGCATTTTTTGCACAATGCCTCTGCCACGCGTCGAAAGATCTGTGGAATCATTGGCTCCAGGTTTATTACCGCCCATCCCCAAAATCGGTGCGATATGAAACTACTTACCACCTTCCCGCATACAAAAAAAATGTCATATCACTCACCGCTGACATCACCCACCCGTAAACCAAAAAACCCCGCCAACGCTTAACTTTCTAAATAAAACAAGAAAGTCATTTTTATTGTTTTGTACTGTAAACCTGCATGCCCATGCAAAAGAACGTCAAGGTCACAATTCGAAGTTTTCAGCTGCCAACCTGCTCAAAAAACTCACAGTCGACATAACCCAGAACCTTTTAGCCACTACCAGTACCTGTATTTCACTATTCATCTCCCTAACACGGGTATTTATCCAATTTTCGATGAAACCCTGCAAGTTCTAGTTTTCCATTGTAAATTACTAGAAAAGGACCAAATTTATAATAATTCAGTTGGTATTTTCATCAATTAAGTCCCCCATAGCCTCTGTGTTCCATTTTTCACAAAGAAAACCTAAATTCCCTTTCTGAATCCACAAGAACCAGAAATGGAAACCTTGATAGCTTTGAATGTTCCAACCATAAATGCTCCTCATCGAGATTTAGACTATCTGCCTCTTGTGGATAAGGACTTCTAGATCAAAGACCTTGCCATTGATAAAAATCACCTCAAAGTTTTTTTCCAAAGTAGAGACAACTACCTGAATGGTTCTGATGTCCTAGGACTGTGGGAATCTAATCTTCCCATGTATTTTCTCCCCTCAGTCCATGTTTTCCCTGATATAATTCATCAATGCCATGCCAATTATGACCTTAATCACTGAGCAGTTATGTCTCCAAGCCAAACAATCCTCTTCCCAATAACTGTTGAATCCATCAATGAAATGTTGCAATTTCACCCCAGTCAAGCTCTCACTCCCATTTCCATTGGATATTTACTTGAGAAATCAACTAAATTATCTCAATCATAACTTAATCACATCTGTCAGACTTTCATGTTACAGAAACATCAGCCTAAGGGCCCACCTCCTTATCTACAAACTTTCTTCACGGAAATGGGAAGACTCATTGTTGATATGATATCTTTAATTATGGGATTCAATACTAGTGATTTTGTTAATGAGTTAACCCTAGTGTTGTTGTCAATCTTCACTCCTAGACAGCCCCCTGCTGTTAAGTATGACTATGCCTCTTTTATTGATGATAAAATTCATGACCAGTTCACAAGACTGGAAATGAAAGAGTTTTCAAGTATACCACCTTTGTTTATCAGCTCATGTTGTATTATCAGTTAGAAAACTTCCCTTTCCCTATCATGAAACTTGATACCAAAGGCAATCCAAGGTTTGTTATTTTTTGGAGTTCCATTTTCCATGAAACCCCTAATTCCCCTTACTCCTATAATAAGTTCATTGATCAGTTTGTTCATCTAGCAACTACCTTATTGATAGGGATCTCCCCTCCTAGGATTAGTGGTGACATTAAGAGGATCCTTCAGCTCTCCAAGCAATACAGAATAGGTGATTGGTATTTATACAAAAACCATACAGAAATCAGGATATATGGGTGTGAGCTCTGCCCTTTCAAGTTACCAAAATATGTTCCAATGAGACTGTTTGCATTGGAGTATTTCAGGCAAATGATAAATTCAGACATGGTTCATTTTTTCAAAGCAAAAAAGAAATCACAAATCAGAATCAAGAATCAATTAGGCCCTTTTGTTTGCAACACTAGGGAAGCATGGAAAGAAGCTGAAAGAATTTTAAAAGATCACCTTAAGTTACACAAGGGTTTCGGTTGGATGCCATATGACCCTCATAGCTTCATATGTGATAGAAGAATGAAGAATAGGCTATCACCATATTTACACCATAGAATCCCAGAGATTGAACAATTTGCCAATATGGATGAATGGAGGGAAGGGACCCTAGTAGAAACTAATAGTGAATAGGTCAATATAGAAAATGTTATGAGAAATCTTGATAAAACAATTGACCTGAATTCTTTTGGGCAGGTACGATTTGAATCTTCTCAAAGGTCAAGGATTAGTGCCTCTACAACTGAAACCTCTCAGCAGCATTCACAGGATACCAACACACAAGTTACAGGAACATCCAAGGGAAAGGGACCAGAGACCAGCACTCAAGCCACAGAGAAATCTACAATGTCTACACAACCTGAAACTTCTAAGAAACAAGCCCAAATGCACACTCCTCCAACTCAAGGCAATGTGGGAGAACCTCCAATCTTACAGACTCCTCTAAATGAGGAAAGAAATAAAAAGAGAGACAGGGAATTAGCTACCCCTGCCAGTGGACCCTCAGAACAGCTTGGTGCTAAAAGGCAAAGGCTAAATCCTCTTTCAAAGGAAGAATTTTTTGAAGAGACTACTGATAGTCAAAGAAAAGAAGGTGTAGCTAGTCATCAAACTTTCCCAGTAGGTGGGACATCTACTAGCTCACAGAGACAGGAGCTAGAGAGACAACAAAGTGCAGAAGTGTCATCTTTCAGACCACCAAGAAAAGACACTTCAGATATCAAGAAGAAGTTTATAGAAATAAAAGCAAAAAATGATCCATTGAGGCTCTAGGTTTACAATCAATATTTGAAAATGGCTCCCACTAATCAGAACATATTGATGTTAGCCTATGACATCAAAGAAGGTAAAATGATCATGAGTTATTTCAAACCTAAAGTGCAACAACCTCAATCAGCAACAGACTATCTCAGAACCAATTTTGAGGTCATGGCAAAGGACATTCATCCTCTGGACCAAATTGAGTTGCACAAACAAATAGGAGAGATGATCTATTCTATATTGAATGGTAAGGCCATGATGTCCCAAAGACTGGAAAATTCCTTGAATAATACAACCGCCCAATTACAGCTGGAGAAAGACTCCTCACAGGCTAAAGACACCTGAATAAAATATTTAGAGGAATTGATCATTGGGTTGGGCCATGATCCTCAAGATGTGAAGGTTGCAGAAGGCTTAATTAAAAAGAAAGATTAAGACATAGATGCCTTAAAAAAACAGCTAAAATTGCCTCCTTCAAGACATCCGCAAACTGTTGAGATCATAAAGCAAAGGTCTGAAGAAGAGCTAATGGATTTAGTCTTAAAACTTAATGAAAGACTGAATGAGACTGAGCAAGAACTAGAAAAATCATTGAAGGACAAGTAGGGAGAGTCGACCTCTTAGCATCCCAATGTGATACCAATAGTCTCAACTGCAGTCCCTTCAACCCTTGGAATAGTTCTAGCACCAAACATTCCAACAGCCATAGCTGAGGTAGTCACAGGTCCAACCACAGAAGCAGGTACAGGAACAGGAACAACATCAACATGGATTTCAAATCTAAGTACAGAAGAGCTAATAAAATCAATGGAAAAGATGAAACTCCAAGTTTCAGAGCTGAAAAAGGTAAAAGAACAATATGTTAACTTAGAACAAAGATATGATCTTTCTAAGATAAATTTTTCAGAAAAGGTAAGGGAAATCAAAGGATTAGAACAAAAGGTGAAATCATTAGAAAAATATCTCACATTTGACAAGCCTCTGATAGAAATTAAGAAGATTCTATAGACCAACATCCTTAGTCAATAAATGATGTTTGGCCATCAATCCAAATAATTTTTTAGCAGATTGATTTGAAAAATGCATAAGGGAGCCACCAGCCTCATAAATTTTTTGAATAACAAGAATAAGTACCAGCTTGAAGAATTTGGCATTGAAGATAGAACATGGACTATCCTAGAAGTCAAAAGAGTATTAACTAAAAGGTCTCTGATGCAAAATTTAGAAAGAAGATGCCATGACATGCAGGAAGAAATTAATGCTTTTATGGAGAAATTTGGTATTTTGTAGAACAAAGGGCTACCCAGTCCTTTAGTTATAAATGATAAATTGATGAGGCACATGGATTATATTGATAAATTGGATCAATATGCTAATAGCCAAGCAAGTTCATCAACTACCACATCAGTACCAAAGCACTACCAACAGGCAGAGTTCTCTATGACAGTCTAGAGAACCTCTTCTATGTTGAGCATGTGCTAAAGCATTTGTTTCTAGTCTAGCCTACTTTTTTCAGGTACGCCAAAACTGATGAAATCCTTAGAAAACTTCAAAAAACCAGAGTACCACTGCCAAAATGGTGGGAAGAAATGCTAGAAATTTTGTAACTTGTCCTTGGTAGAAAGTGAATTTTGGTTTTTACTACAGTTAATGCTGGTAAAAAGGGTAAATAGAGATCAAATAGGTAAAGAGTGTCATAGTAGGTTAAAGTGTATCAGTAAGAAGATAAAAGCAAAGTAGCCAGCACAAAATTACATCAAAGATAGCAAGATGCCAAATCATACGGTCTAACTCCAGCACACTCTCAAGAATAGGGACAGCAAACCATCTGTTTGCCTCTATCTGTTATCTATGAGACCATCTGTCTCTATTTTTATGTAACTTATAGTTAGTCACCCTAGAATATATCTCACATTGTTATGAGATATTTTATTGTAAAGTTTTTTGTATAAATACTCCCTCATTTAGAGTATTGAGGGTGGATTCTTAGACATTGCTATAAAACTGATTATTTTGGAATAAATTGTTGTTGGACAAATTTTGCATGCCTGGCTAGATGAAGAATTAATGCAAAGGACTTCTCACAGGATTCATGTGTTGAACACCAGACAAATAAGTATCTTATATCTCATGTGATATTGTTTTCTTGTTTATTATATCAATTATGTTTCATATATGAATATTAAAACAAAAAAGAATAATTCAAAAAGTGCTTAAGTGCAATCTGTCTTCAATCGTTTTTATTCTCAATGTTTTCTTCCAAACTAGCATAAACAGTGAATTCTTAATTGCTCCTATTTCCTAGTTTATTCATTTTGATCATTTAGTAAATAATTTTTAATTGCTCTTTATTGGTGATCAGTCAAGTCCTTTTCTCTTAAAACATATTGATGGATTATTAATTTCCATTCATCCATTTTAAGTCCATCCCTTCTCTTCAAGTCTCTATTTTCTCCTTGTTTAGCTATCTTGCTGTGTGAAGCCATCTTTTGTTGAGAAACCAAATCCAGTTGAGCCATATTTTGTTGACTCCATTAGCCCAATGGCCTAAACTATTCAGTTTTGCCCCTCTGCTACTGAATTTCACCAAACGAAATCAACCCCCCCCCCCCCCAAGCTTTAATAACTAGCCTAAAACCTTATAAAACGAACCTAAATATTAAAGATACAGCCCTCTCTAGGTACAGATTGGCTAGATTTTGTGCCCAAAAGTTGGTTTCTGGTTACCTCGGCCCCCTTTCCTCTTTTTACAACTTCTAGGAAAATCTGAGTGATAACAGGAACAACACAAATTTATGACTTAGATGATAGGATTTTTTATATTTATCTCCATGTAAAACATACGATAATTGTTCCTTTGAAATTTACTTTACATTACTGACATTGTTATGTCTAGGGCTTTGAATCTTAAAGGTCTTGTTAAGGGTAATTAATCATTAGATTGAATCTACCCTCATGATATTATTTGATCATTCTTGTGTAACCCTAACCTTTATGGTTCACTATAAAACCCTAGCCTCTTGTTGCTAAGGGTATGTCAATATTGATTATGAAACCCTAGTCTAGTTATTGTTGTTGATGAAATCTAGAATCCCTATTCTTTTGATGTTTAGGTTTTGGAACTGTTTTGTATATAAAGCCTAGTTCTTTAGGGTTTGTTGTTAATTTCTAAGTTATGTATTGAAACCCTAGATATTTAGGGTTTGGTGAATTAGGGTTCATAAGAAAAACCTTTGTAATAACAAGATTCTTGGAATGAAACCCTAGGTGTATATTTGTTTGTCTAATCGAAACTCTAGTCTGAATACAAATTTTCTATGTATAAATTTGATGTATTAATGTTTGTGTATTTGGTTTACCTACTAGATATTGATGTGAATTGTTAGTGTATGAAATTCTAGATATGTATTTATGAGTATGTTTACCTAATAGTTGATTCCCATAGTTTGTGAATTATATGGTTTGTATCAAAACCCTTGTAGAGATAGATATTATACAGTACGATGATATTGTTTTCTGATATGATTTAGTTTTCTTAAAATCTAGGATTTTCAACAAACCTTGGTAGAGTCTAACATGTAAATTCTAAAAATTGTTGAAACCTTAGATGCATAGTAGAATTGTTATTTGATTGAATTGTTGATATCTAAGGATTTGTGTCTCGAAGATGGAATCTAGGATTTGCAATAATTCATGGTAGAATCTATCATATATCTTTGATAGTAATATTGAGGCCCCATATATAATTAGATAGATGTCTTAATTAAGTTTCTTCAAATCTTGATGAGGTAATCTAGGGTTTGTGATAAAAACTTAGTAAGAGGTTGAAGTCTAGTATGTGTCTTTTGCTCATTTTGAACCTAACTAGGTTCAGGTGTTTCATGTCTAAAGTATAAATTCTTACATTGTATTGACATGATTTTGATATAGTTAAAATCATGCTTTGATTTCTATTTGGTTGTACTTGTCATTGAAAATTTGTAGGTACATAATCTTCAAGATGATGAAGATGTTTATATAAGCATCATGAAGGAATTTATGATGATTAAGATGCCCTCGATGTTGTAAGAAGGAATGGAGCCACAAAAGGTTCTCTGATGGTATAGAAGAAGGAAGTGGTTAATATCCCTAAGTTGAGAGGGATCTTGGATAGAATAAATGGTATATCTCCCTAGTTGAGAGGGAGGTCATATTATGACAGTGAATACTTTGAAGTAGGAAAAATTACTATCGATACTTTTTATGATTAATGAAGTTGCAAACAAAATAATTGAGAAGTATTGAGGCTATATTTGGTGTTGTTGAAGAAGTGGTAGAAGAAAGCTTCCAACAAGATGTATTTGGATAAATTGATGATGATGTAAGAAAGATATGAATGAATGAATACCCCAAAGGTTTGTGTTTACTTGTATGTATATTTCAAAGTTTATTATTGATTGGGGTTTGTGTTTGTACAAGTAAATATCTCCATAAAAAGGTTAAACACTCTGGAAACATGTATGGAAATACAGATATATCTAGTTTGACAAGGAGAATTGAAGCATCTGATGTTGCATACTTGAGAGGACATCTAGTTGGCCTATGTGTTGATGTCTAGATCCCGAAGAGGGAGGGTGGCGTTGGTCATGGAGCTTCAACCTTTGATATCCACCTAGATCCCTAGTTTGATGGTTAGCAGGAAATCTTGATGGTACCTAGAGTGGCTAAAAGCTTGATTCCATCTTAGTCCCACCCAGATAGATTAACCTGGTCAGGAATCTAGTCTGAGTGTTCTATAACTCATCGTATTACATTTGAAATCTTGCCTGTACCTCTATATATGTAATTATGAATACCTCCCTAGTTAAGAGGGAGTGTTGAAGAATGTAAATAGTGTCGGTCTTCATAATTGTATTTGAGTCATGATGTAATTTGTTTATCAAAACAAAGACAAAGAAAAATTATTATTAAAGAAATTGACTAACTAAAGCATGGGTTTCATGCCTGGGTCAATTATTTTTAGGTCAAAGCCTCCATTAAAGGGTTCTAGGGTTTATGTCAAGTATTCTTGTCCATTTCATAATGGAAAAGACCCTTATTAGGCTTCTCTTGTCAATAAATAAATTTATTATATTATATTTTAGATATTCTAGGTCTCCACCAAATCGGCCTCAAAAAAGGACAAGCTAGCCTAACTAAGGGGCTGAAACACCTATACAAAGGCAAGTCAAAATTTATGAAGTACAAGAAATTCAAATTTCAAAAGTGTAGGTAAATCGAGAAGTGCAGGAAGGCCAAGAAGTTATGGCAGGCCGAAAAGTGCAAGCAAGCTGAGAAGTGCAAGTAGACCGAAAAGTGCAAGCTAGACGAAAATTTCAAAAGTGTAGGAATATTGGGAAGGGCAGGAAAAACAAGAAGTGTAGGCAAACCAAGAAGTGAAAGTAGGCCTAGAAGTGTAGGCAAACTAAGAAGTGGAGGCAGACCAAAAATTTCAAAAGTGCAGGCAAGTCTGGAATTCTGAAGTTGGGGCCAAAATTTCTGGGTTGTTGTTGGGTTGAAGTTGCTGGACAAGAAGAGACTACTAAAGTGTGTTGAATCATATTGGAAGGTTGACTTGTTGGAGGAGGAAGGTATTTGGGTCTAAGTTCTTAGTCTATCTCTTTTTGAATCTACTGAAGGAAGATTTTTGGCTGGGTTTTCCCCTATATAGGGGTTTTAGCCCTAGCTAAGCGCCTACATCTGGTGTCCATGATCTTCATGTTGTTGTCTAGATAATTTATTGATGAGAAGAAGATAAGGGAAGAACACAAAGAAGTTAATAAGAACATATAATATCACAAGTAATTATCAACAGAAGAAAATATTTTTGCCTTTCTGATTTTCTAACATTATGCATTTTTCTTTCATGGTTGTAGTGACATTCTTGAAATTAGGTTATATTTCTTTTGTTATTTGTTAAATAGAATGAGATTGATGTACCTTCAACATTCTTGAGCATTTAATTTTTCTTCTTGCAAGTAGAATAGAGTTTTCTTCACTCATTTCCTTTCTTGAAATATCATAGGTTTTTTTTTTATATTAGATTAGGATTTAATTATGTAGAAATTTTGAATAATTTAACAAATATTCAATAGAGATTATCCTGATCATGTACTATTGCGGAAAACATACACAATACATAAGCTCCTCTACGTTGATCATCAATATAGCAGCATCAATAACAATAAAACATCAAGAGCATTCACACATTAACACAGTATGTATCCCGGGGAAAGCATCTCGCTAAAAACCCCAACTATCTGTATATTAATGATTGAGTCATGTAACATTACACAGCATAATACTTCTCACAAGTATCTCCACCTCTGTTACACACAATACAGCTCAGATCTGAATCAATCACTGGCTCAAATCTCCTTCGCTGCTTGCCTGCCTCCGCTGCTCAATATCTGCTCAAGAACTGATGATAATTCCAAGGCAACCACGTATTTACTTGGCTAAATCACGTGAGCACAAGCTACAATGTGGGAAAATACGTGGGCAAACTCATTGGCATACTCAATCCCTTGATTGTGCAAGTTCTGATGCACAACTATAGTCACAACTGATAGCAATCTGATTCTCTAACACCTGTCCCTGCTGAACTGAACATGCACTGACATGCAACTGAGTTAATTGATGTATTCATTAGTTGTATTATGAGTTAATAACTTGTGAATTAATTAATAACTAATTCACCAACTCATCTCTAGTGTATTTTCCAGTTAGACTAAATACAACCAGTTTAACAAAGCTAAACTGAACACAACTCCATCAACTGCACCTCCAGTCCACTAAACTCAACTCACTTGAGTTCTAACTGAAGTCCTGCATGCAAATATTAGTCATCCCATAGGTAACCACGTATTTCCTTCTGGGATCTGCATGTACCACATCCGTAGCTCATCCTGAAGTGCTCCAAGAGATAAGACAAAGTTTATAGTCTAAATATTATTATGAGCTAATAATATTTGACTGTTCTATATTTAGACTGAGCAGTCACTCCGCTGTGATCTAAAATAGAAGTCCATCTATTTTTCCCAACTTGATCAATCATCCATAAACAACAACCTGCAATCCATAGACATGATCCATATGTCTAAAAATAGACATAGTCTAAAAATAGACTTGCGCCAAAAATAGCCTGCGGGGCCACTTAGTGAAGGCGACTCTTTTCACTAAGCTCCATCATCTTGTTGCATTCTCAACAAGCATTTCTTGCTGCACACTTTTCAACACTCCCTCTCAACAAGAAAGAACTGGATTCGGAAAGAGAAACCTTATCCTTCCCCTTCTTCGCCTTACTCACTAAGGCACAGTTCTCCTCATCATGCATAGATGAAGAACTGTCTCTGGTGCGCCGTCT
>APFE030518430.1:80346-105371 GCA_000404065.3 Pinus taeda
CTGGGATCTGCATGTACCACATCCGTAGCTCATCCTGAAGTGCTCCAAGAGAATAAGACAAAGTTTATAGTCTAAATAGTATTATGAGCTAATAATATTTGACTGTTCTATATTTAGACTGAGCAGTCACTCCGCTGTGGTGTCACTCCGCTGTGGTCTAAAAATAGAAGTCCATCTAATTTTTCCCAACTTGATCAATTCTCCATAAACAACAACCTGCAATCCATAGACATGATCCATATGTCTAAAAATAGACATAGTCTAAAAATAGACTTGCGCCAAAAATAGCCTGCGGGCCCACTTAGTGAAGGCGACTCTTTTCACTAAGCTCCATCATCTTGTTGCAATCTCAACAAATTATGTTATTTGTTTTCTGCAAAATAGATTATCGGGTTTCATTCTGTCATTTACTTTTTGCAAAATATATTAGGGTTTATTTTTATCATTTACTTTTATGCAATAAGATTAGGTTTTCCTCGTGTCAGTTAATTCTCATTGGGGCCTTCATTTAAATTTTGGAAAGGTTTTGACCCATTTTGACTAACGAAGGGACAAGAAGGAAATGAGTGGCAACAACGGTTGGCTGGTGAAACAAGCAGTTGCGTAAGAGTTGTGGCAAGGTGGCAACGGGAGGCAAAGGTAGTCGAGGGGGTAGGAAGGTGCAAAAGCATCTGATGGGAACAACTGGTAGTCCAAGTAACAAAGAAGGGATATAAAAAGAGAAGACTAGGAAAGGAGCGGAGTTAGATTGGGCAAGGTTAAGGGAAGGTGAAAAGGGTTCTTGTTGCGGTCGATGGAAGGGAAGATTACAGGAGCCGAGAAGACATGGTCTACGAAGCTGCACAGTACCTATATAACTGACCTGGGTATTTTTTGTAGTTGTTTATGATGTAAGCCGAATAATGTTGTAATGGTTAAGTATTATGATTAATATAAAGATCTGCTAAGATTAGTTGCAGTTTATTATGTATCTGAGGCCTGTGTATGAGGGATATTTAAACTTTGTTTTGAACGACTTAAGAATTTCATGTAATCGGTAGTTCATGTGACATCATGAGTATATTTTTATCTCTGTGTTTTATACAATGTATTCATGTATTTGATCGAATGCAACTTGGTTAAGCCTTTCATGAATCCATTCTGAACCCTTCTCCCTTTTGGTCGCGGTGCACCTCAGGTGAGACTCTTTGCCCTTTGGGCTAAGGTGAAAATGTCAGTGTTGTCATCGACTACAGTAGACCACTGTTGGCCTCATGTGCCTGAACCTAGAGTCTTCCCCCTGATGACTCTCGCAAGCCAACAAATGGTTCTATTGCCGGGACCTAAAGGTACGAGAACTGGTTTTGACTATGGTGTCGATGATATTTAAAAGAGAGATCAATGATTGGTGGAACCATAGAGTAGATCAATTTGTAGCGGAGCAGGCTACCCATAGAAGTCAACCAATCAGCAAGGTAAGTGAGGAAATTTTATATGCTAACGGCACTAATTATCAATGTAAAATTTTATGGTGTAAGTTCCCGTAGGATCTGTACAATTAATTAAGAATGCTGAAGAGACAAAATCAGCCAGGTGGATTGGTGACAGCTTTTTGAAGTTGGACCTTGTTGGATGTCACCCTACTACAATAGTTGGATAATGATTTGACCAGTGTAGTCGACTTTTGGGTAAGGACTACATTGGAGGGATACATAGTTGAGTTTGCTGCAAAGAGTTATTAGCCTTTCTCAAAAGAAGAAGTTGTGTTTGGCTCAGGACTGAGAAATGAGTTGATGAGGGAAGCCCTGACATGGATCAAGATGTTTATGGTGGAAGAAGGACCGTTGTCTTCACCTGCTGTGGGGATGGTAGTGTAAATCCCCAGTATGGGGGGAGAAGTAGAGGGGGGAATGCTATCGGTTGAGGGATAAAGATGTTGTTGAAGGGATGGATGTTGAATAACTGAAGAAAGCAAGAGACGTTAGGGCATAGAGAAGGGAACTGCTAGTGATAAGTGGTAGGCGAGGGTGATTCAGACTCTAGGGAAGAAAATGATGGGGCCCCACCAAGTAGGAGCAGTGAGGGGAAAACCCCGAGTTGAAGGGGAAGGAGAAGATTGTAATGGGAAAAGCGAGAGTGGTGAAGGAAGATGGAAGAGTTGGGGAAATGGGGATGGACCTTCCCTACAGGTTGCAAAATCTGTATCGCAAGTACAGGTTGCGACAAATGGATCACAAGAGAAGGGGCTGCATGGGCACGAAGAAGGAAGTAAGGACGATAAGAGTGAGGTGATGATGAGGTTATTCAGTGAAGAGGAAGAATTCATTAAGAGTCATAAGCAATACCCTCAGGACGAAGGTATCGTTTCCCCTAATCTTCCCCTGCTACTTTATCACAATCCCAAGGAATTTATTATTAGCTTAGCAAAGGCAGTGCGGGTATATAGCGCGCGGGAGAAATACCAAGTCTAGTTCAACATTCGGAGTGGCACAAGAACCAGTAATATCAGTAACTTAGGATTACAGGGATCCCAATAGTTGGGGAGCAAGGGATTTGTGCTAATAGTGCCTACCTAGATAAATATAATGGGATCTGTTACCAAATACCCTAAATTTGTGGGAAGAGGAAACGAGGATGTAAAGCAGCACTGGTATCTCTGCGAAGCTATTTAGAGAGCCCGTTAGACTCCAGACAATGTAAGTGCAGTAGAATTCCAAACCACACTAAGAGAAAGGGCTCTGTGCTAGTTTATAAATTTGGATGAGCAGAATCGGAACCCCACAATAGATGACATCAAGAGAGGGTTTGTGCAGGAGTTCAAGGTATTGCAGACGGATCAGCAAGGGCTATCAGAACTTTGGGAGATTAAGTAGAGGGAAGGAGAGATGGCTTGGGATCTTATGCAAAGGCTTAAGGATGCCATTCCAAAGTTGAGTTACACTCTGGACCCAAATCACCAATGGGACTAGTTCATTAAGGCATTATTTCCTTTGACCAGAATACCACTAACACATCAGAAGATAGGAACTCTCTAGGATGTCTTGGAACAAGCATCACGCATAGACGTGATGGTGTGATACCTACATGAGTATAGGGGAGGGGTGAGCTTGCAAGACCCATCGATTTTAGGCCTATAGAACCAAATCACGACCTTGATGGAGAAATTGAAAGATCTTCAGCTAGTGCATCTAGGCAAACCTAATGTTTGGTGCACCCACTGCATGGTGGAGGGGAACGTAATGACAGAATGCCCGAGGTTGTGAGGGACTAATCATGCAGGTGGGGTTGTGGGGTCGTTAGGATCCCAACCAACTACAGGAGTTGTGGCGATGGGAGTGCAAGGAACCTTCCCAGGGAGGAATACTCATGACTTTTGTGAAGTCTGTAGGGCTTATGGACACCAACCATTGATGTGCCCCATTTTGCAAAAATACTATAACATCCCCAATAATACCTACTGTGAGTTTTGCGCATCAACAATGCATCACACCAATCAGTGTTGAGCATTAGATACCCTAGCAGAAAGGCTGGATAGGTCCACATTCAGGGTCAATGAATCAAAGCAGAGGGGATGAGGAGGGAATGGGTGAGGAGGAAGAATAGGAGGAAAAGGGCATGTGAGGTGTTACAGCTGCAATCAGGAAGGGTATGTTGCTAGATGATGTCCACTGCCAAGGAGACCCTAGTGCTCACAATGTCTAATTAATACCCACGTAATGGAGGACTATCCATAACTCATTGCAGAGTGGGAAGAAAGGACTAGACAGAGAGGGGGAAACTTGGTGAATGTTAAACCACTGACCAATGATAGCCTCCCCACAACCAATATTAATATAGTCACCAGGGGAGGGAAGAAGACAGGGGAGGATTACTACACAAAGGACCCCCCTTAATCCTTAAAGCGGAGTCTCCACAGAGGGGGTATCAGCCTAAACGCCAAAAGCAGTATTATCAGGAGGCAGCTAAGTTGTTCGAAGGGATGACCACGAAGAAGGATACTAAAAGATCGCAGAACCACATGGTTGATCACACCCAGCCAATTGGAGAATGGTTTGAATTGTTCTTGAACATTGTTGAGGATGAAGATATGGTGAAGGAATTCAGAAAAAGTCTAAGGGCCGTGGTATCCCTGGAGGAAGAGGAAGTGGATCGACCAGATGTAGGATTGCCAGAGAAGGCTTCAAGAAGAGTGAAATGGAACAATAGAAGAAGTGGCAAGGACTTCAGAATCAATGTGAAAGTGGAAGGATTCCAAATAAGAGACACCATGTTAGACTTGGGGTCGAATGTAAACATCCTACCTAGGAAAACTTGGGAGGCAATGGGGAAGCCTCAATTAAAATACTCGGCAATTCAACTAAGAACAGAAAATCAGTATTGCATACTACCAATTGGATAATGTAGAGGTTGATGTGGCGAGGGTGAAGATGCACACAGAATTTGAGGTGATTGACATCATGGGGTATAAGAACCCATACTTGTCACTCCTGGGGATTGATTGGGCATATGAGAACTACGCACTCATAGACCTAAATAAAGAACTGATGATTTCTGAGGTAGACAGGTTAAGGGTGATCCAACCATTAGACCCCTACCAAGGGCCTAGGTTCACAGAACTAGCAGATGACAAGGATGAGCCAGGAGGGTTAGACCAACTATACGTGCTCACCACAAGGAAGAGGGAGGACTACATCAACCCCATGGTTGAAGGATTAGTAAGCTGGCAAAGTATCCAAAGCTTGGAAGCCAGCTTCGAAGCTTCATGGGATGCATGGCAGCAGGGGGGACACGAATTGACCACTAGATGGTGTGCGATGATAAGCCAAGTAAATTGGGGAGAAAGGGAGATAGCTAACTACCTGAGTTACCATGGCCTTGAGCCAGTAGACACCTTCTTAGACAGAGTAGATCGGGAATTAACAGAGGATCAATGGATCTCGTATTCAAGTATTGGCCTCATGGCAACTCTAGCAAGATGGTGGAGAATGCATTGCAATAAACTGAAAGACTAGCTGAGCATCAAACAAACCATGAGGTAAAGGCTTTCCTAGGATGGTGATCAACCACAATATAAGGGAAAATATAAGGGGAAATCAAGTCCTGAGGATCACATCAAGGATTGCATGGTTAATTGGAAAAGAAGAGGAATGCTGAGGGCTCAATAGGTACATGCATTTATACATACCCTTGAACATGTTCCCCAAGCATGGTATGTCCAAGAGGAGCTCCGATGGCAGACAACAGATTGGGATACCATGGAAGCATAGTTTGTCAGTGGCTTCTCATTCAGAGGGGAAGAGACACAAATAATGGGGCCACTCTAAGAAATAAAGGGAGTTCTATTCACACCAGTGTCGTTGGTTGAAGGAGGGCTTGATGAAATTTTTCTACAGTATTTATATGAGATAGAGTCGCTAGGATATGCAGCGTGTGATAGGGTAGACACACAACCAAATGATGTTGATGGGATGGAGGGACTGAGATATCTAGCCTTCGAGGAAATAGAAGGGGAGTGGGATACCCGGGAGAGCCCCCTAACGGAAGGTGCTCACCTTCTAGCAATGAAGCTGAGGAAGTGGAACATTAGGTCAAAGGATAAGCCTAAGATAGCATCAGTGGGAGACTACTAGGATGAAAAACCACCAAGGAAATTTTCGACCTATTGCACGAATATCAAGACCTATTCCCGACTTCAGTGGTAGAACTGAAGGGAATAAAAGGAAACCTGGGGAGATGAAAATTGTCTTGAGACCAGATGCCCGACCAATAAAACATAGACCATACATATCAAACCCAAGGGTGAAAGAGAAAGTTAAGAGGGAAATTGACAAAATGTTGGAGGCAGGAATCATCTTCCCGGTGGATGAAGATGAATGGATAAGCCCGACAGTTATTCAGAACAAGAAGGACACAACTGAAATAAGAGTATGTGTTGACTACAGGAGCCTAAATAATGCATGCATGCATGACCTATTTCCCACACCCTTTAGCGATGAAGTCCTAGACAATGTTGCGGGGAATGAAGCATATTAATTCACAGATGGTTTCTCGGGTTACCATCAAGTCAGAATATATGAAGAATATAAGAGGAAATCAACATTCACTATAGAGTGAGGGTCATATGCCTACAATGTCATGCCATTTGGACTGAAAAATGCGCCAGAAGTCTTCTCAACAATCATCATAGGTGCATTCAAAGATTATATACATAAGTTCCTAGAAGTTTACATGGATGACTGGACAGTATACAATCTGTTGAAAAAACACACCAGCCTATTGAGAATAATGTTCAAAATATGTAGACAATTGCAGATCTCCTTAAAACTAAATAAATGTATCTTTGTAGTCCCCTTTAGAAATTTGCTGGTCCATATCATCTACAAGGATGGAGTATGTGTAGATCCTACCAAGGTTGCAGGAATTATCCACATGGAACCACCACGCAACGTCAAATAACTAAGAGCAACGCTGGGGCATACGTGGTACTATAGGCAATTTGTTAGAAATTATGCATCCATCACGGCTCCAATGGAAAAATTACTAAATAAAATGGAAGAGTTCATTTGGACTATGAAATGCCAAACAGCCCTGAATAATTTAAAAGAGAGACTAGTAAGTGCCCCTATATTGGTGTATCCTGATTGGAACAAAATCTTCCACATGCACATCGATGCATCAGGAATAGCATTGGGAGTGCTCTTAGCATAGCTAGGGGAGAAAACATGGACCATCCAGTGTACTATGCTAGCAGGAAGTTGTCTACTGTGGAAAGGAACTACACAACAACTGAAAGGGAAGCCCTAGAAATGGTTTACTCTCTCCAAAAGTTCAGACACTACTTACTGGGTGTGCCATTCAAACTTTTCACAAACCATTCTATGCTCAAGTATTTAGTAAACAAGCCAGTTCTAGAGGGGAGAATATGCCAATGATTGTTTCTGTTCCAAGAATTCACATTTGAAGTAGTGGTAAAGTTCAACAGACTCACTGTGGGACCAGACCACTTGTCGCAGATAGAAATAGGGGAAAATGAAGGAGCAGTAGATGATCAGTTTCTCGATGCTGATTTATTTAGAGTAGAGGTGATTCTGGACCACCTAGAACAAATCACCTCATTCTTGAAAACTGGTCACTACCCAACAAAATACACAGCAACGCAGAGACAGCACTTAGTAGTTAGGGCAGCAGATTACCAGCTGATTGTGGGACACCTTTATAAAATGGGCTTAGATCAAATACTGAGGTGTTTTATCCTTCAGCATGAAAGGAACGATGTCTTATGGGAGTGCCATGCAAGGGTCATAGGAGGTCATGTAGGAGGGAATGCCACCACAAGAAAGAAACTCCACGTAGGACTATGGTGGCCAACTATCCATAAGGATTCTAAAGAATTTTCCAAGACATGCGACATATTTCAAAGGGTTGGAAAGTCATCAAGACGTAATGAGTTGCCTCTACATCTGGTCCACACAATGCAGGTCTTTGATAAGTGGGTGGTAGACTTCATTGGACCCATTTCTCCACCAGCGAGACATTCACAAGAAAGGTACATCATAACAACAATAGTATACCTCACAAGGTGGGTAGAGGCAACACCCATAAAGCACTGCACAACAGAAACAGTGACAAGGTTCATATTTGAGAACATCATTTCATGGTTCGGATGCTTGAGGAGCCTCTCAAGCGACCAAGGTACACATTTCGTGAATGAGACCATTGAGTCTCTACTAAAGACATTCATGATTCAAAAACAACAAGAGCAGCCCGTACCACCCACAAGCCAACAATGCAGTAGAAGCGTTTAACAATATACTAGAGAAAGGACTTACAAAAGTTGTATTTGCCAATAGGGATGACTAGGATGAAAGAATACTCAGGAACCTATGGGCATATAGGAAGACAGTAAAAGGACTCCAAAAGGAAACTCCATTTCAACTTGTATATGGAAGGGAAGTGGTAGTACCAGTAGAATTTATACTACCCAGCACGTTCAACTCAGAGGCAACGAGAATGATAGACAACCGTGCCTTAAGAGAGTGACTAAACCAACTGATGGAACTTGACGAAACTCGGTTTTTAGCAAAATTCCATCAATCAGTAGAGAAGCGAAGGTAGAAATCCTAGCACGATAGGCATATCAAGAGGAAGTTGTTTGGGGTAGGGGAACAAGTGCTCCTTTATAACAACAAGTTCCAAAAGTTCCCAGGGAAATTGCAGATGCACTGGTTGGGTCCATTCATAGTAACAGAAATTGGAGAGTCAGGTACGGTTAGGCTTGCACAACTGGATGGAGTCTTACTACATGTATGGGTGAATGGCGCACGCTTGAAGCCCTTCCGTAACTAAAAAAATAATAATAAATAATAAATAAAATAAAAGAATAAAATTAAAATTAAAATTAAAATTAAAAATTAAACTAAAATTAAAATTAAAATTTAAAATTTAAAAAAATTTAAAAAAAATTTAAAATTAAAATTAATAAATAAATAATTAAAATTAAAAAAAAAATTGGTCGGCAGATATCAGTAAGAATGCAGCGAAGTTTTCTCTTATTGCAACCCATTTGTGGTCGGGGGGAGAAGTAGCGTCACTAGGCACACATGTAGTCCCTTTCAGTAGAGTCAGTGGGGGAGAGTAGCGTTAGTGGATACAC
Source organism: Pinus taeda (assembly GCA_000404065.3). Classification (NCBI taxonomy): domain Eukaryota; kingdom Viridiplantae; phylum Streptophyta; class Pinopsida; order Pinales; family Pinaceae; genus Pinus; species Pinus taeda. The sequence continues at coordinate 88,979 of APFE030518430.1, forward strand.
ATGTAATCCCAATAAGAAGAGTCAGTGACCACATATATAATCCTAATCAGCAGAATACACATAGGCATGCACTTTTTCCAACATTTATGACAACGTAGAGACCCATCCCATCTGCCATACCAGTAGTCATTTCCTGATTAAGTAACTAAATAAGAAGTTTTCAGAGTAGGAGCCACAATATCTTTTCCCATTAAGCGTAAAATTAGTTAATAAATAAACACATCACGGAAAAATAAATACGCCATGCAGCCCACTCTGTACCTTTGAGTCCACGTCAAGGTTGTCACATTCAAGTCGGCTGGTAGTGGAAAATTCTAGCCAAAACACATGGGAAGATCGACGGAGTAATTAGTTATTAAGGCCTCGTCAGTCATGGAATGTCATGTCAGGACCTGCTACTTAACTCACAGAAGAATGAAGGGAATTCTAGAATTCCAATTGTAGACAACATAAGAGTTACAAGTTCGCTCTGAAGAACAAGAGAAGAGACAGAAAAGTAGGAATCCTCCAGTGTAGATAGTTTATCATAGGAGGAAGGAGATGGCCAAAGGACTTGTATCAGTTCCACAGGACACATTGGATGCACGAATTGAAGTAATCGACAATTTATATGGCAAGTATGACAAGAAAAGTTTGATAGACAATGACTTCACAGACTATTTCCAGTTCCTGACAATGAAGAGAGAAGTTTACACAGAATATTTCCTAAAGAGGATAGCACTAACTCCTCCAGGGTCAGGGAAGAATTCAAGGGATTTTAGAGATCAACACTCCTCCATTTGAGGAGCCTACCTGTGTTCGGCACTCAATTTGCTGCAATGCAATGTACCAAGCTACTAGTGAGCAGGATGCATGGAGGTTCACTGTGGCTGGATAAGGAATACCCTATCCACATGGAAGATATCAGTTGCCTCACAGGACTAGACGAGGGTGGAAATGCAGTTAGCACCACATTCCAGGTAGGGGCGAAGCGGGGCAAGAAGCAGAGTGAAGACAACATTTAGTCCAGATATGGGACCGAGCGAGGCAGCAAAGGGGTAAAGTTAGATAAGATCAACAAGAATGAAATTAAATTTTCTTGTTACCTCATTGTAGGGAAAATGATGCGGCACTACACAAGGAACGAATTCATCTTGGATTCCATCTCAGTTGCGAAACGTTTCTGCCGAGGGGAGGTGCTCAACTGGTCAGCCTATGTTCTCAACGAGCTATTTGAGGCATGCGAGGACATATACAAAAGGGGTACCAGGTTTGCATTTGGATATCCATTGATGTCGCTAACAATGTGGAAATAGAGGCCACTGAAGGAAAGGCAAATGGCACCCATCCTCAAGGGGCAACCAATTGCACTCCGGTATGACCCCTAGAAGGCATCAGGAGGCCCTAGCACAAAGGAGATCAAGGAGATAGCCTTCAAGGACTGGTATGAGATGATGTTGACCACTTTCAGGTTGATAGAGAGGATTTCGAAGGCTCTGTTACATGAGTTCTTAGAAGACCTTTGGTTTGGTGCCTCCCATGCGCATACATACCTATGGCCAAGGTGTGCCCATCCTCAAACGTTTAAGATGAGACCTCTAAGGTTTGTACTAACTAAAGAAGCGCTACACAGAGAAGTGGGCTCATGGCTGGGAGTGGCCTGCGAGATAACATAAGGCAGGCACAAGTACCTTTTTGGAGCGCTAACTCCTTAGGGGAAAGGCGAAGATGGGGCCGAGAGTAGCAGGAAGCGGCCAGCCGAGGACAAAATCAAGCCAATGGTGCTCCATATGTAATAAAAGATATTCGATCTTCGACGAAAAATCGCCAACTTTGGGTCAAGTGAGAGAAACTACCCTGCCATATTTCAGGGCTCCACCATGTTTACACCGATCATCGTGACACTACTAGCCATGAAGCTCCTAACAGGAATAGCACAAGCCCCCTCTTAGCCCATTGTCCCTAAGCCCAAGAAAAAGTGAGTTGCCCACACCCCAACTATTAAGAAACCGGAAGTTAATCTGCCAGCTACGATCATCGACCTCACTGTGGAGGCCGAGTAATCAATCCCTGCAACCACCATCATTGAAGATATCACCACCACCACCTCCACCAAATTACACCAATCGCGGGAGTCATCCCTGCACACCACATTAACCTCCGCAACTTTATCTGAAACCCTTCAGCTTGGCCAGTGAGGGATGACTGCGGAAGAAAAAGTCCAGTTAGCTAGGCAAACACAGGGCACCACTCATACCACCAAGTTGCAACCTATAGAACTCACCATATTCCCGATGCTTGGGTTAGACCCACCAAAGGGGGGAAACTTGGAGTCTAATCTACAAGGGAGTAGGGTTGAGCCATACCTGCCACCCTTCCCTATAAGTATCTCAGTCTGCCCGATTCCCAACATCATTCCACCCACTCCATAGTTCACCCTACCATCACAGCAAGCCCATTCGCCTGCCTCCCAATCCGACAAATCCATCGCCAGTGACCTACCCCTACAGTAGCAGTTCCTAGACCCTAGCACAATATAGGCCGAGACGCTCCAGCACTGGTCGTCAGCCCAATTGTTTTCATTTATTCAGCAGATAGCACATAGAGCCAAAAGGCTCCATGAGGACCTAGCCCAGGAGCATGAATGGCAAGCAAAGTAGTTGCAGATGGTGACTGACAAGCGTGATCACTTACGACAAGCGAACTCTAGATAGGTTGACCAAGTCACACAATGGTTCATATCACTATGGATGCCCATCACCGAGGTAGATGCCAAAGTACTGGTAGACATGGACAATTGCACACTTGTCAGCTACTATGACCAGATCCAAGCAGCATGCTCGCACCTGGCAACCAGCAATGCTGAGATGAAGAGGAAATTGGAGATGGTGAGATCTGCATTACTAGATCCAATAGAAATTTATGCAAGGATGGTCGAGGGGAAGGTCAGGGAGCTCAAAGACAAGAAGCAAACCTTATTTGATGCCCTCACTGATGGATATGCCCTAATGAACAAGTTCCATGACTAGTATGGCAGCCTAACACTGAAGAATCACTTGGTCTACCCCCTTCGAGAGAAAATATAGACTATGTTTGCCAACACAAAATATTTCACATACATTTCCCAGCTATAGCAAATCAATGATCAAATGGACACCCTCTAGGCTCAAGTTGATAGTATAGCGGAGGAGTTCGTGTAGATGAAGAAGATCATCAAGGATCTGTAGCCATCGGTCCGAATGCAAGTGTTACTTTTGAAGGTGGTATGCGACTCCAACGGTCAGCAATGGAGAGACATCGAAAGCCCGCGGCCAACTGAACTGATGTCTCACTTGGCTAAAATGTTTACTCAGGCTACCAATTCAATTCTCACTTGGTGGGACACCATCATTCAAAATTACATGGTTTTTAGGCAGTAGACAATGGCCTCTGTCCTGGAGTTGGAGCCTTCATTTGGAATGGCAAAACCACAGGAGCAAGAAGGTGCAACAAAAGCATATGACATCACACAAGCAATGATCAAAGTAGAGGAAGCACCTGCACAATCGACAGCAAAACCAGAGCAGGCAGTAGCGTAGCCACCACCCATAGGATCAGCACGACCAACAGAGGATGAAATGACTTGACTCGAGGACGAGTCAAGGAATTGTGGTTGGAGCTTATTAGGACCTTTGTTTAAATTTTGGAAAGATTTTGACCCATTTTGACTGACCAAGGGACGAGAAGGAAACGAGTGGAAGCAACGGTTGGCTGGTGGAACAAGTAGTTGCGCAAGGGTTGTGATAAGGTGGCAACAAAAGGAAAAGGAAACCGATGGGGCGGGAAGGTGCAGAAGCATCTAAGGGCAAGAACTGGCAGTCCAAGTAACAGAGAAGGGATATAAAAAGAGAAGACTAGGAAAGGAGCGGGCTTAGATTGGGAAAGGTTAAGGGAAGGTGAAAAGGATTCTTGTTGCGGCCGACAGAAGGGAAGATCGCAGGAGCCAAGAAGACATGGTCCGTGAAGTTGCACATTTCCCACAGAACTGAGCTGAGTATTTTCTATATTTGTTTACGGTGGAAGACGAGTGATGTTGTAATGGTTAACTATTATGATTAATATAAAAATCTGTTAAGATCAGTTGCGGTTTATTATGTATCCGAACCCTATGTATGAGGGATTTTTAAGATTTTTTTTGAATTACTTAAAAATTTCATGTAATCGGTAGTTCATGTGACATCATGAGTATTTTGTTATCTCTCTATTTTATATAATGTATTCATGTATTTTATTGAATGCAACTCGGTTAATCCTTTCATGAATACATTCTGAACCCTTCTCCCTTTTTGTCACGGTGCACCTCAGGTGAGACTTCTTTCCCTTTGGGGTGAGGTGAAAATGCCAACGCTATCCTAGACTACAGTGGACCATCGTTGGCCTCTTGTGCCTGAACCCGTGGTCTTCCCCCTGATGACTCTCATGACCCAACAATTCTTTGCAATATAATAAGTTCTATTTTAGTCATTTATTTTCCTCCAAAGTTAAGATAGGTTTTTTTTCCATTTACTAACTTTTTCAAGTATTTCCTAAACACGGTGGTCTTTGTGCATGTTAATTCACTTCACTACATCAAATCAGCCTAAGTAGAACAATGTTTGTTTTACATATAGTACTGATAGCTCTTAAGTTTGTATGAACTCTATATTGATAATTAAAGTTGATTGCCTTAGGAGTTGCAACATTATTGTTGTAGTATTGGGGCTCATCAATGATTTTAGAATATATCTTAGGTGGTCCTCATGCTCCTTTTCATTCTTTGAATACACCAAGATGCCATCCACAAACACTAGCACAAAATTTTCCAAGTATGGTATGAGAACATTATTCATTAGGCACATAATGGTTGTTGGGGTGTTTGTAAGCCTGAATGGTACTACAGTAAATGCACAATCTCCATACCTCATCTTGAACGTGGTTTTATGAATGTCTTCTTCCTTGATTCAGACCTAGCAATATCCATTCCTTAAGTTGGTCTTGGAAAACACAGCAACCCCTCTCAATTGGCCAAATAGATCGTCAATTATAAGCAATGGATCCCCATTTTTCATAGTGGCTTTGTTTATCTATCATTAATCTATGCATAGATGCAACGTTCTATCTTTATTTTTAACAAAGAGTGTTGGGGCTCCCAATGGTGAAAAGTTGGGTAGTATGTATCCTTTCTCCATCATTTCCTTCAATTGAAACTTTAGCTCCATGATTTCATGGGTGCTCATACGATAGGGGGATTTCGCTATTGGTGTTATTCCTGGGATTAGCTTGATGGTGAAGTCGATATCTCTATTGGTGTTAGTACTAGAAACTTATCCAGGAATACATCTCTGTATTGACTTAATAATGGGTAATTTGCAAAGTCATTTGCATTGGTTTCTTTTTCCTCTATGATTTGGATGGCATAAAGGGCACGAAAATTTTAGGTGCAACGCTTTACCTACATTGATGAGATAATTCTCAATGTTATTGGCCTCATAATTATCTGCATCATTATTATGTCACCTTCATCATTGAGGTATTCCAACATTTTGTCATAATAATCCACCTTTTCCCTATGGGCTACTAGCCAATCCATACCTATAAAAAAATTGTATGATCCAAATGGAAAAATATTTAATTTGACTATAGTAACTATGCTCCTAATTTCTACAAGGAAAGATTCAACCATGTCTATTATTTGTCTCTTTTTCCTAGTGTCTAGCTGAGAAAGCCATGACTCAAGGGTTTTCTTTGGAAAATCACATTTTCCACAATCTTAGGGCTAATATAGTTGAAATTAGATCTTGGGTTAATTAAAACTAACACTGGTGAGTTTTTTACCATACCTTCCATTTAAATAATCATTGCATGTTGGTCTACCTTCTTATTATCCAACGTTGTATATATCTTAGGAATGCTCTGGGCCACATTATTCAAAGTAGTTTCCTCTTGTATGTTATATAACTTCTTACCAGTATTCTACAATAGAGGAAAATTTCTTCAAATATGGTTTTCTCCACATTCCCAACATTGTATGTTCCCTTTCTTGGATCCTTCACCTTGCTCATTCACTGATTTCAGAGGTGCATTTCTGTTGATTACGTAATTTTGTTGATGCTCACTTTTTGTGAGGTTATTAAACTTTCCACCATTTCATCCTTACTTGTATCCTAAGGTTCTCTATCCTCCTCCTTTCCTTTTTCTTTCCAGTCAGTCCAGACATCCGTATAATTCTTAGATTGTTCATAACAATGCTTGGTCTTCTAAATAACCTCCTCTAGAGTCTTAGGTTCATTAAGTTTTATTCTATCTCAGTATGCTTCTGGTAACCTATTGAAATACCTATAGATATTAGTATTTTCATCCTTGATGTAAGGTACATACCTTAGTAGTTCCAAAATATTTATGGTATACTTCTTAGGTGTTATCTTCCCCAGTTTGTGTTCATATAATCCCTTGGCTCTATTGTAATAATATTTCTTTGATGGGTATTGTTGGTCTCAAATTGCAACACCCTGTGAAATCCCAGACCAAGGAAGATCATCTAATGGCTTAGATCCAAGCATGATCACGCAGTTTTCCCTAGGCATCGAAAACCATTTGGATGCAGGCACATTTCCATGGGGTGTGTTGCACCGCAACCCTGGGTGTTAGGCACCGGTGGGCACATCCCTACGTGGGCACATCAGGCCATAGTGAACAAGTCCAACAAGTGGAGGAGTGTCAGTGGAAGGTGTGTTCTGCTTTTATCTGGTGAAAAATATGCCCATAGATCGAATGGTGCATGGCACCCCACACCGTAGAGTTTCGTGTGGAATAACGCATGGAGGTCATGCGGAGGAAGCCACATGTTAGTAGTGATAGGCCTCTCGCATGCTTCATGAACCTTAAAATTTCATCATTTATCCATTGTGAAATGTCTACATGTATCTTGCCCACATCACCTACGGCCCACTACTACGCCACACCACCCCATCAACACCGCCCTGCCGCCACACTAGCCTCTCTATGGGTCCTTTGTACACCTCACCTCCACATCCACCTCATCGGCCACATCATACCCACATCATTGGCCATGCCAACACTTCACCCTCCTGCCACCTCCCACATGTCCTAGTCCCACCATGATGCCAATTCATCTTGACGTCAAAGAGGCCTTGGTGAAACTGGTACCTCACAAATATAATGGTGGAGGAGATAGCCCATCTAACGGTTGTGTTGAACCTCACACCAGTAAGTTGCACAATGGTTATCTGAGCCAAGGGATGTGGAGCCAAGCGCGTGTCACCCCCTTATCATTTTTGCACCACCTCTAAGCATTCCATAGATGGGAGCTCAATGGTGTGAAGTGTGCCACATGTCCTCAAAGGCCAATTAATTGTTCCATGTGTCTCCCACACTAACTTCACCCCACACTTTGTCGATGACTACATGATGCAATTGAATTATCTCACCCAAGAAAACCTATACATGTGACAGGATGACTATAAAAACATGTTAAAGAAGAAATGAATAATTATTTGAGATGATAATTGTGTAGGTCTTGAACCTCTACAACTACTAATTTCTATAGAGTTTATGTGTAAACCCTGTAAATCTAGGTCACGACTCAGGTGCACTAGTAATTCCCTTTCTCCAAAGGCTGAGCTTGCTGCTTTCAAGAAAATCCTATCACCTTTAACCCTCTGTCTCCTCAAGGTCACTCTCATACTTGCTAAATTACGTCCTAAATTTTACTCTTACCGGTCATGGTATCACCTTGAAAATGTAGCCAAAAATTTTGGTTGTTTTCCACTCACACAATGCTAAGGCAGATGGCACTCTAGTACCTATCTTCTGGGGTTCTAAGATTGACTTGTCTGATGGAATGCTTTTCTCCTATCAAGGATTATGTAGGCATAAAGGATGAAGTTTAAGAAACACACTCCTTCAATACTTATGTCAAATTTGGGAGACCTCTGTGTCATCTCTCAAAATGAAGAAATTCCTCTAAGGCTTAATTGAACAGATGAATATACCATCCATACTTATAGAATTCGAAGGAGTTTGGTTATCGCCTCTAGAACTGAGACAAAATTTTAAGAAAACGGAAGTAGAGCTCCTTCAAGCGAAAGAATGCATCTATATATTGGAGTCCATTCTTTATTATAATAAAAAGTTGATGCTAACAAAATATCTTTCAAAAGGGCCAAGGAGGTAACCTGGAAGAAAATAATTAAGCTAGAAAGAAAGCATTGGGAGCAATTAGAATTGGTGCAAAAGAAGATCGAGATGATTAAGACAACTCATAAATAATTAGAGACTCTCAAAGAATATGTCGAGGCAATGTCATGAAAAGTTGGAGTAATGGCCAATTTACTAAATCATATGACTAAAGAAGTCAGAAAGGAAAACTTCAAACACACTCATTTGGCAGATAAAGCACCTCAACTAGAAAGGAAGTGTAGGATGATAGTGTAAATAGATGAGAAAGTTTGTAGCTTGGTTGAATAATAACATAGCTTATCATGGATGGATTACATCTTATCAAGTGCCACCAGAGTAACATTGAGGATGAAGGTCAAACCTCACAAGGAAGGGGCATTGCAAGTCTATATAAGAAGCACTCTCATGTTCCTACTAAAACAAATTTTTAAATATCTAGGGAAAACCAATTATGAACCTATCATGGCCTTGGATATGGAAATAACCAAGGCATGGTTGGGAGACATGCCAAGTGAAGAGAGTACATTTGTGGTTTTCTTCAAAAATTGCTCAAACATTTATTTTGGTTGTGAGCACTATTGGTTTTACTCCCTCTACCTGACTAATAATATTCTTTACTATATCAAAAGGAATAGGAAGATCCAAAAATAATGATTCATTTTCTGGAACTACCCGATGTGCTATGGTCTATGTTACAACAATGTCATTAGTGAGTTGCATTGCTTCATCCTGCAGTTGTACAACTTTTTGGGCAAGTTGTTATTGTTCTATTCTCCACTAGTTGATTTTCTTGCTTAGTGTCACACTTTCTACCATTACATCTCGATGTTATAATGTTGGTAGGGTCATTAGACTACCTCATATAGACTCATTTTATTGCTTTGTAGTCTAAATTTTGGTGTTGATATGCTTAATCTTGACACTATCTTGCAATTTATTCCAAACATCTATGCCAACTTCATATAACTTGGTGCATTCATTCTCAAGCTCATGTGCACATTCAAATGAATCAAAGGCCACTTATACCATTTTCTCATATTTGTACTTCCTCCGATGGGGTATTGGTTTTTTCTATAGCTGCAATTCCTTGATTTTTGTCTTCAACCCTTATATCGTTTCCTTTATTTTTGACAACTTCTCCTCTATAGGAGTGTTGATCTCCATCAGAACACCTACAAGTTTTCTATATACTTCCTCCAATGCCTATTTCAGTGTTTCCTCTCTCTCTTCAGCTTGTTTCTGTCCTTCCATTAGTTCCACATGTATAACTTTCCAAGCCTCATGCTCATTGGTGAACTCAACTAGTTATGTTGAGGTTACCTATGTGTGGAACTACACCTCCTATGTAATAGATTGTTACAATTGATGTAAAATATCCAAAGTTATGACAAAATCATATCTACTTGTGGAAAAGTCAAGGTCTACTATTGAATTTCAACATCTGAAAAGTACATTCTGATGGGAAAACAAACACATATGACATTCTACTAAGGTTGAAGGCATATGCAACTCTTATGGTTGAATTTCTAGTGAAGGTAGTGTGCTAGTCACCTTTGTTTCAATAGTGGACTCCATTAAAGTTGGTGGAGGAGTTACCATATTGGGTGACTCAATCAAGAGACACAGTTGCTCCAATGGTTGTTGTGTTCATCCTACAAGTATTTATTTTCTTTTGTTATTTGTTTAATAGCAGTGATGAGAGGGGTAGTTCCTTACTTAGTCACCTCTTTCACTTGCTAAAAAAAAAAAAATCCTCCTCCAACAAAGAAAGTTCCTTTAGGATAGTCATCTTCTTAGAATTTTTCTTCTTTCATGCCCCTTGTTGTTTATCTTTTAGATATCCCTTATCACCTATTAATATTGTTTCTTCTTCCCCAAAATCTCACCATGGTGTGTCAAGATGCTCTTCATCATCTTCCTATTGTGATGGCTCGGGGTGTTCCTCCTATTGTGAAGTGGATTTCTCTTCTTGTTGTGGATCTTGGCACTCCTCCTCCTCACCACTCTTAATTTTTTGTGCCTCTATCCATTATTTAGTAGGTGGTCTACACCATTCCTCTATCCATTTGTTAACAATTTCTGACACCATTTTCTCATCAAACTTGTAGGTGCACTTCAACCATTTCTTTGTTAGGTCTACGCAGGTGATGGGTCCCATCAATAGGTTTATTTTTAGGCCCATTGTGCTAACCTCCAACCCTTAAATTCTCTTTTTCTCACATTAATTTACATTTCTTAGCCATAATGTGCTTAGTATGAATACTAAAGGGTGCTTGTCATATTTCATGGCCTAATATGGTTAATATGCAAGCAAAATAAGAATTTTGGAGACATTTACTATGCAAGGGCATGTTGGAGGCATTTAGAGAGAATATAGGATGCTTTTCCACTACATTAACTCTTCCACTTGAATTGAGTCCCAAGATTCCTCACCAATAGTTCAAATTCCACTAAGAGTTGATGAAACTCAATTGCATGCAAGGACCTAAGGGGACTAGATCCACTAATTTAGAGGTTTTGGAGGGAGTTAGTCCTCCTTTCAAGGGAGTTTCCCTCAGTTATATTTTGTATAAGTAAACAAGCCTAAGAGATCATTTAGATTCAAACTTTTGAGAGATAGTAAGAGCTATTGAGAGATAAGTTCTCAAGACTATTATTTACATTTTGATGTGATGTATCTGAACTCCATTTTTTTTAAATGAAAGGTTTATTGTTGGTTTATAACTAAGTTAACTTTAGAGAGTTGAGACCCTTAGGTTATGTCCCAACACAAAGGCTCTATTCTCTATCATGTATTTTATTTTATCATTTGAATAGTAGTATTTCTTTTTTTGTTTTAGCAGAAGTTAAATTACAAAAGTTATGGTTGTGAGCCTGAGTACCACCTCTCCTCTTGGAAGTGTGGTCGTAGAACCTACAACAACAATCCAAAAATACATGTTTGTTTTACTTTGAAAGTTTCTAAGATTTGGTTCATGGTTTCTTGTATACTTTGTTTCTGCATTCTAGAAGATATAACCATGTCCCTGTATAAGGAAAATATGTATGTTGTATGTTAGCATAGTTCTTATAAAAAATCAACTCATCATTTCCATATTGATTTGCTTTTTCTACAACTTGACCAATAGGTTGATGTTCTTTCTAAGAATAAACAGGGGATGATTGCGGGTTGTAGGAACTATTAGTGATTTACAGTGACTAGCACATTTCATCCTACATCCACTTTGTCATTTCCATTCTCCCCCTTCATCCCTCATATTGTTCCTAAACTTGGTCATTGAGATTATCTTTCCAAGGTCATTGGAGGACACAATAGGCATGTACTTTTGTGCAATATAGGCCTCTGAGGGGTGATAAGCTTTGAAAAAGGCTTCACATATCCTCCATACACTTTCATCCACCTTTTCCCACCTCCAACACACCTTTTCCGCCCTCAAGATGCTCTCGTATCTAATCTTGTAGCAAAATAGGGAAATCCTGTAGCAGTCTTGAGTATTATGTAGCACTATCTAAACTGTAGCAATATTGAATAATGAACTCTAGGCCTTGAATCCATGGTTGGGGAGGATCAAAGACCACTCCATAACCATTCCTCTTGTTATCCCCTACAATTTGCTAGGCTGAGGAGGAGATTGAAAGAGGTAACCTCAAACCAATTTCAGTTCAGTACATAGCCCTACTGAACCATGAAGGGATCTCTCTAATAATTTGTCAATGAATAACTAAAATAAATAGGTTTTAGGCTAGATATACAAGTCTTGTTTGAGTATTTGTAAATTTAAGGTTTTTGGTTTGTTGGGCTAGGGATTAGAGTAGGTAATTAGGTCAAGGCTCAAGTATGCATTGACAAGTATAAAAAGGAGCTAGATATCAGTGTGTTGTGGTGAAATTTAATTTTTGTCAATGTAGTATAGGTCTGAGAGTTTAAGAAAACATAATGAGCATGTAAAAGCGTGAATTCATTAGTTTTAGAAGAAAAGAAACACAAGCATGATTTCCAGCTAAATAGAGATTAAACCTAATATTTTTTTCTATATAACTACAAGGAAATTCATAGGAAGAAGATAAAGCATGAAAAGAGATATGATTTATCCATTATAAACTGATAATAAAAGAAAACAACACCATAGACTCACTAAACAATAATTCTTGAAATATAGTTGCAGCTACTCCTGTATTAGCTGTAAGATAACATAAGGTACAAGCTTCTCCATAAAAGTCCAACCCTTCTCTCTGAATGATAAAATGATACATATAGACTCAATTGAACTATTTCCTCACCTTCAGGAGTCAAATTCCTAGGTGGTGGAACTATTTCCAAGATTCCCTCGACCAACAAGAAAGAGTGAGAAGGTCAAATACAAACACTTCTTTTAGAATTTGTTTTGGATTTTACTTTCTTAATGAGGCTTATTAAACCATAAAAACAACCTATCATGTATATTTATTTAATGAATACATCATATAACCTCGAAATACTTCAATTACATCAATATTTTTTACGTTGACCAAGTCAAACTGAAAACTAGGAAATTACATAGTGAAATTTAAAATAAAAACTCAGAAATTTCCAGAAGTGCAGCTCCAACTTTGAGGTCACTTTTAGGTGCATTCCTAATGTCCAAATTGAGATCTGAAAGAACAATCAACTATATTTTCCTACCTAGTTTCCAAAACACTTTGAATTTTTTAAAATGACCCAAGGGAAGGCCTTCAAAAACTCATTCACCCAAGGTGTCTCCAAAAGCGCAGTGCCTGTCAAAAAGAGAGGCAGAATGTTGATTTTTGACCCCTTTTTCTCCTTTTTCTCAAAACCTAGGCCCTCTTTGAGAAATATCATGAAATGGTTTTTGAGAGAAGATCATGACCTTTCTAAAACCGCAAACCATTTTTCATTTGGAGGCCTGAGGAAAAAGCGTAGTGCCTTATGACTAGCTAATTTTCTGAATTTGGCACCAAAAATGCTCAGAAATCCTTCAAAATTGGTCATGAAATGAAAAATGATGTATGTCAAACCCTCATGGATGCTTTAGCAGGCATCTCCAATTTAGCCCTCTCATTTTTGTCCTTTAGGGTTTCCTTTAGCTTGTTTTTCAACTGCTTGAGCTTGATGTTATATATCATGTTTATGGTTTGATAATGATGTGCCATGTGCCTTAGTAGTTGATTATCTCTATTTTCTTTGTCAAGAAGCTTTTCCAAGTGGTCATTGACCTTATCTAGCCAATATTCTCTGTCCTCATTGATCCCCAAGGCAATTTTGTCCTCAATGTTTAGGTATTCATCTAGCAAATTGTGTCATTTCTCCTCCTTCAATGCCTTTTTCAGTCCCTTGGTCCTTGGCCTCTTTTGCCTAACTTTTTTTTCAATTTCCTCAAGTTCAATAGGCTCCAACACTACTTTTCCTTTGTCTGCTTTCTACAACAACTTAGTTTGCTCTTTCTCCATGATGAGTTGTTTAGCCTTAAGTTGACCGTTTTCTTGTTCAAGGAAGGAGATAACAAACCTTTCTCTTGCCATATTGTCCATGAGTTCTCTGATTTGAGAATATTTCTCTTTCATAATCTGTTGTGTGTTTGAAGGTTAATTTTCTACTTCCAAGTCCACGAATTCAAAATCATGCTCAATTAGGTCTTCATCTTGTACATGTGATCCTTGTTTTGCTAATGTAGAAGGCTTGGCCCTTTTCTCAACATGAGCAATAAACACAAGACTTTTCCTTCTTCGATACATTCTAGTCACCTCAAGTCTAGGTTCCTTTGGAACCTCCACTGACTTGCTTGACAATCCTACCTTTACCTATTGTGTTGGTATGTTTTTATGATGAGATGAAAAAGTAGTTCCATGCCATTGCAAAGTTGTTTCTATGAATGAATCCCGTGCCACATTCTTCTCTGTGAGCTGATGGAGAACTACAATCTTTATCAAGCTATGATGAAAAATACTAGGGTAGGGTTCTTTGTCTTTCACTTGTACCTTCTCAGACATTTTAACAAGGCTTTTTCATAGATAATTACACATGTTGAGAGGTTTTTGAGTTGTAAAGTGCATTAGAAGCTAGATGTGATATGCATACAATCTAGAAAACCTTCCCTCACAGGTGAAAAACTTCATGAAAACCTTCATTAATGGTGCATACTTCTCCAACATGTACCTAAATGGGATGATGTGTGTATGGGTCTCCCTCTAGGGTGATTTCAAGAAAGACCTGTAATGTTCAAGATCCAAATTAATACCTTTCAACCAGTATTATCCATGGTTAGGTATCCCTTTAGCAAGTGAAATGGAAACCAATAAAAATGTAAACTTAACCCCTGCTATGATGGCCCTTTCCCCTTTCATATGAATGGCAATCCAATCAATCAAATGTTCATGTAAACCTACTTCACATACACTTTTGCAAAACTCTAGACAATTTACATCTTCAAAACACTGCTTGATGAAGGGTGATGATTTGATTTCATTGTAGTTCGTAGGCTCATATTTCAAGATTTTGCCTCCTTTATGGTTTTTTTCTTCTCTGGTGAAGAATATCCCTCCATGATGGTAGAAACCCTAGATAATAGGAAAATGGAAAAGTAGTGAGGAATGAGTAAAATGATGAAATTAGGAGTTTGAGGAAAGGAAATGATCGTAGGGAAATTTTTAGGAGATGAAAAGGGGGTGCAAGCAACTTATGAATCTTAAATGGAGTGAAATGAGGGAAAGAAATGTCTAGGAGAAATTGAAAAACATAACTACTAGGAAATCTGGTCAAAATGTTAGGCATGAGCTAGGGATTAGGTAAATGTAGGGGAATCTGAGGATTGATATGTTATTTAGTGAATAAAAGTGTGTTTTAAACATGTACAGAGGTGTGAGGTGGAAGATTTACATGTTTTCATAACTAACCAAACCATCAGCTACACTAGCTTGCAGCATGAAAATTTCACCTAAACCATAGATGAAGAGAACTTGCATTTGAATTCATCTTTCCAAAGGAAAAGGTAAGCAAAAGAGTTATACTTACTTGTGAACAAGCTTGGGGTAGCAAGAAATAAGTTTGCAAGCTTCAAAATCAAATTTGGGTGAGTTTGGAAGAGTTTCAGGCTGCTCTAGCATAAGCATAGCGCAGTGTCTGGAAGCGCAATGCAGTGTCTAGAAGCACAACGCTAGCCTCAAAAGTGCAACATAGTATCTCGAAGCGCAGCGCCACCAAATTTTCCCAAAAAAACCATGTTTTTTCACTAATGGAGGGGAGAGATCAATGAATAAGGGAGAATAGGAATTAAATTAAATGAGTTTGGAACCTTTGGGTTTTTCTAGGAAAAATATATTTCCCTTTGGAATGAAAATGGACCCCACATACCTTTCCAAAACCTGATATTTCACCTTTTAAACTGGGCCACTTTGGAGAGTTGAAACCTGATGTTATGAAACCAGATCAAGAAAAGATAGAAAAGATAGATCAACGCCTTAGAATTCAGCCTCTTCGAGGGGGCAACCTCCTTTACATTACATAAATGAACAATTCTTGGATGATTCAAATGAAAAGACCTCCTTCTCTATATATAGGAGTCTAAGGGGTCATAACATAATCAGAGCCTACATAAAAATAATAATGTAAGGGCACAATAATAACAATAGTAGGCTTCTATGGGGCACAATAGTAACAATATGGGCACAATAGCACAAAAATAATAATAAGGGGTACAACTACAATAGTAATGGGGTAATCACTAGTATTATGGGGACCCAACATGCCCCTCTCCTTCAAAAAAGTGTTGTCCTCAACGCTTGAGTAGTTATGGATCCTTCTTTATAAAATTCCATCCTCCCATGTGGAATCTTCAGCAGATAAGTTCTTCCACTTGATAAGATACTCTGAAATTGATCGATTTCGTAGCTGTCGATTTCTTGTTTTTGTGACTGCTTCTGGTTCCAATATAATTTTTCCTTCCTCATCAAGTTCTGGAAATATTGTTTGAACTAGTAGCTTATCGCCTATAACCTTCTTTAAACATGAAACATGGAAAACTAGGTGCAATCGAGAAGCTGCAGGAAGCTCTAATTTGTATGCCATAGTACCAATCTTTTGCAACACCTTGTACGAACTGTAATACTTTGGTGATAATTTATTGTCCTTCTTAACTTGCTTGAGGGACATCTGCTTATATGGTTGTATCCGTAGGAATACCCAATCACCGACATCAAAACT
>APFE030518430.1:105524-131418 GCA_000404065.3 Pinus taeda
TACCCATAAAGTGCCATAAATGGGGTCATTTTTGTTGCTGTATGGAAGGAAGTGTTATACCACCATTCAGCCAGAGGCAACCATTTGACCCATTGTGTCTGTTTATCATATACAAAGCAACCATTTGACCCATTGTGTCTATCATAACATAATCAGAGCCTACATAACAATAATAATGTAAGGGCACAATAATAACAATAGTGGGCTTCTATGGGGCACAGTAGTAACAATATGGGCACAATAGCGGCACAACAATATTAATAAGGGGTACAACTACAATAGTAATGGGGTAATCACTAATATTATGGGGACCCAACACCTGAGGTGCTCTTTATCTTTTTTAATGGTGAGACTTCTTCTTCTAGAACCTTGAGATTGCAACCATGAAGAACTTATGAAAATTCATAAAACTTAAGAAAAGAGTTGCTTATCATGATTCATTTAATGTTTGGATTTACACATGGAATGAGGATGGACCTTGAAACCCTAATGACTTAATGAAGACATCAGACTTAGTGGAACAGTAATGACGATGACTAATATACTGGAAACATCCTTTTTATTATCATTCCTTCATCTGAGTGAGGTAGGCGACCAACATGTGTGATGTTTCCAAAGGAATGAAGACATTCCTAGACAAACTAGCCAGTGACCAAATTTTACTCTGAAAACCTAGTGACATGATAAAATTTGACCTTGAGACTCCTAACAGACTTTGTAAAAGCATATTTGATCACTGGTGACAGGTATACAAGACTGACACTAACGCCTCCTTCACTACAAGCACAAGTTAAATTTTAGTAGAGTTATGATTTGCATGTTGCAAATAGAATGTTGATTTGATTCTTGCAAGCAGAATAGAATGATTGGTTTTTGCAATTAGCATAGAGATTTACTTCCTACAATTCTAATTAGTCATTACAACTAATGATTCATTTCTATAATTAGTGTGGTCCTTTCCTTCCTACAATGGAAGTTAGTCTTTGCATTTCATGAATGACACTTTCCCTTATGCAAATAGGTTAATGTCTTTAGAGGAGATTCTTGTCTCTTCATGCAAGTTTTATTTGCAAGCTAGTTGAAGGAGTGGTGTTTGTATGCATTAATCTAATTTAATGACTAAAGCTAACATGAGTCGAGCTTGACCTACTATGTATATAGCATTATTGCCTCTAAGTTTGTACGAATCTTGGATTGATAATTAAAGTTGGTAGCCCTAGGAGTCTCAACATCCTTGGTGAGACACTGGGGTTCATCACTTTTTGGCGCCATTGTCAGGCGAGGTGTCTAAAGGTGTTGTTTCTACTTAGGATTTATTTATTTATTTTGTTTTGCATCAGAATTATTGATTTAAAAATTTCAAAAAAAAGGGGAAAATAATACAAAAACTAAGCTAGTTATTTCATGTCTTGTAGGAGTGCAGACAATCAAGGGAAATTCCTACCAAAAAACCCCACGCCCTTCAAGCAGTCAACAATCATTCTTCTTTGGTAACTATGAACTCCCATCTCTGATCACATGGGAGTCAAACAACCCTCTAACTAAGAAACCTGATATTTTTAAATAACCCATAGGAGAGGAAGATCCTACATCACTTGTTCAAAACATGGTTGGAAACAGATAATAGGAGTTCTTTCCCATCAAAGAAAATAATGGAGCAGCCAAGATGAATAATGTCAGCCCTAATTCCCTTCCACATTTCTGTGGCCTAGCCTCTGAGGATCCTAACACATTCATGTTTTAGTTTTTTGTGGTTTGCAAGACCTATGACTATACTTATGATGAAAAGAAGTTGAAGCTCTTCCCATATACCCTCAAGGATTGGTTTATGGGTTTAGATGGAGGTAGTATCACCATCTGGGCCCAAATGTAGCAATATTTTAATGGGAAGTATAGGGATTACTATATGTCTAAAGAGATAAAATAGGAAATATTTAGGATGACCCTAGGATCAGATGAATCCTTAGAAGACTATGAGGAAAGATTCCAACCCAATTATAGGAGGGCTAACTATACCCTTGACCCTGAGTCACTCGAGCTAGTACTTTTCCGAGGGATTAGGGAGGATGTAATGGAGACTCTCAACAAGTTATCTAGAGGAGAAATTTACCAGGTGACCTATGATGACATCAATGTAATGTTCAAAAGCCAGTTTAGGGCTACTACTAAAAGAGGAAGGTCCATTAAAGGCCTGACTAGATCCTCTCCCTCAACCTCAACCATAAAACATGATATAGGGAACATGTTGGAGGATTTTAAGAGTGAAATGTTGCATTATTTTTCCCTACATATGGACACTATGTAGATTAAAAGGAAGCAAGAGGAGGCAAAAAGGGCACTAGTTGTCTTTTACCCAAGATGCAGCAAGAGGCATCCCAAGAATGGATGTCCATTGGACTCCATAGAAGTCTTCTCTTTCTATGAGGAAAACCATGCGATAAACAAATTTCCTTCTCTACTAAGCCTAAAATTTGTATACCAGGGGGAATAAAATGGTTTGGAGTATCTCTACTTCATTAACCAGAGGAGGTCCCAAGGCCCTCCACCATATCAACAAGGCATGCAAGATTCACAATATCCTTTTTACAATCTAAATCAAAATGCACCTTTCCAGCCTTGGTATCCTTCAACTCATCCATTATAGTCCATGACCTCTCCCTAGTCCTATTCTCCTCAATATCCTCCACATCCTATCAACCCTTCTTTCCATCCATATCCACATCAACCTACTCAATGTGGTAACCGTTCACAAGGATGGAGGCTGCAGGCAACCCAACCTCCTTCCCTGATACCTCTTCCTCCACCTCAAACATAGCTACCTCACAACAACTCACCTAAACAACCTCAATTTCCTTCCCAACCCAATTTGAACCCAAATAATATGCAGACACAATAAGTTTAGAGTGGGGAAATAGTCTATCCTAATTATGCTATGGAGATTTAGGAAATAAACCTTCGGTCTGGGAAAGTGCTCTGAGAAGCTCACCCACCTGCTCTAATTTAAAATATTAAAGACGAGAAGGAGTTCAGTAATCCTGAAACTAATGTAGCTCCCTACCCTAAAAGGTTTATCCAGCGTAACCAGGACACCCCAGAAGAGGTTGAACTTCTAGGATAATTGAAGAATTTGTGTGTCGAAATACCCCTACTCCGAGCCATCAAGAATTTACCTATCTATAACAATCTTATCAGGGAAGAATGCTTCAAGAGGCCTAGGAGAAAAATAAGAGATGACCCACTATCAATGTTGTTGGGAAACTATCTGATCTTATGGTTGGTAGGGTGATCTCTCTAAAATATCTAGAACCAGGTAGCCCAATAGTGGATGTGCACATCAATACTATTGTGCTCCCTAATACTCTGATTGATATTGGGGCTGAAATCAATGTTATGACCAAGGAAACCATGGAAAAATAAACCTCTAAGGATACTTGAGAAAGACCACTACAATACTACAACTTGTAGATAAATCCATAGTAGCCCCTGAAGGAGTTGTTGAGGATGTGATGGTCTCTATTGACTCCTGGGAGTATCCCATTGATTTCCTTGTCCTCCATCCCAAAACCAAGTCCAATGGTTATCCTCTAATCTGAGGGAGACCTTGGTTAGCCACTGCAAATTCTTACATTAGTTGCAGGACTAAGAATATGACAACCAAGAATTGGCATCTCTCCAAACATCTTGTGTTATATCCCCTTGCTCAACCATTTGTTGAGAATTATTTACCCCTATGGGTAGAGGAGGAGGAGGAGGAATATATTTATCTGTAATCCCTCTACCCATTTAGCACATTAGACACCATTATGGGAAATAGGAAGTTATATGAAGATGACCTTATTGACTAATACCTACAGAACCAACCCCCTACCACCATGCTAGTTGATGAACTGATAGAAGAATCCTTAGAGAAACCTCAGAGTAATACATGTATTTATTTATGATTTGTTTATTATGGGATAGAACATGCAAATTTTGTAGAAATTATCCCATCAAGGACTATAAATATTAATCCCTCCCTCTCAGGTAAACAATAAAAGCAATTATTCACTAGTTGAGGTAGCATCTAGATTCTTTTCCATGGGACTATAAGGAAATGAAAGGATTATGTACCTCATATTGTATTGATCACATCTACATCAAGGAGGGATGTTTTCTTGTGTTTCAGGCCCATAGGAGGATGAATCTAGCTCTTAAAGATATTGTGAAAGAGGAATTAAAAAAGTTTTTGGAAGTAGGGTTCATATACCCTATTTCAGATAGTGAGTGGGTGTCCCCTCTTGTCATAGTTCCCAAGAAAAATGGGAGGTGTATAATATGTTTTTATTAATGAGATATTAACAAGGCTACAAAAAAGGACCATTTCCCACAACATTTCATTGATCAAGTCTTAGATGGAATTGCAGGGAAGAAATTGTTTTCCTTCTTAGATGGATTTAGTGGATATAACTAGATTCAAATCAGCCCCTAGGACCAATACAAGACAACATTCACCTTCCCATTTTGGACCTTTACCTATAGGGTCCTTCCATTCAGTTTGTGTAATGCTCCTGCTACTTTCCAAAGAGTAGTGTTGAGCATATTTTCTGACCTTATGCATGATTCTGTTGAGATATACTTGGATGATTTCACCCCTTATGGGAGTGGCTTTTAGGAATCCCTTTATAATCTATGTAAAGTATTCAAAAAATGTACTCAATTGAACCTCTCATTGAGTCCCAAGAAATGTATATTTTTTATGAGTGCAGGAACTTTCTTAGGCCATTTCATCTCCAAGGAGGGCATCCAAGGGTACCCCAACAAAATCGCCATCATTGAGAAGGTTCATATCCCTCATAAACAAATAGATGTTAGAAGTTTCCTTGGCCTAGTTGGGTATTATAGAAGATTCATCAAGCATTTTAGTAAGTTTGTCTCACCCCTGTTTGGACTATTACCTAAGGATTTAGACTTATGTCGGCATTTCATAAGCTAAAAGAGAAGATGACCACTGCACCCATCCTTAGAGGGCCTAATTAGGCATTTCCCTTCCACATCCACACTAATTCATTAGATAAATCTTTAGGATAAGCCTTAGGAAAATTGGAAGACAAACTACCCTATTCAATATACTTCATCAATAAAAACCTTTCTAAAGTTGAGCTGAAAAATACAGTCATTGAAAAGGAACTTCTTGTTGTGATGCACTCTCTGAATAAGTTTAGACACTATATCACTGGATATCAAGTTTTTGTTCACACTGACCATGCAACCATAAAATATTTAATTAACAAGCCTAATGTCAATTCTAGAATAATTAGATGGTTATTATTATTGCAACAATTTGATTTGACTATTGTTGAAAAACCAGGAAAGGAGAATTTGGTTGCATATTTTCTGTCAAGATTGACCTTGCCTATAGGAAATGAAGACATGGTGGATGATTAGCTTCCAGATGAATGCCTCTTTTCCATATTAGTGATGTCTCCTTGTTTTAATTATATAGAAAATTATTTGGTTGCTAGGAGGCTCCCTCCTAATCTATCCTCTAGGGAGAAAAATAAGTTCATTAGAAAAAGTGCCCCTTTCACTTGGATTGGGGGAAATCTCTTTAAGTTGGGACTAGATCATATTTTGAGAAGGTATGTGAGAGAAGAGGAGGTATTTGAAATCCTCTTAGCATTCCATGATGGACGCTATGGGGGCCATTTTGCTACTAAGAGGACAACCTTCAAAGTCCTACAAGATAGTTACTACTAGACTACTCTACACCAAGATGTGAGAAGATGCACCACCAGGTGTGATGAGTTCCAAAGGATGGTAAATCCTACACCCAAGGATGAGATTCCCCTACATCCTCAAGTGACGCTGGATCCATTTGGATTTCGTTGGGCCCATTAATCCCCTAGTAGGATAGAAGTATATCATTGTGTGCACCAATTACCTAAATAAATGGGTTGAAGCAAAGGAAATAAAGGTAGAAACTGAGCAAAAGGTAGTTGAATTTCTGAGGGAGAACATATTCTACAAATTTGGTTTTCCAAGGGAGTTTGTCATTGGTCAAGGGACACAATTCACCTCAAATTTGATTGAAGACATCATGAAGCAACACCACATCAAGCATAGGACATCCACTACCTATCACCCTCAGAAAATTAGGCAAGTGGAGGTCACAAACAAAGATTTGGAGAACCTTTTAACCAAGGTTTTTAGTAGTAACAAAAAGGATTGGGCAGACAAACTTATAGAAGCCACTTGGGCATACAACACCACACGAAAAACCACCTCTAGATTTACCCCATTTGAATTAGTTTATGGGAATAAGGCTTTGTTGTCCATTGAGTTTGAATACAACACCCTAATAATGGTAGCTCAGTTGGACCTAGACCTCACTGTAGAAACAAGAGAGGTTTCTCCAACTCAATGGTTTGGATGAGCTCAGATTGCAAGCTTTCATGCACACTAAGGTAGTCTAGCTGCAAAGGAAAGTTTGGCATGACAAGCACATCAAAGATATCCAACCAAGAAGGTGATTAGGCCCTTCTATGTGACTCAAGATTCAAATATTTCAAAGGGAAGCTAATGACAAGATGGTTTGGTCCCTATTTAGTGGAAACATTTCATGAGAATGGGTGTGTCCAAATTAGAACAATTTATGGGGAAGGTATTCCACTACTTGTCAACGGTTATCGACTAAAATTTTACAAGAAGCCTATGTTAAAGGAGTATTTTACCATTTCAATAAGCAAGGAACTGAATGATATTGGGGGCCTCACAACCCTTAGTTCATCTAGTACCTAATCAAAAAATAAAAATTACAGGCCTAGGTGAAAACATCCATGAGGCACCTGAGGCCGTCTCTAGGGTTGAAAACCTCCTTGAGGCAACCCAAGAGAGAAAAGAAAGATGAGAGAATAAAATATTCCTAGGTGAAAGCCTCCTTTGAGGCACTTGGGGTAGGCTTGTAGATTGAAAACCTTTTGAGGCAGCCTGCAGGGCTCAAAAAAGGAAAAAAAAAAAAGAGAAAAGAGAGAGAGAGAGAGGAAGCACATAATGGTCAAGGAGTCCTTAAATATGTTCTGCTAACACTTTTCTTTTGAAGGGTTTCATATAGTCAAAGGGGCCAAATTTGGAGAAACATAATCCACATCCCATTTCTCCATCTTCCAACTTAAACCCTACACTCCCTCCAACATGTCACTCAACTCCCTACCTCCCTACATCCTCAAGCAAGCAGATATACTCAATTCTACCTCAATCATGTACTGTTATAGGATTACCCTGAACTACTATAGAATTGACCAAAAATGCTACAAGATAAGGATCTGCTCAGGAAAATGGGTCAAAACCCATGTTTTTATTCTGACAATGTTATAATAGGTTCATCAAATCCCCTTTCACCTCTCAACCACTCCATTTAACCAACATCCTTCTCAAGGCTCCACCTTTGATTTGTAGAAAAGTTTGCAACAAGAAATGCTTGTTGAGAACGCAACAAGATGATGGAGCTTAGTGGAAAGGAGTCGCCTTCACTAAGTGGTCCCATAGGCAAGTTTTGGTGCAAAGTCTATTTTTAGACATATGGATCATGGTCTATGAGTTGCAAGATGTTGTTTATGGATGATTGGTCATGTTGGGAAAAATAGATGGACTTCTATTTTTTGGATCACAACGGTGTGATCAGAGTCTATTTTTAGACTATCAGGTAAAAATAGAAACAGTCAAATATTATTAGTCCTTAGTAATATTTGGACTCTAAACTCTATCTTATTCTCTTGGAGCACTTCAGTTGGAGCTACAGATGTGGCACATGCCACTGCCTAAAGGAATCATGTGGTTACCTATGGGTTGACTAAGCTATTGCATGAAGGACTTCAGTTAGAACTCAAGTGGTTGAGTTATGTGGAGTTAGATGAGCAGTTAATGGAGTTGTGTTCAGTTTGACTTAGTTGAACTAGTTTTACTTAGTCTAACTGGCCAATAGACTAAGTGATGATTTGTGTGAATTAGTTATTAATTAATTCACTAATTATTAACTCGTAATGCAACTGAAGAATACATCAGTTAACTCAGTGCATGGATAGTTCAGTGGAGACAAGTGTTAGAGGTAAGCAAAAGGGTGAGTTGTGACTATCAGTTGTGCATGAGATCTTGCACAATCAATGGATTGAGTATGCCCATGAGAACTGTGCAGTAGATGCCCAGTGATATAGCCTGTGCTCATGTGATTTCCAGTGTGAGTGATTTTCCAAGGTAAATAGAACTTGGAACGAGTTTGGATTCATTCATTCTCATGCAGGTATTGTGCAGTGGAGGCAGGCAAGCAGCGGAGGAGATTTTGGAGATCAGATCTGAGCTGTATTGTGTGTAACAGGTGGAGATAGTGTTGGATACTTGTGAAGAGTATTGTACTATGTATTGTTACATGTTCTTAATCAATATAATATACATATAGTTGGGGTTATTAGCAAGATTCTTTCCCCGGGAAAATACTATGTTGATATGTGTGAATGATGCTTCTATGTGCGCATGTTATTGTTTCTGCTTTTGTAAATCGATGATCAACGTAGAGGAGGTTATGTATTATGCATGTATTCCGCAATAGTGTATAATTGGGATAATCTCTGTGAATATGTGCCATATTATTCAAAATTTCTACATGATTCATAAAATGAAAAGAAAAAAAAATTGGCCTTCACCCCTTAAGAGCTTCCATTCTTGTTTTTAGGTTCACCTTGATTTATCCAAGCAGCTGGATACATTTCATGAAGTAAAATAAGGTTTGAATGAGGTTTTGGAGGGAACTATGTGACTACTACAAGAGAGAAATCAATCTTGTAGTAGCCTACACATATCCAACAAAACCGAGAATAGAGGATTGTTGCAGCTTCACAGTGAAGGCCTAACCATCCTTGAGCATCAACAAGGCCATCCCTGAGTTTTGATGAAGAAACATTGTCCTTGAAGAGGCAACCAACCCACTCTAATAGAGTTTGATCGAGCACTGGAGGGACCTACACGAAAATGAAACTACATCACTCAAATGCCTATCAAAGTGAATCATCAAGTTATTTCAAATAAGGACCTATGCACAAGAAAATCATGGGAGATAGCACCTTCAGAGAATAGTTGATCAACCATTGGTAAAGTAGCAACATGCATGCATCTACAACAACTCGAAACCACGTGTAGGCTCAAGTATGACACCCCTTGACTCTTTCTTATGTGCATAATTATTGAAAATGTTTTTAATAAGCGAGAAAATGATTTTATGGGCTGGAGGTGTTCAGTAAACTTGACCACCCTTGATTAGTAAGATTGTAGTTTATGTAGCCACCCATGTAATGTGGAAAACCCAAACTGGAAGGAGTGATAACTACGAGGAGTGGGGACAACAGCTAAAAGTTGAAATAAGTACAAATGCCATGTCACCAAGCGTGCCAAGCCCACTACCACGAAAATAAATAAAAGGATGAGGTCCAACTTCAATTGTACAAGTTCTCATCCCCAAAACAGTTAGAGAGGTCCATTAAGGCATCGAACGTCAAGCTATTTTCTACCAGGGACCACTTAGGGTGTTACAAAGGTGCCACAAAGTGGGTTTGTAGGTGCTACAGGATCGGACATGGTTACTATAGGATCAGGCATGGTTGCTACAAAATCAGAAGTGTTATCGGATTGTAGAGGAGGTGCTACAAAATTAATTCGAGAGGTGGAGAATGGTCCAAATACTTAAGAACTCTCCTCCAAACCCCCACAAACATAAGGAAACCCTCCCAAGAGGGGTAAGTGGCATCTTCACTTCTCAATTTTCATACAATTGTTTAGTAAATTCTACCTACTACAAGAATCTTGTAGCAAACCCCTGTAGGCTTGAATTTCTTTAAAAAAAATGTTTGGTTGCATAATATGGGAAAATTGGGAGAAGAGATAATTTTATTGAGGTTGGTAGTATAACTCTCTCTCTCTCTCTCTCTCTCTCTCTCTCTATCTCTCTCTCTCTCTCTCTCTGACTAAAAGGAAGCATCAATCTCCTTACCTTACCTTCGTATCCTAAGTTTCTCTTGATAAATCCTTTTGAAAGTTTTTCTCTTTGAAATAACTCAAGACGACCCTAGTAGGAGCCATGGGGAGAGGTTTCAACCGAAGGGAACCCAAAGACACCACTAGAATTCATCAACATCCACTTATTAGAAACATTTTCCTAAACCATTAGTGGATGGGGTTCTTTGAGAAATTGAAGAGATATGATAATGAGGTAACCAATGAATTTTCCATGGCCCTTCATTCTCAGGGAGAAGACAATGCCACACCTTTTGTTAGAGGAATTTCCATCCATTTTACTTCAGATATCATCAAAAAAGTAACCTCCATACACTTAGGAGTTAGACAGGGAAAGGAATATAGGACATTAAATATTTCATCGAAGAAAAACTTCTTCCTCCGTGAATAAGAGCTTGTTCAAGAAGAGAATGTAGTAAGCAAGGAAAGCCTCCCCTACTCTTGGGATGAATTTACCTACAACATCCTTAATGCATATCTTGTGAGGGAAGGTTGAGTATTGTGTATGCCTATCAATTTAGGCTCCTCTATGACCTTATGTTCCAGGCAGAGTTACCTATTCCAAATAGGCTAAGTGTCCCACACTTCCTTCTCCATTCCATCATTGAAATGAGCCAAAAAGTAAGGGAAGGGAAGCACCAATATATTTCCCACCATGGTCTCATAAGGATTATTGTCATAGATTCCTTGAACCACCTCAAAACCCCTATTTTATGGATTGATTTTGTGGACATGGATAGAGAGGCCTTCATTGAGACACAAGCCCACTTTGTGACACACCATGAAGAGACACCAATATCTAGTGTTGGAGGTAAGCAAGAAGAAGAAGAAGGGGTTGACTTGGAGGAGGAAAAGATTGAATAAGAATAAGAGGAGATATAAAATACTTAAGTAAGGAAAGAAGAAAAAGGGAAGAATAAGGCAAAAGAGGAAACCCATGGGGAATCTTCTAAGCCTAGAGAGAAGAAGAAGAAAAAGAAACAACTGAGCCTCTCACCAGGGAACATAGAACAAGAGGTGGATGCCATCTTGGTCACACTTATAACACCTACCAAATCCAAGAGAAAGAACCCCAAGTAGGGCCCATTTTACTTCAAGAAAAGAAAAAACACAAGAATCAAACAAGGGAAGCCTCAACCTCCCTCAATAGTCTCATTTACAATTGAGGAATCAACTAGCCACCAGGGAATGTATTTGGGACAAGGTGAAGGTAAAATTGAGGTCACCTACCCTAAATAAAAGGGGAAACAACTCTTGAAACCAATGAGAAGGCCCACCACTAGAGCAATCACAACTAATCATCTCAAGGCACAAATTTCCCTACTATAGGAGAAAACAAATTTGCTACAGGGAGGAGCAAAAGTACTACATGATCAAGAAAAAGTGCTACAAGAGGGGGAAACAACGTCAAAATAGGTAGAAGTAGGTCCCCAAGAACTCCAAAATCCTGAACCATAGCCTAACCTTGAGTCCTATTATAAATTTGTGGAAGCAAGAAGGATTATTCCTGAGAAATTTTCAATACCCTTCTTATTTGAATTGGAAAAAGAGAGGGGAAGAACTCACAGAAGGATGTTGATTACAAAATCAAATAAGGTAGAGGATGTGGGTCTTATGGAGGAGTTATTGAAACAAATAGGTAGAGAAATAGCTAACCTGAGGTTAAGAGAGACAAGCATGAGAGAGAAATTGCAATTAGAAAATCAGAGATTAAAAGAGCAGCGACAGGAGAGAGAAGCAAAACTTGCCACTATGGCAATCCTATCCATGGAAGCGATCCAGTGTAAGAAACCATCAAATTCTTGTGCCATATTTCTCAAAGAGAAATAGTTACAATACCAAATCAAGACATTGGCACAGTATGGTTCTCTACCATTCCAAGATTATAGAAGGTTCATTGAATTTTTCCAGCATGTAAGCATCGAGGATATGGCCAAATTGGTAGATGTTTACAGTCATAACTTGGTCCTCACAGACATGAAATTTTGATACCCCAATTCAATATTGGGGGATGCACAACTAATGGCACTAGCATCTTGGCTAGCAAATGAGGCAACAATGAGTTAGGAATTCAAGAGTGTAATGATCAAAAAGGAAAGTGAGCCTGTATACATTATTAGAGTTAGTGAGCCCCAAGGTTGTCATCAGTAACCATAACATCATCTCTGTAGATCCAAAATTAGCCCCTCACTACCTATAAAATCAAGAACAATCCATCTTCCAATTTGAAGACACCTTTAGGTTATTAGGATCTGAGAGCTTGTAGGCTTGTCAGAGAAGGTGGCGTTCTTTACCCCACAACATGCAAATCAGGGAGTATCACTCCCCTGAAAGGCTGAGAAATTCCTAGAAAGGACCCCATTCTACAAGAGGCTTATGTAGATATTGAAAATCAATTGGATAGGGCTCAAACTCAATCCTCATTTACTATTGGACCTACAGGAAATAAGAGATCAAACAGAGGAGCAAAAGGTGTGGGAAGACATAGAAGAAAATGCAGGATTTTACCCACAACAAGACACATCATTTGAGATACTTTGGGATGTTAGTGAGGCCACTAGAGCCATGAAGGAACTTCAAATCAGTAAGTTTCTTAGAGGGTGAGCAACACCTTCAAGAGGTGGGTGATGATGGGTCCCACAATAGGTATATTTTGAGTCCCATTACACTATCCTCTAGCCCTTAAATTTTTTTTTTCTCACATTAATTTACATTTTTTAGCCATAATGTGCTTAGTAGGATGAATAAAGGGTGATTTTCATATTTCATGGCCTAATGTGGTTAATATGTAGGAAAAATAAGATTTTTGGAGACATTTACTATGTAGGGGGACATTGAAGGCATCAAGAGAAAATATAGGAGGCTTGTCCACTACATTAACTCTCCAACTCGACTTGAGTCCCAAGATTCCTCACCAACAGCTCAAGGTCCACTGGCAGCCAATGAACTCAATTGCATGCAAGGACCTAAGGGGAGTAGATCCACTAATTTCAAGGTTTTGGAGGGAAGTAGTCCTCATTTCAATAGAGTTTCCCCCAATCATCTTTTGTATAAGTAAATGAGCCTAAGAGCTCATTAGGATTCAAACATTGGAGAGCTAGGAAGGGTTGCTAAGAGCCAAGTGCTCAAGACTATTATCTCAATTTTGATGTGATGTATCTAAACTCTATTTTTTGTTAATTAGAGGTTTGTTGTTGTTGTATAACTAGGTTAACTTTAAAGGGCTAAGACCCTAGGGTTAGGGCCCAACCTATAGGCTCTAGTCTCTCTCATGTATTTTATTTTATCACTTGGATAGTGTTATTTCTTTTTTTGTTTTAGTAGAAGTTAAATTACAAAATTTGTGGATTCACGCTTGAGTACCACCTCTCCTTTTGGAAGTGTGGTTGCAGAACCTACAACAACAAGCCAAAAATGCATGTTTGTTTTACTTTGAAAGTTGCTAGGATTTGGTTCATGGTTTCTTGTATACTATTTTTTTCATTCTAAAAGATACAACCACGTCCTTTCATAAGGATTAGATGCATGTTGTAGGTTAGAATAATTCTTATAAAAAATAAACTCATCCATTCCATCTTGATTTAATTTTGTTGTAACTTGAACACTAGGTTAATGTTCTTTCTAGGAATAAACAGGGGTTGATTGTTGGGCTACAAGAACTATCAGTGATTTGCAGTAACTGGAAAATTTCATCCTACATCCACTTTTTCATTTCCCTTATCCCCCTTGATCCTTCATATTGATCCTAAACTCTTCCACTGGGATCATATTTTCAAGGTCATTGGAGGACACTGTGGGCATGTACTTTTATGCAAGATGGGCCTATGAGGGGCACTAAGCTTGGAAAAAGGCTTCTAATATCCTCCATACACCTTAATCCTCCTTTTCCCACCTCCAACACACCTTTTATACCCTCAAGATGCTCTCGAATCTAATCCTATAGCAAAACATGGCAATCCTGTAGCAATCATGAGTATCCTCTAGCATTTCTATAGTAGTCCTGAGTATCCTATAGCACTATCTAAACTTGGCCAGATTTACCTCAAATCATTGATCTTTGAATTTTTGGATTGAATAATGACCTCAAGGCTTTTAATCCATGGTTGGGGAGGATCAAAGACCACTCCAGACCCACTCCTCCTTCATTGCAAGCACAAATTAAACTTTAGTAGAATTATGATTTACATGTTGCAAATAGAATGTTGATTTGATTCTTGCAAGTAGAATAGCATGATTGGTTTCTGTAATTAGCATAGATATTTACTTCCTTTAATTATATTTAGTCATTACATTTGATGATTTATTTATGCAAGTGTAGTCCTTTCCTTGCAATGGTAGTTAGTCTTTGCATTTGATGAATGATACTTTCCCTTTTGCAAATAGGTTAATGTATTTAGAGTAGATTCTTGTCTCTTCATGCAAGTTTTCTTTGTATGCTAGTTGAAGAAGTGGTATATGTATGCCTAATTTGATTCAATGACTGAAGGTGACATGATTAGAGCTTGACTTATTGTGCATAAGCACTGTTGCCTCTAAGTTTGTACAAATCCTAGATTGATAATTAAAATTGGTAGCCCTAGGAGTCTCAACATTCTTGGTGAGATACAAGGGCTCATTGGAAAGCTTGTATATACATGTGGTGTGGTGTGGAGCCAAATTTCACCACTTTCTTGTAGGCCCTGTAAACTTGTATTAGAATTCATGGTACCTTCATTATAGAGTGGTTGGTTACTTATTTGCAAATGGAAAACTTAAGATTAGTATTTGTCTAGCACATCTTATCTGAAGTATGCCAGAGTGAACCAAACCTTGTTGTGACGAACTCCCACTTTTATGGCAGTGGAAAATGAGTCTCCTTAGGAAAATCCCATGTGGTCAAAGCATTGAGAATAAGAAACCATGCATAGTGGAATTCCATGTTTTTGTATTAGGATTTCAAGCAACCCTTCATGAACTGGTTCAGGAGGAAGGTTTCCCATTTCATTTATATCTTGCGATGCACTTTTTTGTTTTAACTACAACTTTGATGGGATATTTATATTTTATGCATTTTTTGAATAGTTTTGACACCATTATCTACATGGAGAAGTACACATTTTGATCATTTGTGGAGGAAAATAAAACTCCTCATTATCCATGAATCATGTCATACTTCTTTGCCATATCCTTGGCAATTTCATTTTCATTTTTCTTATCAAAGAGAGGTCATGGATCCTCTCCATCCATGGGAAAACCTATAATTGTGGATATAAGGAGTGAATTGATTTCAATGGGCTCATCCAGCCACAAAATTCCACCATGTACGCAGCTTAATAGAAGTTTGATGCACATATTTACTTCAGGACTTCGACCAAATGCAAGATATCTAGTAAATTTAAAATACTTGACTTCTCCAAACCTATGTCCCATTCTTGTGGCTCAAAAACCTTTGTATTCCTTGGTTGCATTATGGTGTTCAGGTATTGTCTTTTACAAATTACGGAAACTTGGTATGGTCTACGACATCATGGCCATTATACTTTAACTTTTCCACCATGACAAGCATATTGCCTTCCTTGGGAACCCTTAGTGGAATTGGAGGTATTAACAACTTATACTTTGGTTCCTTTGGAAGTTGGGTTTTAGGTTTGGAAGTTGTTATAGGGGGTGGTGCAGTTCGATTTCCCTTCTTCTGTCTCTTCTTTAGTGTTGAGGAAGAAGCCATGGTATTTTTGGTAGCTAAATATGTTTTTGTAATGCCTAATATACTAGTCTCTAATCTCTCTAGTTTGCTCTCAAAGTTCTGATCAATAATTACAATTATAACAAAAATAGTGCTGAAATGGATAAAGAAATAGCTATTTATGTTCCTTACATCCCTTTCCAACTGCAATAACTTTGGGGTGATTCTATCATAATCTAGAAATGATTTCATCAATCTTGCATGGGAGTGTTCTTTAGGCAGGAAATATGTTTTGTGGACTTAGCCACATTGTAGGCCATGTCAGTAGCCTTCCATTTAGAACCATCAATCTAGAAAATATTTGTCCTTTAATAAATTTAATTTTGTTTTCAATAAAGGCCCATGGTGTCCAATCCATGTGGGTAACACACGCTTTTCTGGCATATTGTTCTGTACTATTCTAGTTCCCATTATCATCTCTGACTTCCATCTATATTCCACTTTTCTAGTCATTTCTGGTATTGTGCACTCCATTCAATGACCAATTGGTGCTCTCAATGCATGGTATGTCAGTTATCCATCGTGACATGAAAGCTCTATTTTTTCACACTTGGCATGTTCTTCTTTGTGCTCATGAAGTCTTTGAGGTTTCCTCCTTCTCAGCTTCTACCTACAAGCACAAAGAAAGTAGTTTTTTTCATAATAAAATTAGCTTTGGGAGGTGGGTTAGTTGTCTTTATACAAATTTAGCCAACTCCCATTGACAAGTACCTTTAGGAGCTCCCCGTTCATATTCTCTAGCTCAACAACCTTTGCATCTGTGACATACTTAATAATATATGGTCCTACCTTTACATTTGAAATTTACCAAGGTGCTTTAGAAACATACTATCATACAGTAGCATGAGATTGTTAGTCTAAAAATGTTTTTTATTAATATGATGATCATGCCACACCTTTTCCCTAGTTTTTTGCACATCTTGTTGGAAACCTACTATGAACCTATCTTCTTCTAGTTGTAATAATTCTTCCAGCCTCTATTCCATTGTGCTAGAAGTTGTCAACTTTGTTGCAGTAGAAATATGAAGTATAGGGACAATGAATTCCATGGGTAATTATTGCCTCATGCCCATATATTAACTGAAATGGTGTTTATCTTGTAAGTTTCATTTTCATAGTTTGGTATGCCTAGACTACTGCAAGAATTCTTAAGTCCCAATCATGCAAGTTCACATTACAGACCTTAGTTAATGCATAATCAAAAATTCCATTGAAGGCCTCTACTATTTCATTAACTTTTGGATGGTAGGGAGTGCTTTTTGATGGTGCACCTAGAACTCCCGTGTTAATCCTTCAATGGTTCTATTCAAAAAGTGAGTTCCCTGGTCACTCATCAAAATTTTAGGATGGTCAAAATGAGTGACAACATTTTCAAATAAGAATCGTGCTATAGTATCCACACTATACTATTTGACCAACCAATCAAGGTAGATAACCCATCGTAATTATAATTTATCATTCTATGCTCCTTTTTTCTACAGAGTTAATTGACCTAATGAAATCTACCAACCATTTTTCAAATGGTTGTAGTGTTACCTACATATGTAGTGGAATTTCATCCCAACACAAAGGTTTTACTACTCTTTACAAACATCACAAATGAAATAGAACTCTTTCATGTTGCGGTGAACTATCAACCACTAAATAATTGCACACAAACTCTTTTGTGTGGTCTATTTCCCTGCATAGTGGCCTCTGACCACCCCTTCATGTGCCTCCATTAAGATATTTGGTATTTCATGTTCTAATATACAACATTGGAGCATACCATCTACACCAAACTTATACAAACCTATAATCATTTGATAATCTATTGCATTAACTACCTATTATTTCTTTTGTGTGAATGTATAGTCTTGCAGTGTTTTTCCCGTGCTAAATGAATGATCTCTGCAAAGTGATCATCTACTATCTTGACCTTAAATAGTTATGCATCAAATAATATATCACCCATGTTCACTGCATCTTCATTGGAAAATATCCTAGATAAGTAGTCTGGCCTTGTATTCAACCAACCAAGCTTCACTATTAGCTCAAAATCATATTCTTGGAACAACAAAATCCATGTACATATTCTCCCCCCTAACACTAGCTTGTTGATATGGTAGCACAATGCAAAATGGTCGATGTATAGCTTGAAATGAGATCCTAGTAGGTAGTGTCTAAAATTTTACAGAGCATACACCATTGCTAGTCCTTTGTGTTCCATCATGGTGTATTTTTCTCCATTAAGGATAAATTCCTACTGGAAAAAGATATTGGATGATCCATCCCAACCTCTCTAAATGTGCCAATATTTTTCCCATTGCAACTGATGATGTATACACATGGACATGCAATTCTATGTTCCAGTCATGAAATACTAGAATTAGCATAGTTACTAGTGTCTCCTTTAATGTCTCTAGCACCTGTTGACATTCTTGAATCCACTAGAACTCTGTGTATTTCTTCAACAAATTTTCTAGTGGCATGTTGATCTGCGCACAACCGCACAAAAACCTCTTGTAGTAACAAGTGTGTCCCAATGTAGCTCATAGTTTTCAAACTAAAGTAGGAGGTGGAGGTTTGACAATAACTATGATTTTCACCAGATTAACCAACAATCCCTACTTGCATATGATACATCCTAGAAAAATCCCCATTGGTGAACAAAAAATGCATTTCTTTACATTCAAGGAAATATGGAGCTATTTGCACCTATCTAACATAAGTAGTAGCATCTTGACGTGTTTCTTCAATAGACTGGAGACGGCCCAATCATCTAAATAAACCTCTAGAAATTTGTGTATGAAATCTTTAAATGTTGTGATAACCACATAATAGAATATTGTCAGAGTGTTTTCCAATCCAAAAGGCATGATAGTTTACTAAAATGATCCACATTTAGGGGAAAATGTCAGCTTATGGCATTTATCCTTGGTGATTTTAATCTGGTGATACCCTGAGAAACCTTTTGTAAAGGATTAAGGCTCTTGTCCACCAACATTTTCCAAAACCTGATCAGTGAAGGGCATAGAAAAAGGATCATTAACAAATACATCATTCAACTTTATAAAATCCATGCATATATGAATCTTACACGTTTTCTTTTGTTGTATGACCATTGGATTAATCCACTCGGACCCTTTGACAAGTTCAATTATGCCAACCTTCAACATTTTGTCAAGCTCTTCCCTAACCTTCTGCTTATATAGTCAATATGGTATATGTTGCACCAATTTGGCATCTAGTTTCAAGGGGATCTTCAATTCTCCTAGCTCGCCAGCTATGTCTTTCATTTCTAAGAAAATGTTGGGAAACAAACCTTGATATTCTACAGTAAGTTGGAGACCTTTCCAAACGTTTCCTATAGGTTTTAACCCTGTATATAAATTACTTACAAATGAATACTTTAAACGAAAAAATAAATAATGGCGAGAATAGAAAAAAAAAATATACACATAGATTTTCCCCCGGATCCCAAAATCGGGACTACTAGATTGATTTTTCATTATTTTCCTTTCAATGTTACAATACACACACACACACACACACACACACACACACACATATATATATACATTCCAAAGCATTCATAAACCCCAATCCATTAACCCTAGATTAGAACATAATCATAGTTCCCTTGATCGGATCTACAAAGTACCATTGCTAGAAAACCATCATGCCCAAAACCATATGAAAAACCCATGAAAAAAACCATGGGTAGGTTTTCCCACCATCTTTGGGTCATTATAAGAAAAAAAATAAAAAAAAATCTTGGCACACTGCCTTAGAACCCATGTAGGAGGACTACCGCCCCATATAAACCCCCCGACAGGGAGGTCTACAGCCCCCCATGTGACCCCCCACTACGCTCAATGCAACATACAATGCGTGAAACTAGTCATGGAAAGAATATAACACACACCCAACATTTCCTCATCCCAATAATCACCAATTATTGCAAATTTTGGTTTATCCTCCATGCCAATGTTCACCTTGCACGTCTTGATTGGTTTAGTATAATCTAACATAGTGTAGTCCAATTGTGGCCCAACTACCTCATGTTCTCCCTTAGACTCTAGAATGTGTATATCCCTACGATCCTCGCCATCATAAATTTCTTTTTCCATAGTATAATACTCCATTGTTTCTTTGTAGTTTGATAATGCTAGTGAAACGTGCAAAGTGGTACCTTCTTTTGTGCAGTCCTTGTTCCAAGTGAAAATATATTTTCTTTCATGTTGTGCAATGCTTTATCTATTGATGGGTTTCTAAACTTGAATGAAAAGGTTAGTAGGAAGTTTTGTGGCATTTTTTTCCAATCCATTGTACCCTGTCATAGCTCCAACTATGTATACCAATTTTGTTGTACAATTTCTAAAGTATGTATAAAATGATGCACCCACTTAATCTCCAGAATAATGTCTTCTTCCCATACTACAATGCAATTATCTAGGTGAACGGTTGGAGATTCCTTACTAGTATATCTTTCGTTGCAATATCCTACATCCAATCTAAATCTAATTTGCAACAAGTGCTTGCACTGCTACCAAGACTCTATCTTCTCCTTATGAGTTACCCACTAATGTGTCCAAATGTATTTCAAGGAAATGTCTAGCATTGGTAGCTTGAGATGATTTGGCACCTGTGTCTCAATCTCTTGGATAAAATTATATACATTAGTCAGCTCATCGAACCTAGGAGGTTCCCAAATATTTGTACCAATCCATCATACCATGTGGGTTACATGTGCACATCTCCATGTGGAAATCTCATGGAGGCACTAATACCAATTTTCTGATGTCTCGTCCAAGTCTAAGGAACAAGAATTGATACAACGCCAACTTAGAGTGCCATCCATGGTAGGATTGATGTATTCATTATGTCGGGTTGTTAAATTGTAGATGTTTTTGAGGTCCATTATTTTGATGTTCCCTCTCACAAGTTTCATGCATTGTTCCCCTTAATTAGGATCCAGAGGCATGACAACTTGCAAATATCTACATTCAAATATCATTTGTATTTTCATAAAATTGATAGTATCCTAGTTATCAAAGGCCCAATCCATGAAAATCAACATCTAATAAGGATCTATATTATCCACGATCTCAATTACTTTGAAGTCATCGAAGCTTCTAACTCCATCAACGTTGATTGCCACATCTACCAATTTCCTGATAGGGAATATCCTATACTGATTAGAAAGTTGTAGTTGAATTGGAAACCATACAAGTTTCATCTTAGCCATAAATTCCCATGTCTTTTTTAGCAATATATTCATGTTAGCACTGAGATCCAATATAATTTTATCCATGCCATAATATGCAACCTATGCATTAAACTAAAATTACATATTTTTGTGCTTCATGTGCAACACTTTCTTCACTGTTCTTTGGAGTACATGCATGAAAAATTCTTTCTTTTCCTACATGTAGTGGTCAATCATTCTACGCAATTTCTTAAGTACGCATTAATCCTTCATTAAGTCCAAATAAATATTAAGAAAATTTTGAATAGTATTAGCTCCCTTGGAGACACTTATGGTGGAGGCTCAACATAGATAGGCATAGGCTTAACACAAATTGGTTCCCTCCACATCTACAATGTTGACGTACCCCATTCAACTACCACAAAATCCTTTCTTACCTCCTGATATGTCTACTTTTCTCTGACAAGATCAAACTTTAAAGGAGGTTTCGTAGCGTACTGAACCCGCTAATAAATTTACTTTGGTTGATTCACAACATCCATACATGTTCTTGATCCGTAAGTTGCCATGGATATTCCACTGGATAGTTTGTCACAACAAATTTAATAAAATTATATTTAAAATATGAAAGTCTACATTATTACACTTTTATTTCTCTTTAGATTTATAGATTTATAGATTATTGATAATAACATATACATGCAAATTAAAATTATGCATAAAATAAAGAACATCAAAATAAAATCTCACACACATATTTGACACAAGATATGACCTGGGAAACACTTTCAAGAGAAAAACCCAGTTGGAAGGCGAGGTCACTCTACTCTCTTTCTCTGAATAGAAAAATTTTGTGAGTATAAAGAAGTATGGTATGTGACCTATGGACTACTAGAGTGCACAAATACTCTCTATGTTATTCTATCCCTCTTGGCTTTTTTTTCTTAGCTATGGAACAAATGCACTTGAAAGAATGGAACCCCTTTTCCTCCTAGTAGCCTAGTTATAACACAACTCGATAGCCTACTAATGGCTAGGTTTGACTGCCTCAACTCTTAACCATAGTTACTATATAGACTCTTCTATAGTCTTCTTCATCATAATCATGTGGCTAGCTCATTTTCCATGAATAATGGGGGCTAACATGGTATCTTCTCGAATTATGGTGGTAAAAATAGGAAGGTCATCTTCTAGATATCATTTTGGGATTCAACTGCGTTAAGTAAGTCATTCAAACGTATGACCATTTCCATGAGAGGTAGTCGTAACTGACTAATTTCGCATGATTTTTGAATAGTTCACTTAGCACTCATTGCATCGGGTGATGCTCACAGGGGTGAAGAAGTGGGATTGAAACTAGTGAAATGTGGAGAACGAATCACATAGCATCAATCATCACTTCCGGAGCTTGCACCCGGTAACCAGGACTTCCCAGGAGGTCACCCATCCCAGAACTCCTCTGGCTCAAGCGCGCTTAACTGTGGGTTTTTCCCCATAATCAAGCCCACTTAGCTTGCTACCCCATTTGCAAAACCTTAGCAAGTATTGTGCCTCATGAACCATTCAAGTAGAGATCCCTTGACTCTTTTTGAATTTAAGGTCATCTTCTAAGTGGCATAAATTTTGCATACGAACTCCGATTGGCATTATTCTTGCACCTTTGGAAAAATCTCTGCTTGTAGAATAAGGAAAAAGGTGTGGCACTAAAGAGACAAATTTTTAACCCCAAAAAACAACATTTGATACCTTAAAATTCTCTTAGAAAGTTTTAGACCCCAATTCACCAAACTCAGTCCCACCGAGAAAATGGTACTGAGCATTAATTTCATCACTTTTTCCACTTTGAAAGCATCGAGATGGATGACAAACAATATAATGATCCAATATAGATCAGTTCTTGTCATTATTTTGCACACCTAACGATGATCACGTCGAGCTTCATCTATGGTCATTTGCACATTTGGCCCTCATTTCTCCTACCACTTTGCTAACAACTATGGGAAATCTTATGCGACATGGCCTAACTATCTACAATACATGCAAGTAATGTAGGGATTTGGACAATATCAAGATGTATGTCTCATTTGTCCGTAGTTGTAACAAATAACAAGTCTCCTACCACACCTATAACCTTATGTTGTAGTGAAAACTCAACACCCCAATTTTTGACTTATTTATTTCAAATAATGGGGACCCTTTCCATAATTTTTTTGCTAAATCGCATTTTTAACATTTTATTTTGGTTAAGTCTCCTATGATTTTTCCATCTTTTCATTTTTGTCAGATTTCTATTTTGATTGCTTCATTGAGATCGAATTTTCGTTATCTTTCCATCAATACTCATTTCATCTCATTTGGTTATGCGGTTTGCAAATGGTGCTCATTCGAAGTTCGATAATTTTTACCTTCAAGTTTAGGTCAAAAATGTATAAATGGATATTATTTACATTTTTTATAAAATAAATTAGTAATTCATTGTAAATATTAATTCTTAGTTAATTTTTACTATTTTTTTCATTTTCACTAACGATCCTACAAAATCCCTAAGCTAACTTGTAGAACAATTAAAATTATGATTTTCTGGGATCTCAGTAATTAATTCCAATTCCTAATTTTAAAAAAAAATTACAAGACACGAAATCTCAAAATTGCAAAGTCGTTGTAGTTCATTTTGTAAGATTTTTAATTACCAAAGTAGTTGTAGTTTATAACGGAAAAGTTCCACTCCAAGTGGACCCCACATCACCTCACCTCCTCCATTCCTTTACAAAAATCGCGATGAAAAAAATCCTGATAAAAAATCTCGATATCCCCTAAAAATCTAAATAATTTTTTCTCGATATTTTAAAAATCCTAATATTTCAAAAAACTCGATATTTAAAAATTTTATGATATTTTAAAAAACCTGTGATATAAGATATCAGTTATCGGCTTTTCATTTTGGTGCATATATTAAAACTTACGATATCATATAAATTT
Organism: Pinus taeda; assembly: GCA_000404065.3. NCBI lineage: Eukaryota > Viridiplantae > Streptophyta > Pinopsida > Pinales > Pinaceae > Pinus > Pinus taeda. The sequence continues at coordinate 129,455 of APFE030518430.1, forward strand.
TGATATCCAATGATAAAACATGTGATGACTATTTTATTTTAACAAAGGTTTTGCCTCCTCCCATGCGCACTGTTTTTCTTCTTCGAAATTCATATTTGATTCATTATGAATCTAATGTCACGTGGTCTGAAATATGGATTTTATTTACTATATATATTATATTAAAATTATAATTATGATTTGAATATAATTTTATATGATTAATTATAATTTTAATATAATATAAGTTATAATCTTTTTAATTTAATTTAAGTTCTTAATTAAAATTTATATTAATAGTATATATTAGTTATAATTAAATTAATATTATTTTAAATATAATATTAATTTAATTTAGGATTAGATTTTTAATTAAAGTTCCTATTTTGGTCTTAGGTTGGCAAATTTTCTAAAATTCTGACAATTTTGACACTTCAAATTTGGAAGCTCATAAGTTGAGTTTTGTTTGGTCAAATGAGGCCCAAGGCAACTCGTTGGATAGATAAAATCATGGAGAATATTTCTGAAATGGTTGCATGACTAGAGTTAGTCATGAAATGAGTCTAAAATTCAGTGGAAAATAAAGCTCTGAATTTGTAAACAAAATTAATTTTCTAAGTTTAATTTTTTGCATTTTCATTTTCTCATAGCCTCTACTCAATGCAAATCTATTCGACTATGTTCTCTTTAACCAATAAGATATTTTCAAGGATCAATAGAAAGCTAAGATTTTATTTTATTTATTTATTTATGTAATTAAAATTGGATTGGAGATATTTGCTTTCTAGATTTGGTATTTTTTATTTTAATTGAATTTTTTTTATTAATTTGGCAAGAGAACAATTGAGAAGATGAGGAAGAGAAGATTTCAATCAATGGAATTGCTCCAAAAATAGAAAAATAATTTTGACCAATGAAAATTGTTGGGGCAGATTTATTTTTCAACAACTCCCCTCTTTTGGGAATCATTTTTCTAATTATAAATAGTAGTTTGTAAAATGGAGAAATGGCTTCTCTTCTCTGTAATTCTATCATTCTTATAACACTACTATAATAGGAGTTTGGAGCTGTAGGTGAGAGGAGAGTTAAATCTTAGATCTAGGATAACTGGGGATTTATCTTTTACAAATTTGGACTATGTATGGGGAGAAAATCTTGCACTATTGCAACTCTTGTTTTAACAACAAAGTTTATGCTTTGGAGGAGATTGTAAAAGATTCAAAAAATTGGGCAAGAGACCAGGTTTAATCAATCATTGTTTTGAATACTATTATTTTAAATACAAATTTCATTTCTTTTGATAAAAAAATTATGTTATTGGATTTATATTTGTGCACTTTTGTTGATATGAATTCATTTCTTATAGATTAGTTATCTAATCTATTTGTCTCATGAGTCTGTTATTAGTTTTTGTCTTTTTTTCTTGTGCATTGAAACTAGATTTATGAGTAACTATTTACTCAGAAATCTGTCACGTAATCCTTATTTAATTACTAGTAACATTATGTGAACTATTTCCTAATGTTATTGGTTCATCATTCGTTTTTAATAGTTTAATGGTTATTAGCATTCTGTGAATTACTTCTTAATGCTAATGATTAATCATTCTTGTAAACATGATCTTTGGACATCATGTTTGGTAATTATAATATTGGTGAATTGAACTATTTCTTTAGCTATGTATTCACCTTAAGCTAGACATGTTAAAATCCCAATTTTGTTAATATCTTGCTCTTGGTTTTGTGAGATCTACATCTTCCTAATCGAGACAAGCTTAGGATTTCTTTCCTTTCACTTGTATTCTTGGATTAGTTTGCATCGATATTAATCATTGTATTTCTAGAAGTCCCCTTATCAAAGACGAAAACTATAGTTGTGGCTTGTCTAAGCCCTAGATCGGCTTAAGGATCACTTTCTTGTCTGAGTTCAGCAAGAAGGTTGATCTAATGACTCTTCTCTATTGGTAAGAAAAAGGCATGCTCTAA
>APFE030518431.1:6270-16362 GCA_000404065.3 Pinus taeda
CCAGAAAATCCAAGTGAGTCTAGCCGACGTCTGCTCCAGGTACAGTGGGATCTTCCCTCCACCGTCACCTTGGGTAGAATCCTAAGATAATGGTCACTAAGGTCACCAACAGCAACAAATACACCTGGGGGAACAGTCTACACTCCGATAGCATGCAAGGGCAGAGTATCAAGCTCAATCCCCTTACCGGCTCCTTGACAACAATCCAAGGTTTACCGATAAGTGACCCCTGGCTCCCCAACAACAATCTGAGGTTTACCGTTTGTAATACGTGCGTGTCTGGCGTCGTTCCCAACGAGGGAGGATTGGTCCACTCACTGGTTCGGACACGAGCTCGTGCTTCTCCTTTAAGAGGAGCTTTCCCAGAGTATAAATGCAAAAATTGGATTTATCCTATCACAAGATAAGCTACTTGTTTGGTTTTGCTGTCTTGGAGAGTTAATTACTCTCCTACTCCAAGACACTAGCCTGATCTATATTGGTGCTTCAGAGCCCTAGTAAAAGAAAAATTGCTAAGTTGATTTTACTTAAAGTGATAATTTTATGGCTTTTCTTTAAGACAAAGGTAGTGGAGATGAAACTGATGTGTGTAGACTCGACACAAATCCACTAAAAAGATGCACCTAGGATGATTTACACTACTTTTTCTTTTTCAATGAATTCTCTAGTTAAGAGAGTTGAGAGAATGCAAGATTTTGTTAAAAGCAACTTTCTTAATAGACAATCAAAGCTCTTTATCTTTTCCAAGCTTACAACACATGACCACTCATTACTTGCATGAAAATTCCTTTCTCTTTCAAAAACTTCAAATGCTACTTAAAACAAACTTTTGTGAAGGAGATGTTTTTGTATTTTTCCTATTTAATAAAGCATATAAAACTATTTAACCAAAGCAATTTCAAAATTTATAAAAATCTATGAAAAACTCACTCAAAAGCAAATCAAAAGTAAATTTACCTAAAAGCAAATCTAAAGAGGCAAAAGCCTACTAAGATGATTCCAGGTTGTTTTACTCGGTAGCAATCACACTAAGGACCAGTTCATGCAGAATCATAAACTAATCAAAACAAAAAATCAAACTCTTTTTGTTTTTTTCTTAAGAATGAAATTCACAACTTCAATCAACAAAGCTATTTTGAAATTTCACAAAGAGACAACACAAAGGTAGGTTGCTCACACAGGTAGACTTTACGACTGGTCCGACTCCTAAGAAGACTGACAAAACCAGAGAGATCTAAGGTTCCACAACTTCTAAATTCAAAGTCACTACAGGACCAATGCAAAAATCAAACCCTAAGGCTAGAATTTCTATGAATTTCACTAAAACTCTTGATGCTAACGAAACAAGTTCAGGTGAAGATCTCTGACAGATAACCAGTGGATCTGGGCAGTAAAAACTAATGAAAGACAAAATCTAAAGGAAAAAATGGACAAAAAGGAAATTTTCTCAATTTTTGACATGGTACGCAAGCAGCCTGTTTGCACAGGTGTGTGCACGCTCTGTGTACAAAGCTGCAGTGCGTACAGGTACACACTGTGCCTAACTCAGAGGGTGTGTACTACTGAAAAATTAAGAAAAAATAAAATCTTACTTAACTCTAAGCTAGCCCACCCAAATACGCAGTCAAACAGCCAAAAACCAAAAAAGAAATGACTCTTTTCAGATCAAAGTGTCACACAAAGGAAAAATCAATCACATTAATGGATTCCCCAGTGGAGTCGCCAATTTGTCATGTGGAAAGAGTTAATCTTGCAGACGAAACCAACCTCCCTAGAAGCCTAAGACTTTCTAGTGACAAACAAGACAATTAAGAGCAATCCTTCTCTAAACATGCATTTATCATACGACAAATCAAGTGTTTAGATCCTACCTATAGTCCAACGCTGTTGTAGTAGTCCAGCTTCGTTGATCCAAATGAGCTCCTCCTTCACTTCGAAACCTGCATCCACTAACAATCAAATGATTACATAGCACCTGAATATCTCATAAAATAAAACATATTCAACATATAGACCAAGGAGTATATGAAACAACTCATTAAGAACAAATTGTTGAGAAGAATGGACTTATTTGTATTAATAGGAAACAAAAGAAACTATTACAACCTGAGCCTTGGTGTTGTGCAAGTTCCTCCCAGGGTCCAGCAAGAGTTTTCCTTTACTTTGATAAGCTCACCCACTTCCAGATGAAACAAGAAAGGATGGGAATCTCTCCTTACAAGCTTCTACAAGGAAGTCCTAATTCCAGCAGCATCTACCCTTTGGAATGTTCAGCTTTCAACCTCTCCTCCTCTGGCCCAAGGCCTGTATTTATAATGTACTAGAGGAAGTTAATAAGGTCCAACATCAATGGGATACTCCCCTCTTTTGGATGGGGTAGCTCCTCTCTTGATGGGATAAGTTCCTCCTTCATAGGGATGCATGAACCATCTGGAGGCGCTCAATACACGTTAAACAATCTTCTAGAATGCTCTAGAAATGACCACGAGTAACTTTTTTAAGATGAAACTCGCGCCTTTTGACCTTTACAGAAGTACACACCCAACCCTTGACATACAGAGCGTACAAGTACGCAGGCGTTATGAGCTTGGAGTGCATACACGCAGGTAAGGTAGAGAGAACTTGCGTACCAAGAGATAAACATGATTTTTAAAGACTTTCTCTCTTTCTTGAAGTTTGACATGGAGAGCAGAGGTATGAGGCCTGCCAAGGAGGATAGTATGACTATTGATGGAGCGATACTAACTGCAAATAGTCATGGTGACAAATTTTATTGTAACAGTATTGTTTAAGTTTCATGGCATGTAGGCCATACACAACAGATGTACAGTTGTTTGGAACAGTTCAAGAATATTGTATATATTTTACAAGATCCTTTTATACAGTTTCTAGAGTCAGAAAAGGAAATCAGGAATTTCCTTATCTTCTCAAAGGTTAACAAAGTTATATTTGATTTTAGGATCTCAATTTTAACCACCAACAAGCATGAGAAACAAAAGTCACCCAAGTATATGACGCTTGAGTGGTTGCATTGGTTGTTTCAATTTACCTAACCAACAGTCAGAAAGTTGAGTAGAGTAAGTAGGTAGGATTTCAGTTTGAATAAATTCTGTTTTTAGCAACAAGTTTATGTTAGATCAGATTTCATTTTTCAGAAAAGGGTGTAGTTTCAGTTCAAAAGTTTTGGTCACAAATATTATACAATAGAGCATATACATGTGTGGGATTGGCCTAGTGGATCAGGCTACTAGTCGACGGTGTTCTTGACATTTCACAAGGAAATGCCATCCCCAAGTGAAGCCACTGTTAGGTTCCTATACTAATAGGAGTCATAATTATGAACAGCTGAGATTTAAACTTGTAATATGTACATACCCTTGCTTTCTGCAAATATTTTCCATATTCAAAAAATCAAAAAATTTAAAAAATGTAAAGAGGGTATGCCCTAAAAAGAAATCAAAGGCCAACAAGAATAAAAAAGGTCAGAAAAAAAATGAAAAGATGAACCCTAAAAAGAAAATATCATGAAAGAATGCAACCCCAAATGCCACTACCATTTATTTTTATGCATAATAATGATTGTGTGCAACTTGTTATTTATGCCACAATCCATGGTAATCAAACAGTTTAATCTTGATTACTCTATGTTTTGAATTTCATATTGATAGATAGAGAATAAATATCTGACCAAACAGTGTAATATTGGAAGATAAGTAGATAGGTAGAGTGAATAAAAGGAGCTCAACTATTTAATCTGAGCCCTTGTATGTAATAAGGATAGATTTAGATAGAATTCTATTGTAAGAAAAAAGAAAAAGTTTTGATAAGGGTTGAGTAGAAAAAATGGTAGGATGAGTAGATGGGTAAGTAGTTGAATGGTTGTAGAATTATGATGAATGGTTAGTTAAAGATCATATCATATGCTTCATCATCAATTTACTAAAGCATGGATGAAAATTTAGTGGTTACAAAAAGTCAAATGGTTAATTTCCCCATTCATTTCACCCTCAATTTACTAATTTCCCACAAGTAAAAGTAAAAGTACCTAAAACCTTAAGTTAAAGGGGCTCAGAGAATTTCTCTGACTTTTGGAGGGACCAAACCCTCAATCCAATAACTTAGAGGATCTAAGTACTAAAAGCCCCTCACCCATGTTCACCCCTTCATAATTCATTCATTTCATTTGGGAATTCCCTTTTCCTAAAGCAGAATCACCATTTATCTAGGGAAAATTATTTTCCCCTATACAAAAACCCTTTTTTCACAAAAACACACAAAAAGCATTTAGCCTAAGCTATAATGCGCAAGTGCAAACATGAAAAACAAATGCTCAACTCATTATACTTAGTGCAAAAATCACTTTCCTCTTTCATTTCATATTAACCCCTAATTTTAACTGTAGTTATTTAATTCCTGAAAATAACCTTTCCCCGTATATTTTAAATAAATCCCGCATTGTAAATATCCTGCCCCCAAGGTTTGAAATATAAACCTTATTAGTCAAATAATTAAATGGATTAAATATTCGATTGACGACTAATTAAGAACCCTAACCCTCCGCTAAATAAAAAGGAGTAATTAGTCAACCAATGATTAATTAAATTTGTCCCCGCCAATCAAATCACCCCGACGTCATTAACCCTCCCTAATCAGCATTTAATTAACCTTTCCTCTTATTAAAACCCCATCAGGCCCCTCCATTAAACCTCCGATCAAATCATTCCCCGATCACCGTATAATCTGACCCCTTTAGATTCGACAGTTGACGCTCATATTGGGCGGCCTCCACTGTTGAACGTTAGCACCTGATGTGAGCAGTTTCAGTCTTCAACCCGCTGCTATGTGGCACCCGATAAATGGCATCGGGCGGCCTCCCCTCAAAATCGCCCACAACTCACAAGCAATGCGATTGCCCTTTCAATACCGCTTCCCTGCCACTTTGATAAACTACCCGTACATTCATTTAACTGACTTTCATGCCATATTTTAAAATTCTGCCTGTTAAACCTTATAACGTGAAAACCTGTGTTTTCATGGTTTTCCTCCATCTTAATGTGTAAACCTGTGAAACCCTCCAGCGCCTCCCTGAACCTTTGCAACATGATTTCACCATCTATTTTCCATCCAAAACTCCATCGCGACCCCATTCCCAGCAATCGCTATGCGAGAGAGCCATCAAGTGCCCTTCATGAAGACTTGTATTCTCTTAAATAATATTGAATTTTTTCAGGTTATAAAACTAAGATCAGAGATTGGATAAACAGTTCTGATACTAGTCACAGAACTAGTTTATTCCAAGAATTAACAGAAAACCTCACCCAAAACTTGTGCTCAGAAGATGAACACAATTGTACAAGGAAATAGAGAAGAAGACAACTACACAGAGCATTGACAGTCAAAACAGAGCAACTCGACAAAGAATATAGTTACAAGGTAGATGAATAAAATAGGCATGGACTTAACCTATATCCACTACCTAATACTAATATACACAATAACAAAAGAAATTACTAATTGAAATGCACAGTAAATAGTAAAATATACAATGAAGGTAAAAGGACACAGTAAAGAACAATCAAAGTGTATCAGGGTTAAAGAGTATTAGATTGAAGACCAAATCAAGTAAATTAGCTAGCATGAAGATAAACAGCAGGGAAGATAGTTACAGAGCATACGGATTCATGTCAACATGAAGACAGTAAATGTTAAACAAATATTAAAACACTTTCACCAGCAACAATGAAGTTTATCCAAAGTAAAAGTGAAAAACAGTTAAATGAAATTTAAGGTTAAAATGATGAAATCAGAGCAGAAATGGTACATTCTTCAGAAATTTCCTGTTTAAGTCAGTTTTGTAGAAACTATTGTGAAAAATACAAGAATTATTTTGCAACACTGGAGGTGGTTTTTGTTCCTAAATGGCTAATCTACAGAAACCTATCTCACTTTGTACATAGGTATTACCAAAAGGGAGGTAAGTGCATATCTTTAGAGCATATTTTTCGGACTGTGCAAAGTCTTGTTTTTGACATCTTTTTACAAAGAATATTGTGAACAGCTGGAGCTGAATTTTTGGAAACTAAGAGAGGTTTATCTCAAAAATGTTCTTATCTACAATAACCTCTTTAACTTTTTACATATATATCTTGGATTGAGATATACAAAGGTATCGTTGGACCCTAAGTTTGCATAATTTCTGGGGCAGAATGCACAAAGAAAGGATACAGTTAGTGACTAAGATGCCTCATCATCAGTTAAGAGTTGCTATCAAATTCGACCTTCTATTCTTTGTCACCATAAATCCATAAAAATAGTGCCAAATAGATTCATTAGTTTTGAATGTCCTTTATTTAAGCTCTATTAATGTAAAACAGTTTGAGATATTTGTAAAACCAATCTTGATATTTCTTCAAGATATTTCAGTTTAGAATTAGTATAAATACTTCTTCAATTGAAGTATTTTTGGTGGATTAAAATACATTTCTGTAGAAATATTATTTTTTAGCCAAGAAGCTATTGTACCCAAGACTGGACTGGTTTCATTGGAAATGAAATAAAGCTGATGACATTCCACCAGATTCTTGTGCACAATTGGAACAAATAAGTATCATTTTCTCATGTTTAAATACTATATTCTCTTTATGTTATGAAATATTCATATGTGTTTCTTATATGATATTAAAAGCAAACAAGGAATGATATCATCAGTATAATCTTAAGTTCTCTCTGTTTTAACTATTTCCTTTATTTATGTTTTTCATTGAACTGCCTTGGTCTGGGGATTCTTAATTGCCCCCTTTACTTCCATAGTTTACCCCCCCTTTGGGCCCATAGTTTATGATTCTTCATTGCCCTTTACTACTGGCCATCCTTTCTTTCTTCATCCCAATCCTGGTTAATGATTCTTCATTGCCCTTGGCCCTGGTTAGGACTTTCACCCATTTGAACCAACAGATTTTCTCTCGTTGTGCTAGCCTACCCTGTGGACTCTTACCTGAGTAATAGATGAAATCTAGTTAAGCGTTTCTTGATTGACTCCATAGCCCAATGGCCTAAATATTTTCTCTACCCATTTGTATTCTTAATTCCACCACCCAATCAAAACAAACAATACTGAACATTAATAACTAGCCTGAAATCTTATTTAAACAAAGTTAAGTCACAAAGAGAGAGTCACCTCTAGACTTAGGTTGGCTAGAACCTGACTCTAAAAGATTGGTTTGTGGTTACCTTGGGCTATTACTTCTTTGATAACTTTTAAGGAAAAACCCTAAGTGATAACAGGAAGAATGACTGTTACCGGGAATAGTGTCCACTTAGAGCTGCTATTCCCACTAAGACTGGTAGCTATCTTAGAAACAAACAATTTAAAACTACTTTCGTTTTCATTTATGAAAACAGACAAGAGGGGAATAGGGGACACCAACCTTTGTCTTGCGCTTGGTTCCTTGCTCGGTTCCTCTCCTTCTAGATAGATCTTTGGCGCTCCTTCTTTGTCTACACATCTTCAGAGAGCACCTGTGGAATCAAAACAACATAATACTATCAAAGAACAGAGATCTATATTCATAAACAATACAGGATCAGATATGTATTAACCACACAAATGCATATATAATCAAACATACACGAATGTGGAGGAACACTTGAATAGCTTTATTAATATCAAGAATAGCAAGAGGATTACAACTAATTGTTCTAACCCAGCATCATCCTCCAGCAAGAAAGCCCTTCTTCACCTCAAGTAAAGCTTAGATCACCCAACACTATGAAGTTACACCTGAAAATCAGTAGCACTTCTCTACAAGATACTAGATTCCAGCCTTTGGATCTCTGTGATGAGGGATCCATATATAGATGATTGTAGGGGGGTGAGTCAGCTTCTGGGATTTTGATTAGTGTCCTCTCTTTGATAGTTCTTGATTCCACTTGGAGATTGATGATCTCTTACTCATCCCTAGTCGAAATCAAAGAGGTAAGTGTCAGAGGGGATGTTTCTGGAAGATTCTATGATCTTCCACCTCGCAAATTGTCCCTGCCATTTGTCCATTCTCACCCATCACACCCTACAGAGGGGCCATCCAGTATGCATCATACCCTTTACACTAGGAAGGTGATATGCATCACACCCTCTGCAATGGGCATTCAGTATGGTCCAGTTTTGACCATTTATGAGTAGTTTTCTGTGGAGAACTTCTGGGAGATTATGTAATCAGCTGACCTTGTTCCTTTAGGTAGTGAAGCAACACTTTTAGGGACTTAGGAGCCCTTAATTTACGGACATTTATGATTGGGGTGAAGTGCCCAAAAATGTCTATAACAGTTGACCCCTAAAGCATGAGGTCGTTAATATTTTGATGTCAGGTGAAATGCTTTACCATGAGGATCCGAAGTTTTTTTCGCGCTGGGAGGTGACCTGTAATAAGATACAATACAATACATTATCTTCATAATATTTTTCATGATCTAGCTGAGGCAGGCATTCCCTTGCTCCATTCGGACGGAGTCATCATCCTTTGATTTGGACGATCATCTGTTCGGCAATGATGTACATTTGATGTCTTTATATTCTTGAATATATCGCAGCCCAGATGGATGAAACTATATTTGGGGTCTTCAAAACTTGTTCGATCTTCACTCGGAGTACAAGTCAATCCATGTGAAAAATGTTCTAGAGTCGAACATGGAAAGACATCGCTTGATTACCATCCAATGATGTAAGCTATTAACAGGCACGAGAGGAGTCACCAATAATGTCAATGATCCTCAAGGTATTATAGTACAATTTGCGTGGTGAGAAAAAAGGACTTGGCATTGAACACCACGCAAAATCTTCTGGTCAAAGGCCATTGATGTAAACCTGTCACCGAAAGTGAGAAACTTGCCATTGAGGCATGCAAGCTTCAAAGTACTGAATGGGGTTGTTCCTAAGTCAACTTCTTGGATAATGAGCTAATGTCGACAAGAAGTGACCCATCGTAGAAGGGCCTTAATGAATCCCACATCTACGACATGGAACGGAGCAAATGATTTTGGAGGTGAAAATGATCTAACGATACAGGGTTTAGGGTGGCGGTCATGAAAGAATGGAGCATGAATGTATTGCAACGAGTGAGACACATGTGAATTCTCTGAGTGATGTCTCTTGAGCATATCGGCAACACTAGCGATGGATTGGTAGTGTTAACCCCAGATATGGATGGTGTGATGGACCAATAGTGATATGACCAATGAACGGAACAACCCAACCCGACTCGGATGCGTAGAGAAAGTGTCATGTTCAAGAGAGACTTGCTACCAATAAAGTTTCTTCAAGTTTTCTTCCCAATTTTCTCCAGTCATTGCTGACCAGTACCTCTTTATTTTTGTCAAGCTTGAGGAGGATAACAAATGCTTGTTCTATAATTCACCCTTTGGGCGAACCTGTCTCTATGTTTTAACGAGCCTAGCAACAGTGAAACTCATTCTCGTCCATTTGGACAAGTTTGTCGCTATTAGGATTTAACGAGTTTAACGACAAAGATAACTCAGTCCTTTTCAATTTTAGAGAGTCTGAAAGGGACAGAAAGGAAACTCCAATGATTCTTTTTCGTCATATAACCCCTTAAGTCCGAAAAAGCGTAAAATAATAGGAAAGGGATGAATTTAACGAGCCGAACAAGACAAGCGCTCGATCTTTTTGTTTAATAATCCCTCAAGTCTAAAAAGATTAAAATCTAGAGGAGGGATAACACTTCCGATGACTTTAACGAGCCGGAGAGGCCAATCGCTCAGCAATATTTTCATATTTTATGAGTTACTTTAAAAGAGCTTAAAGGAGACTCGTTTTCCAAGGAATGAGTGATGATTTCGGGTAGCGGCTGATTCCAGGTAAGGTTTGGAATTTTCCAATCACGGCAGTGTCACAGGGATGGCTAACAGAATCACTCTTCGCAGATGTTCCTTGAAATGGGTAAACAATCAAATGGAGGCAAATGATTGGCTAAAACAGAGTGGAGGTGATGATGAGAACACAACCAAGGCTCAAAAGCTGATGATAATGCATTCACAATGGTTATTTACCGGGGATCGGTTCATTTTTTAATGAGCTTA
>APFE030518431.1:16466-36890 GCA_000404065.3 Pinus taeda
AATGCATTCACAATGGTTATTTACCGGGGATCGGTTCATTTTTTAATGAGCTTAAACTCTGGGGGAAACATTTGCTCACTGCTTATGTTTATTTTTTAACAAGCTTGAATTCCACATTAAAACTGCTCGTGCCAGTCATATAATAAGTATATCTCATCTAAGATGCCATTTTTTATGGAGCTTGCACCTTTTAAAGCTTTTCCCCAGATCCTTTCTTTATGCAAGCTAGGAAACGACCAATCCTATGAGTTTAAAGGGTTAGAGGACCTACAAATTTAAAAAATAAATGGTCACTCTTTGCTTGCATGCAAAAAGGTTTGCATGCCCCCAGGTATAATGAAAAATTTCCAGGTTACCATATAGAAGCTCTTACTTTCACAAGATAGTTTCCATCCACGTTGCAGATAGGAACACTTCCTGGCTTAGTCCATCTGGACCAGGGTGGTTCTAAATCCCAACCTCCTAACCTTGATGAGGGAATATTATTCTAGTCTAAATCCCTTTTCCTGTAAGGATGGGTGTCGGACCAGTCATCTTCCTCCGTGGAAACCTACTTTATACCTAGAGTTTCCCTACCGAAGCAGGCCAGGGTGCATGCCCCCTAGGTTTCAGCCATATCCTCTTGAATCACTCGCGCTCATCAGGTGGATGGATTGGAGATCGATGAGACATTCCTTGCGTGAAAAGACCATTTAGGGATGGCAATTGACTATTTTCTATGTGTGAACTGGGGAATGACAGCTGGTCTACAAACTTGACCACTTTGCCTTCATGCGGAAAAGACATTACTCTAAAGAGTGAGGAGACGACGGCTCACATGGAATAAATATAGTCATGCCCAAGGAGTAGATTATAATCCATGGGTCCTTGGACTACCATCATGTTCATGTGAATGGTTTTCCTTCTCAAAGTAATGGGCACATTGGGAAGGATCCCTAATGGTCGATTGGTTCCTTTGTCAAAGCCTATCAGATTTCTCATTTCAGGCAGAAGCGATGGCGAACCAAGTGCCTTCCAAGAATTTGAGGAAAGGATACTCACAGAAGCCCCTTCATATATGATGGTACCATCCATGACCATTCTGTAAGCTTGTACAATGATTCAGAATGGTACACTAGTTGGTTTCCTAGTAGATTCCAGTTGAAGGAAACGACTAGGTTGCTTGGAGGTGCGACCGAATAAATGGCTGGATACGACTCTGATGAACTTCCTTCCTGCGGTAAAGGAACGGGTGGACTACCCCCAAGTTCATCAGAGTTTGTGTTTACGAAAAGAATTTGAACGGTGTTGTTCTCTTTCTCTTCAGTGATGGTATCATTCGAAGATGATCCCTCTGAAGGCAAAACCGGTTCAACTGTCGCCTCGACCTTTTGACTTTTGTCAGGTATGGGTTCAGAGGGTTCATTTTCAATGATAGACGCTTTGACTGACCATAACAGCGTGTCAGTCGGATCTTCAACCAGTGGTGGACTTGGGAAGAGTTTCTTATATCCAAGAGGGAGCCGTCGCGGTGAAGCAGGACGATCATCCAAAACTCTTTTAGCTTCGGCTAGGAAGGGACAATGATGGATGGCGTGATTGCCTTCACACAGTTTACAAGGAAATTTGTGATTCACTTTTTGTCTAGATACTTTGCTTTCACTGGTTGACGGTGTACTTTCAACATGATCATCAGATGTTGATGACACCGGATTGTGCAAATGAGGAGACCAGTCCCTTAAGATCTGAGGGATGCAGGGACAATCTCAATGATAGTGATCTCCTTTGCAAATCACACATGGAGATTTAGGTTTAGACGGTGTGGTGTGAGGATTTTCACTAGACGACACATGGTTGCCCCCTTTTGCTTTTGGCTCCTTCTTCTTCTTTTCCTTTTTTCTTTCCACTTCTTCTTCTTCTCAGTTACTTGATCTTTAGCTTTACCAGCTTTATCAAGTGAAGAGGAAGGAGGAGAGGGAGAAACAGATGAAGTGGAAGGTTGGGGGGTAACTCTAGCATCACCTAGTTGCTGACTTGACTGTTCAGGAATTATGGTATTCTGAACGACAGAGGTAGAGAAGAGCCATATGGGAAAACCAATCGTCAACCCTGGAAGTGACAATGTGGCCATATGAGGTGCACCAACATCTCCCCAAGAGGAGAAAGGACTAGGATTTCCTCCAAGGGGAAATCCTTGGTTGTTAGACTCCATTTTTCTCAACCTAAAGACCAACGAGGGAATTTTTGATGTTATTCCGATTAAAATAAATTTTAGACGCTTCGACACAACTTGTTTTTTCAATTTTTAAGAGTCGAGAAAAAACAAAAGATGACTCTAGTCACCTTCGACTTTTAATGAGCCTAAAGTGACAAGTGCTCAGATGGACCCTTTCCTTTAAGGAGTCTGAAAAGGAACAAAAGAGATATATTTGGAAATCTAGGCAGAGGGATTACCAAACCAATCGCAAAATTGCAGAATACTTTTTACGGTACGGCAGTCAATCTTCCCGAACGCTGTGTTCAGTTCATTGTGATCAATAGGGCTGCAGACATGGCCTCCTAGGGATAAAGGATATAACCTATTGTGGTCTCCCAATATATACTCGATGGTACATGGGAGCACAAGTCCGTACTAGCACTTGTCGTCTCAAAGTGGAGGAATCACCCAACCAACAATGAAAACAACAGTTACCAGGTTTTACGATGCCGGAATAGTCTTTAGCCTAGACTTCTAGATGTTGTGCGTTAGGTTCCAAAGCATTTTTTGATTCATTAAATTATTTTATAGTTGATCTTGTTTAACAATTTTCCTTTCAGGTTCACCGCGTGATGTGTATACAATTCCTAAAATGCAGTCTAAGATGATAAACAAATGTTTAATCTTCTTTTGGCAATGAAGATCCTAGCTACTAAGGAAAGAGAACTGAGGGTGTTTCAACAAAGAGCACAGAGCACACACTAAATGCACTGTCCTAAATCAAACCAAGCAGTCTAAATGCAAATGCACATGCATGTATTTGTTTTCAGCCTTCTTAATGTATGAATGACAGAAGAACACTAAGTGGAAAATTTTGGAATTATTTTCTAAAGCGAACATACTAACAATTTCTTTTTCAAAATGAAATGAAGATAAGGAACGAAATTTGCGATTTCAAATGAAAATTGTTTTCAACACTTGAAAAACTACTAATTCAAATCACATACAAGAGTAACAGTACAATCGACTATCAAGAACAATGGGATTCTCTTCTATGACTGAAAATGACACTTGCGACACTTTTAGATCAAGGAACAATAGTCTGATTATGCTACTTCGTTGTAAAAGAGAACTGGAAATGGCACACAATACACAAAAACACTTATAGTTCTTTGCACAATCGAGGTGGAAGGATGGAAGAGAAGAGGGTTTCCATAGAGATATAATGACCACAAACAGCAAAACTCCTGAATAGAACTAAAAATAGTGAAGAAAGAACCAAAGTCTGAAGGTAAAGTTAACCTCCCCTGATCATCGCACCTGTCACACAGGGAATCCAGTATGCAGCACACCTACTGCACACGGGAAGTACGATGCATATAGAATGCCTTGAAGGGAGGGTGCGATGGTACCAGTGCGAGACTTTTATCCAGTCTTTGATCACAATTTACAGTTCAGTTCAGGGATTTAGGCTGAGTAAGTGATGTTCAGTAAATATAAATCATAGGGGGTTGATCTAAGGAGGTTACTAGAGCCACCACTTAGGGAAATTAGAGTGTTTTCAGATTGATTGTTCAATTTATAAACAAAACCTGAAGATAGACTGAAGCAGCATTGATCTACTTTGCATTTGCATAGCAAATGCAGTTTGAAGGCTAGCTGGCTTGACTTCAAGATTCGTCTGTAAGTTTATAAAACAAAAAAAAAAAATAGACTAACAAACAATCTATTCACTCCCTAGTGGAGTCGCCATTTTGTTACTGGGAATAGTGTCCAGTTAGAGCTGCTATTCCCACTAAGACTGGTAGCTATCTTAGAAACAAACAAGTTAAAACTACTTTCATTTTTCTTTATGAAAATAGACAAGAGGGAAACAGGGGACACCAACGGTTCCTTGCTTGGTTCCTCTCCTTCTCGATAGATCTTTTCCACTCCTTCTCTGTCTACACAGCTTCAGAGAGCACCTGTGGAATCAAAACAACATAATACTATCGAAGAACAAAGATCTATATTCATAAACAATACAGGATCAGATATGTATTAACCACACAAATGCATATACAACCAAATATACATGAATGTGGAGGAAAACTTGAATAGATTTATTAATATCAAGAATAGCAAGAGGATTACAACCAATTGTTCTGACATAGCATCATCCTCCAGCAAGAAAGCCCTTCTTCACCTCAAGTAAAGCTTAGATCACCCAACACTATGAAGTTACACCAAAAAACCAACAGCACTTCTCTACAAGATACAAGATTCCAGCCTCTGGATCTCTATGATGGGGGATCCATATATAGATTATTGTAGGGGGGTGAGTCAGCTTCTAGGATTTTGATTAGTGTCCTCTCTCTGATAGTTCTTGATTCCACTTGGAGATTGATGATCTCTTACTCATCCTTGGTCAAAATCAGAGAGGCAAGTGTCAGAGGGGAAGTTTCTGGAAGATTCTATGAACTTCCACCTCGCAAAATATCCCTTCCATTTGTCCATTCTCACCCATCGCACCCTACAGAAGGGCCATCCAGTATGCATCGCACCCTCTGCACTGGGCATTTAGTATGGTCCAGTTTTGACCATTTCTGAGCAGTTTTCTGTGGAGAACTTCTGGGAGATGATGTAATCAGTTGACCTTGTTCCTTTAGGTAGTGAAGCAACACTTTTAGGGACTTGGGAGCCCTCAGTTTATGGACATTTATGATTGGGGTGCAGTGCCCAAAAATGTCTATAACAATCGTCATGGAGGACTAGCCATACAATGGCATTGATTTTCATGGAGATCCAGATATGTCCTTACCAGATGGAGAGGAGTTTGATGATGAAGGTAAAAAATCAAATTTTTTAATTTTGAGATTTTTTAATTGTTTTTGGTATATATGTGCTTATAACATTTCTCTTGTTAATGTAGACGTTGGACCAGAGTGGCTAGCTGGGATGTCCTCGATAGCCAGGCGTGTCCCCTGTCCTATTAATGTTGTCACCCCTTATCAGGAAGGGGTTGACAATGAGGAGGAGATCATGAGGAACCTTGAGGGGTTAACTCATGGTATCCCAGAGTATGCTCGGATAGGAGACATGCCTCGTTGGTACCAGAGACACATGGTAGTAGTCTCAGATCGGATCTGTTGATTTCTAAGTCATGTTGCATGAGCTATCTCATGCTACCATGACTACCATGCTGATTAGTTCCTAGGTCCAACACTTACATATTTTTTGAGGCCTACATGCCACGGATGTATGAGGCCTACATGCCATAGATTTATGAGGCCTACGAGCTGCTTATGTTATTTTAGACACACATATTATTTTTGGGGTTCTAATGTATCAAACATTCTCACCATCCATAGATATATATATATATATATATATATATATATATATATATATATATATATATATATTATATATATATTATATATATATATATATATATATATATATATATATATATATATATATAATATATATATATATATATAAATTATATATATATATATATATATATATATATTATATATATATATATATATATATATATATATATATATATATAATATATATATATATGTTGTATTTTCCTATCTATTATGGTACAACTGGTTTGTCTTATCTTTTACATGTGTCGGAAATGCCAATCCAACATGTAATTAGCTAATGCATCTATCAATGTATTCATGCATCTAGGAATATGATGATACGTAATATAATCAAAATGCCTTTGCAATAGACGGATACAGAGATACATTCTCAATATTTGAGGGTTCTTGATGAAATACTTCCCATTGAGTTGAAGGACGATAAGTTGTGAGCCTAGGTTAACAACCAATTCTCTGATGTCCGGAGCGATGGCTTCTGACAATAGTTCGATGACTGCACCGTATTCGGAAATGTTGTTGGTTGTGAGATGTAGGCAGATGCCATGAAGGTCAATAAACTCACCATTAGAGTCATAGATATCCCATGCCATGGATGATAGGTTCTACATACTATGGCAAGCACCATCAACAAAACCAACGTGAGGAGTCGAAGACATCTGCAAAGAAAGAAAAGCATAGTAAATAGGAAAGATGTTTGAAAACTATCACACAAAACCATGTTGTATAAAAACGAATCACACACTAATGTACATAAGTAGCCATGCAAGATGACCTAAGCATAATACTTTTTGAGGTGGGAGTCCATGCTAGGACTCGGGTAATCAATCAACTCATATGAACATCGGAGTTTTACCATTGCTGTGACAATTAAGCATTGACTCGGCCAACTAATGAAGCAGAAATCATATAAGGCTTTGCCTCCATGCCCCCTCGATGAGGGAGGATTACGAGTTAGAGGAAAAACAGTGAAAACCAAGGGAGGGTAAAAAATCATGAATCCATGAAGGGATAAAGGTGCCCTCAGTTGAAAGATCTTGATCATGTCAAGATAAACTATCATGTCAATAGGAAATGGAGAAGAGGACTCTTCGAAAATGGTAAACATGACCACTAGGGGAGGCATGGATGAGGAGCGATGATAAGTGTCGATCCATGGGGGTTCCTCGAGAGACATGATTTCCATGATACCTTCATCAGCAAGGAAGGTCTCAGCTAAGGGATCGAATTATTCCAAAGTGCCAAGCTAAGGGATCAAATTATTCCAAAGTACATATCGAGAGAGGTCTTCAACATATGAGAATTAGAGGATGAAAAGTTTGAAGCCGAAACAATTTCCACATAGTTGACTTCGGTGGGACTAAGTAGCATAACCTCGACCCAAGTATCAATAAGATCTGGTGCAGGTATGACCTAGGGATCAGATTTGACCGAGGTCATCTTTACAAAGGCAACATGAGGAGGTGGGAGTGGAAAAAATCCCATTAAGGTAGAATCTTTGAAGAGACCTACCCCCACACTCTCATAGGGAGCACCAGAATGCTTGACGGACAGAACATTACCATCCGAGGAGGAATAGACAAAGAAGGACAGTTGATCGACGGTGATAATTTTCCCTTGATGGGGAAAATGAATCATGCGAAACAAAGAGGAGGCCATGGCATGCATGGCATGAGCCCAACCTCGGCCGAGTAGAAGATTATAATTGAGATTGGTGTCAATTTCTACTTCGATTTTCATTGTCTTGCCTTCCAAGGTGATGGAAAGGTTGGGTAATACATTGAAGGGTCATGAATCATGCTCATCGAAAGCTTCCAAAGTGTTCGGAGACTGGTTCAGTGCAGGGGAACCAATAGCCTTCCAACATGCAGTTGACATGATGCAAGTGGAAAAACCTTCATCAATGATAGTGTGGTGGATGGTCTTCTCATTGATAATTACCTGAATAAGAAAGGAAATCTGATGAGGGAGACATGAGACATGGTTCTCTAGATCAAAACACATCAAATTGGAATCCGTGGGATCGATGCCCCCAATAGCCGACAACAAGGATTTCCGCTGTGATGGGAAGCTTTGGAGTACCTCGAGAGCTGACATGGCTGATGGTGCCTAAGCCAAATCCTTAACAATATTGTAGTGATGAGTAGCTTGAGCTTTGGGATTATACAAGGATTTCCACAACACACCTCGAGAGGGTGGCCATGTAGTGGAATCAAGGTTAGGGCGCTCAATTTGCAGAGGGCCAAAACTCAGGGTAGAAGAAGAAGGTGCAACTTCTTTCTCTTTCCTAGCTGCCGGAGCTAGAGTTTGATAATATTTCAATTAGGTAGCCACATTAATGGGAATTCTCATCATGAACACTTGAGATCCAGAGGAAGCAAATTAGGGTTGGTATACCATTTGGGTTTGCTGGGATGGAAATGGCTATTTAACAACAATAGGGGTCCCTTTGAGTAGGCGACTAACTTCGAATCATTGAGGACAATCATTAGTATAGTGATATTCCTCACAAATGAGGCAGGGATACTAAGGTTTTCGTTGTGAAGATTCGCCAGCAAATGATTTGGGAGGATGTTGTTTTGGGGCATCGACTTTAGCTTTCCCTTTTCCTTTATTTTTTCATTTCAATGATTTTTCCACAACATGGACCTCTGAGATTTTACTAGGGCTATGTGGATTGCGAAATGAAATATTAGGAGCAGCATTTGAGACCAACTTTTGTTTGGAATAAGTTTTAGCAGGGTTCTGGGATACTTAACCAATAACTCCATCAATGGGAGGAATAGCTGGTGCTTTGATGCTGTAGGATTATATGATGGCCACGAAGCATTCGGTAATAACTCATATAAAGTGCCAAACTGAGAGTAAACTAGATCCAAGTACTGGGCACGAGCGATGGCCTACTCTTCAGTGATGCATCCATCCATAGCTATATTGCAAGAAATTGGGGCTACGAATGATTTGGTAAACCATTCAGTGAGAAACTAATCAGTAGTATCAGATTTGATTAGGCGACACCTACATCTCCATTCATGGATGTGATCAGAGATGTGCATCATAGTATCTTGCCTAAGGGATGTGACCAAATAGGTGCTAGTTTCATAGTGAACCGACAGCTGAAAATGTGTGAGGAAAGCCATGGCTAAAGTCATGGTAAGTACTTCGAGGTAGGTTGATGTACCATTTTGCTATAGCACCCGTGAGGGTTCATTGGAAAAGACGAAGATGAATGGAATCGTCCACGTATGAGTTCGATGAGCACCATAGGTGATATGTCATCACATGGGACTAAAGATCTTCTTTAGCTTTTCCATCGAACTTTGGGCAATCACTTGGTATCTTGGATGGCACTAGAGGCCAGTACGACAAATGAAGGATTGGATCATTCGTAAGGTGTGATACATATGGCAACTTGAGTGTAGCCAAGAAAGTTAATTGAGTGTTAAAAGGCATGGGAGGTCAATAAGCAGGCCCATAGGGAGGAGCCCATCCCTACTGGTAAGGATTTTAGCCCCACAGTGGGGGATTTTAGCCATATGGCATCTAAGGCTGCCCCCATTGTGGATTACCTTGACCATAGGGAGGATTTTGACCTTGAATACCTTGAAACTTTCCAAGCATAAGTTGTTGATAAGCAACATATGGGTTAAAAGGCCGTTGAGCTCATTGACCTTGGACATGTGGATATGGGACCTCTTGTCCTGGAACATATGGCTGATGAACCTATTGTCCCTGAACAAGAGGATTCTGGACCTGCAGTCCTTGGGCATAAGGTTGATACACTTGTTGCCCTTGGATGTAGGGATTTTGTACCTGATGCCCTTGGCTAGGAGGATTATGAACCTGTTGATCTTGGACGTGAGGATTTTGGGCTTGATGCTACAGGACTTGAACTTGACCCTGCCCCTGTAAGGGTTGACCTTGTTGGTATGTATACAAGGGTTGTTGCTTCCCTAGTTGGTTTTGCTATTGTAAGGGTTGACCTTCCGGTTGCAAAATTTGTCCCTGGGGTTGTAGAGGTTGGCCCTGTGAGGACATGGGTTGAGAGGTGTGTAGAGCATATTGCATCTACTTTTGTGTGGCTTGCTTGAACTGTTGTAAGGATTGACCCGCCTGTTGTTTCAGGTGACCTTGCTGTGGGATAATTTTCCCTTGCAATTGTTTGGAGAGCCGTTGCTGCAACAAAGGTTGCCCTAGTTGTTGTAAAGGTTGTCCTTGCTGCTGCAAGGGTACTTGAACAATGCTCGGGAAATTACCAAACTCAATCTAGCCGTAGCCAGGTTGGATGTACTGCCCAGATTGGAGGGTGTAAGGTTGATTAACCAATCCTTGAGAACCATATGGAACGTAAGGATTTTGGTATTGGACCAAAGCCTCATAGAGCTGTTGATACTAAACATTGCTCAATCCAAATGGACCAACAGGATTCTGAATCTACTAGTACTAGACATTGCTTGATCCAGTAGGACCAGTAGGGTTATAAATAATAGCAGAAGAAGGGTAGTTTATACCAAGCATGTGATCTTGTGAGCCACTCACATTAGTGGCACCTGACACCATAGAAACATTCAGGTTCTACCCCCCAAGCAGTGGCACAATCAAGCCACTGACTAACAAGACAGAGGAATTGACAGAGACAATCTTTGAAATTGTCGGTTTTGTCTGACGGGTAACTGGGATTGATGATACAAGAGTATTCAGAATGGTGGGTTACACCGGGACTGAAGTAATAGCCTATTGGGAGGTCATGTTCATAAAAAATGAACTTGACGTAGGCTTGATTCTTGACGCCCATACAGGATTATGGTAAAGTGGTGAGGCACTAGGTGTACCTGAAACCAAGTGCACCAAAGACACATAGTTGGGTGGAAAACTGGCAGGAATTCCTTTCGAAAAAGGGAAACCCTCGGGAGGAAACTGCAATTGCAATTCTCCCCCCTCAACAGTGTGTGGAATAGAAACTTGAGAATCATCCAGAGATGTGATTGGAGCATCGCCTTTGGGTTCCATGTTTGAAAACAAATGACGACCAATGGTCGAACATGTGCTAGTGGATAGTTCCAAAGGAACACCTGGCTAGTCGTACGGACTCTAAGGATGCTATGGTGATATCTCAACAATGTCAAACATAGCGTTTGGAGCATAGATAACCAGTCCTAGCTGACCATCAGTGGTCAACGAGTTCTCTAGAATTTGAATGGGATTTTCCATATATTCTGGGCCAAGATCAGCAGACGACCCTCTATCAAAAGTAAACGAAGGACAAGATGACAATGGTTGAAAACTAAAAACAATTGCGAGTTCAACATTTTGGTCCTTGAGTGACTCTGGTAAATCAGAAAATGGCTCCTCAAACAATCTTTCCGATGGAGAGAGGAAGAGGAATTAGGTGAACCAGATGGTTCAGCCACGATGACCTTGTCTTAGTTGAAGGAACAACTAACTTCAAGGCTTTAAAATTTCCTCTTAAGGGAACTCACGATTTGGTCAAAATGACTAATAGGATGTTTGGGATCCTGGGCAATCAATTATTAAGATGCGTAAAAGAATGATGCTCTTTAATTTTTTAAGAGTCAAGAAAGAAACAAAGATGACTCTATCACTTTCAATTGGAAACGAGCTCGAAAGGACAAGTGCTCGAATGATCTTTTAATTTTAATGAGTCAAAAAGATCAAATGACTACTCTAGTTGGTCTAGGTAAATAGGATTACTAGGCAATTGTGAACTGCAGAATACCTCCGGGCGAACCAAGAAGTACGAGTAGGAAATCTCCCTGAATGTTGTGTTCAGTGTATCACGTTTGCAAGGCGGCCAACTCGGCTTCCTAAGGATAGAAGGATTGTAGCCTAGTGGAGTCTCCCATTATATACTTGATGGTAGGGGGAGCACGAATCTATACTAACACTATCTAATGCCGAAGCTAATGACAACTACTAGGTTTAAAGACGCTGGAACACGTCTCTAGCCTAGACCTTCTAGATATGATCGTTAATGTCAAATGCACCTTAGGTTAATTGAATTCATTTTAAAGTTAATCTTGAGTTAAGTTTTAGTTTTTAGTTCTTATCGATGCTACTCAAAAAAATCTTAAATGCAACTAAATGAGACAACACCCTTTCAATTTGATGAAATTCCTACACTAGAGAGGTTAGAAACTACTCAATCAAATGCAAACAATCTAGCAAATGAAAATGAAATGATCTTTCACTACCTTACTTTTCAAAAAATAAACCAATGAAAAATGTATTCCAATTCCTAATTTCCTGACAAGCACTTATCTATTAGTCCTTTCAAAAGAAAAAATTTCTCTTCCTTTTTCAAATGTTGATGAAATTCTAGTCTTATAAGAGATGCAAATTATTGTAACATAATGATGCAACAAGCTAGAATTCCATACTTTTTCATGAAACAACGAAACAAGCTTTTCACATACAATCTTTTGGTGAAATAGTTTTCGAGACAATGAGCTCTCTAAGCATATGAAAACATGAAAAGAGAAGTTCATTCAACTCAATGAAACACTGACTTTACCAAACACAAGACCAACATTGTAATATGTGCCAGAAAAGAAACATTTCAAATTTGTGCAAAGAGAGGAAAGAAAACGAAACTTTTCGAACTTGTGAAAAAAGAGGAAAGCAAACGAAACTTTTAAAACTTATGCAAAAGAGGTCAAATTCATAAAAAGGACCAAAAAAAAATGAAAAGAGTACACACACCTATGACCTGACTTAGTGAGTTCAAAAACTGCTAAATGGGCGACCAACTAGATGCCCTAGTGTCGCTAGCCACTCATTGACTCAATCAATCAAACAGAAAGATGACAAGCCAACAAGAAAACAAAAACCAATGAAAAGTAGCTTTCTAATCAGGGAGAAAATAACCCAAAAAGCTTACGGGGTCAAAACCACAAGAGCAGAACACACTGGCCAAGATTGGGGTCAAGCCCTAATCTTCACTTACAGGCATCGGTGCGACTACCTAACTAACAACAAGCGCCAGAGGTTGGTCGACGTGATTGTTTCTCAGCAACTTGCATTGATTAGTGCAACTGTTAGTGGATTAAGTGCACTAATCGAGGTAGCTAAGGAAAAGTTAAAAAGAAATTCAAAATAGGGACCAGATTTGCTACTATGAATTTTAGACTTAGGCTAGTAAGTAGGAGAAAAGAAATAGAACCAAAGGGGAAAAGTGGAACTAGAAAAGTTCTCATGAAATCATGGAATCCAAAACTATCAAAAGGATTGGGATCCCCAACGGAGTCACCAATTTGTGGCGAAGTAAAATTATAAGTACTAACATGAACGAATTGATCAAGCCCGATAATGGGTCTAACCACAATAGATACATTCTATGGAAGATTTCCTTAGGTTATAATCAATTAAGAGGGCCTACCTCTTGGTCGCTTATCCTATTTGATGATGTCCTAGCTTGCCCACTCTAGCTATCTCTTGCTTCGTTCGTCAAGCACTTGAAACAAGTAAAAAACTACAAAGAAAAAACATAATAATAGACAAATTGAATTCAACCTACTTAACAAGTCAAGAAACATTAAGCCATGAATATGTACTATTGTAAAACATGTAGGAAATCAATCGATAGTTTCATATATTAATATCAAAGAGAGATTACAACCATTCATCTTGACGTTGCAGTCTTCCTCTTAAAAGACTAGGTTTCCACACTTCTGCTAGCATTCCACGATGGTCTTCAACAACAATAGTTTTAAAGCTCTTCCCTTTAGGATTCACTCCAAACCAAAACACACTTCTCCCTCACACAACTAGATAGCTACAACTAGTAATAGCTTTCTTGTCTACTCCAAACCAAAATAGCATCAACACTCAACCAAAACTCTGCAACTATAACACTCACACTAGTTTGTGCTTAGGAAGAAGGGAGGTTTATATAGGAAATATGGATGGGAGATGGATCCTATTCTCATTGGAGAAAGAATTATCCCTTGAGGTATTTCCATCATTATAGGGGAAAGGAGCCCAAATTGTCATCCTTGACACCATTCAACCAAACCATTTTACAGACTTCTGTTACGGAGCTTCTAGAGCTGGCAACTTTGGCTCTAATTTAAAAAACTTTCCATAAAAAGACCAGTGCGACTGAAACATAGCTTAGTCACTCCAATCAGTGCGAGGAGTAATGCTAATCTCTGCACATCAGCATGGGGGAGACAAAGGTCATTAGCGTTAATCTTGTAAACTGGGCAAAACAGAAGTTTCAGGGGAAATGGTACAAAAGGGAAATGATCTGCTCATGAAGTAGGATGCAAAGGGAGTTTCTTCATGAAGGAAAAGCATGCGGGGTTTACTATAGAGGTCATCCAGGATCAAGGAACGAGGAGTACAAGGACAGTGACAAAATGATGTGTAACAACTATGCGGCTATTCCATCATGTCCATCAATGATCCCACGATGAATATTTCCACCCAAATACTAGTCGGAAAGGTTATGAGGAAGTGCAAAGCGGATGAGGTTTTGGTGCATGTGGTATCATTAGCTGCACAATGCACAAAGGTCGTGCAGTTTAATTGGTCGCGCTACTTATGCAGTGAGTTCTTCGTAAATTTTCACAAGGTCTAGGATGAGAGCAAGCCCTTCCACTATGTGTGGCTACTGCTCTCCATCGTGTTGGTCACATGGGATCCATAGGAGGACAGCCAATTTCCTCCGTTGAAGGAAGGATTGTTGGAGGCCACTCAGTTCACCTCCCTCTGGGCCATGAAAGACCCTGCGTGGGTCACAAAAACTAAGATCTTTTGGGTGTTGATAGAAGTGAGCTTCTGCATGGCCATCAAACAGCACCAGAAGTTGTCCCTGACCCTGTATGAATAATTGTCTGCATATGTCATGTTCGAGGATAATTTCCATCACATCCACATTTAGCTGCGAAAGGACCCATAGTAGAAGTGGTTTGATTTACCATATTTGGTCACCAAGGATGCCATCCAAGAGGTCATCAAGCAGTGGCTAGCAAAATGGCATGCCCCATCAGACTTGGATGTAGGCACTAGCAAGTTCATGGGGAGCTCAACTGAAAAGAAAAGGAAGGATGCAACAAAATAGATAGTGCTAAAGTTGGCCGCGCAGTGGAAGAAGGAAGTCGAAGAGAAGGTTTGAATGGAAAAGGAGTGCACTGCAAAGGAGCAAGCTAAGCAAGAATAGTGCGACTCCGAGCAAAGTGGAAAGTCTCCTTGGCCCAAAAAAGAGGAGGAAGAGCAGTCTAAGTAGGGCAGCGGAGGAGATGAGGGGAAGAGCAACCCATTTCAGCTAAGTAATTGCAGAGAACAACGGCATGAGGGTTCTCGCAAAAAGTAGAAAGCAGACAAAAAGCAAGTGGATCCCTTAAACTTGACAAAGGGAGATCTCAATGAGATTGGTGTGAAAGTGCACGATACTACAGTCGAGATGTTGCAAAAATTTAAGCAACAGCATATGTAGATGCTGGGGAGCATCCAGAAGGATCTACGTGAACTGTAGATACAAACTAGCAGAATATAGGTGGGTGCAGGTCAAGTGAGCACAACACAAACAAGCCTAGCACCGGGAACAAGTTAGGTTGTAGAACTAGTACGAACATTAAACCTTAGATCAGTTGCGCCACTAGAGGGGTTCCCATGTGTGGAATCAGTTGATGACCAAGTTATTTTGAGAACCCTTAAGGAAATCACGTTGAACATTGCAGCGCTCCCCAACAAATTTCTTCATGCGCTACAGGCAGGAGTCATAGAGTAATTGAGATCTCGAGAGCAACATGCTCTCAGTTTAATTAGCGAGTACCAGGTGAACAATGAATAAATGTTTACCAAGAAGACACATGCCCTGAAAGAAAGAGATACTATTGAGGCACAGAGCTACAAGTTGGCATCTATGGTGATAGAGGTGTGAAAAACAGTGTCAGAGTTAAACATACCTAAGGATGCACAACCAGAGGCCAAGATCTGAAAATTAGCTGCAGGTGCCCGCGAATCAAAGGAAAAGTTTGCAAGAGTTCAATTTGAACTCAACATGAAAATCACGGAGCTACAACTCAAATCATAGCCTTTGACTGTACCTGAGGTCAGGGAGTAGCGCAAAGCCACTATAAAAGAAGGTATGGCCACTTTGGATGCCACAATCACTGACTGCTTGACCTTATTCAAACAATCCATGGAATTAGTGAGGACTATATAGGAAGACACAACCGTGTAGATCCTAAACATAGAGATTAACCAAATGAAAAACTAGTATGATGAGGTTAGGGTGATGGCGCGCTCAATTTCTCCAACGCAGCGCCTCGCTAAGTTGCAGGAGGGGAAGCAGCTCCTCGCATAGATGGAAGCAAGTCAGAAGAAGGAGGCAATACTTAAGGCTAGATAGGGACCTTGGTTAGATAAGGCTTATGATGTAACAACCAAAAATTAGGAGAGGCTAACGGGATTGCAGTAATCATAGCAAAAGATCAAGATGGTCGCGGAAGGTCTAACTATAGATGTGCTCATCGAAGAATTCAAGCAGGCTGATACTCAAAGTGCAACTGAAGTTGCATTTGTACAACTAGAGCTGGGGGATATTCACAACAAGATCACCATGCTAGCCAAGTGACGTGAGGGTGAGTCATGACCTTTGTGTTGGGGGCTTGTTGGGATGGGGTCCCCTGGGTCAGTTTTGTGGTTAAAAACCCAAGTTGATGTAAATTTTGGTAAAAGGATGTAAAGTCTCTACAATTTGTGGATGTGAAGTGCGTAGACAGTTAAAAGTAAAAAAGAGGTTTCAACCGCTTATCTATGTAAAGTTGAGTTGGTTTGGAAGATCCACCCATGGTTGGTGGACCATGGGATTGTATAAACTGGTGTGTCTTGGAGAGTCTAAGGCATGTCATGAGGAAGTAATGAATAATGGATTAATAGAAGATAGTGCAAAAGTGAGTCTTAGAGGGAAGGAAAGGCTCTACTAATGAGTGTGTAGAGGCTTAGGGTAGTGTCTACAGCTGAGTGCATGGACCCCTGTAGTTAAGTGTGCAGGGTAGTTTGGAGTCTGTAACCTCATATTGAAGATTAATAAAGAAGATTGTTGGAGAAATTCATGTGTTTTATTTGTTTACTTCTATTATTTATGTTTACAATATATGTTGTGATGAAATGATGTCTTTATGAAATAATGATCTATTGGTGCACAAATATATTGGTCAAGTATTATTAACTGAATGCAATACAAGTTAAGCATTTTAGCAAATATTATAATATATTATGTTATGTTTATTGAATACTTAAGAGCATCTACGAAAATTATGATCTAAGGCTAATGTGTGGTGTGTGTAAGTAGTTGATTCCTCTGTTAATGCTTCGCAAAATCCAATCAAAATCCAATCATAGACCTTCACGAAGGTCTAGAGGTTGTTTAAAGGAAGATACAAAACCATGACCTAAGGGCTTGTAGACCTGTGTGAAGACAGATCTAGGGCATTAAAAGACATCACACTGATTTCTGGATGTAGAAACTTGGTTCCAGCATGCCTCCATACTACCTCGGGTGAGACTTCATTCCACGCTACGCAGGTTAATGCCAATAGTGTAGGGATTTGTTTGGTGCAACTAAATTTGAACTCGGGTCAGGACCCCCTAAGCCAACACTTCTAGCCTGAGCAAGAGTTGTCAAGGTGATTTTCTTCGTGAAATGAACAGAACTCAACATCTGTGCACTGTTCGAGGTGGAACATAGAGCTTTGTGCAGTTTTTGGAATGAATCAGTTGTTTCCTGATGAGCTGCTTCCTTGTCTCTATCTCGGTAGATGGCTTCTTGAAGATGTGTTTGTTTTCCATTATTTAAGCTCAAACACTTCTTTTCTCAAGTTCTTCACAAGGAAAGTGAGGATTTCAATATCATTTTCTTCCTTATCTCTACATTTTCTCACCATCGCTTGGGACGTTTAGCTCATGCCTTTGGACTCCTTTCCTGGTTCATCATCCTTGATGACTCCAATTACGTGTAGGCCTTTCTCAACAACAATAGCCTCTTCGCAGTTTTCCAAGAGTGTTGGTTTCACAGCTTGCTTGACGAACTGCACAATGATTGTCAGCAGTACGAACGGGTAGTAATCAATAGTGATGGAATCATGAGGTTTGGTATCCACTGTAAGGTTTTTCAATATGCATGTAAACCTCTAATTGAAATCTTTACCTTTTCTTTCCCCTCCATATTCAAGCTTCCCAATTCTTTCAGTAACATAGATGGGGTCTTTTCATCAACAAACTTTTCAAGGAACATGAGTTTGAATGCACCCCAGTTCTATATGGAGTTTGCTGGAAGGTTGTGATACCATGTAGTTGTGCAACTGTCTAAGGTACATGGAAGCAATCTACGTGCTATGTCGTCATGACATACCTCAAGGGTCTGCAGTTGTAGGTAGAAGTTGTCCAAATGGTCTTCCACCTTCACTATGATGTCAGGGTTGAACTTGATGTTCATCCTCTCCACTCGATACGACATATCGTGCAAAAAACCTAGGAGAGCTAATGGTCCCTGATTCATCCATTCCAGATTTTGGTCAGCCATATCTTCTTCTTCTTCGTCCTCCTCCTCTCCTTAAGAGTCTAACGGTTCTGGTTCTGAGTCTGTTGGTTCGTCTTTGCCTTCGCCTCCTCCACTGCCTTCCCCTCTGCCTCCTGTACTAGAGTCTAATCCCAAGATCACAAGGGTGTCTCTTTACCCTTTGTTGTGGGTGAGAACACCCTAGGGTATTGGGTTGAAAACCCCAACAGCGTGGATGGCAAACAACAACAAGAAATGCTTAGAAAAACAATCTAAATGGCTATTTTACTGAAATGGGAAGAAGTGTCCTTACCCATAGGTCCTACGTTTGGTTATATCCCATAGGGTGCAAACCCTCTGCTTCTCCTTGTTACACAGTAATTTTTCATCGTTTGTCACCGTCCCTATTACCCCTCTCCCGCATCTTGGAGGACCCACTCCGGGACTTGTGAGAAGTGACAAGACTTAAAACCACTTGCCTTATTCTCCTCTAAACATGAGCTTCATATGCCCTTAAGACATCTCCTACTCATTGCCCCTGAAAATAGCCCTTTTTGCATTAGCATGGGTGCCCTGTGTTATGCCCGCGCCAATGGGGAAAATCCTAAAGGAAGGGCACGCCATTGGCACTCTGTCTCAAAGTCGCAATCGCGCCAACCAGTTTGGGCAAAATTCTCAACCACTCAAACCTCCGAATTTTCTATCCACCTCATTCACCAAATTGATTCCAAGTTGAGTGAGGATGGTTTGGCTTCGAATCTCCTTGGATGGAAAGTTGTTTGCCACCATTCCATGGAAGTTTCCAAGTGATGAAGCCAAATGCATGATTGTGGGGGATTGACCTTATCTCTTCCTTCTCCTCTATAAAAGCTTGTTCCCATGGCTTTAACAAGCTAGTTCTGGTTCTAATAGCCTTGACTCTTGTGGCAATACTTGTGCTGAAAAGAAGATATCAAAAGGTTGGAGTTGCAAGAAGCCTTCTTTGTATCCATAAGGCTTTCCCTAAGTAAAGATACTTTGTCACTAAAGAGAGAGAGAGCTTGTCCCTCACCCCTTCAAGCTTTTGCAAGACTTGTGTAGCTGAGCACCCAGCCAAAGGAGGACTTGACGTCAGGACGCCAGTTGCATTCTCCTTTGTTGAATATTAATAAATAGATGACTATCATTATGGTTCCATTCTCATTGTACTTGTAATGGTTGATGTTGAATTATATCCTTCCTGACTGATGTATAATTGCATATATTAGATTTCACGCTTGGGTTTGTGTTTGTTCTCTTTGTGTGCAGGTGTCCATTCACGTGAATAGTGGAGGATCGTGACCGGCCAAGGCAAAGGAACGCGAGCGCCATCTCTCCTACGAACTAAAGCGTTGGATCTCAAGTAGGTCTTCATCACCTACTCTTTATTTGCAATTAGGAACTTGCGTGATAGCATTGTTTGATTGTTGTTAGACCCATTCTGGGCTAGTAGGGATCGCCTCTATCCGTAGAGGGGATTTACCTCTCCAACAATTTGGTGACTCCGCTGGGGAGTTTAGCTTGTTGTTTGATTTGTAAACTTAGGCGGATTTTGAAACATGGCCAGATAGCCTTTGAAACACTATTGCTTTGCAGTAGTGAAGTAGATCAAAGCCGCTTCAGTCGATCTCCGGTTTGGTTTACGAACTGAACAATTTGGAGTTTGTCTTGCCTCTTTGGTTTTTCTTTTGATTCCTTACTTAGATAAGCCTTTGGATCGAATTTCTTGCTACCCCTGTGCTTTTTGACTTGCTTTAAGCTTGTGACCCAAGCCCTAGACTACGTATTTTTCTTTTGAAATTAGCAAACTTTGTTAGCGCGTTTTTTTCCTTCACAGTCGCGCTAGTGGCCCTTGTTGCTAACTGACAACATGCGCCAATCACTAGTTAGCGCGAGTTGCAGCCTGACAGTCGCGCCAGGCCATGTAGTTTTTGGTCCACTTGTTTTGCTTGTTGTCTGAGCTTGGATTTGCATTTTGCCACATCTTTTTCAACTGCTTGAGTGTGTTGGAGTCTTGTTTGACTAGTTTTGAGTCTCTCTTTTGAGAAATTCTTAATTTGATTTCCTTTGATCATTACTTTGTCTCAGTCTTTTCACAATTTTGCATCTTTTTGCTCTTGTTTTTGCAAAAAAATTTCCCCCTCAGTCGCCGGGGGGGCCTAAATTGTGTATGAGTGTTAATCGCCTTTGAGTGTTTTTATTTTTTGATCTTTGGAACTCTCACCCAATTTTCTCGACTTGCACTTGATTGTTTCTTAGATTACAGTAG
Source organism: Pinus taeda (assembly GCA_000404065.3). Lineage (NCBI taxonomy): Eukaryota > Viridiplantae > Streptophyta > Pinopsida > Pinales > Pinaceae > Pinus > Pinus taeda. Next base: position 36,833 of record APFE030518431.1, read on the forward strand.
AATCATCTTGTGTTTGAGAATTCTCTTGCATAGATCACATTTGCATAATTAGAATTCT
>APFE030518431.1:42251-64366 GCA_000404065.3 Pinus taeda
AAATCATTTCTTTAATTAATAAGCTATGAAAAACTGTACACCATAGGTACACATAACTCAATTCTCCCTTATAGAATGCATTCTAGAATGTATTGAACTAATATAATTTTGTATTAATTATATATATATATGAAATAAATTAAATATTTTTTTTCAAAGAAAAATTTAATTATGTGAAAATGTATTTTTATTGTAATATATTGAGTATATTTATATTTATTGATAGAAATATTATTTATTAATTTAGAATATGTTTTTTTTTTTTAGGAAAATCTAATTCATAACGCAGTTGTCAAACTTAACTAATGGAGTACAACCAATGTCAAACTAACAATGAGTTACAACCATCTTTAGAGGCTAACTCATCATCCTTATTTCAAAGAAGAAAAACCACGCCACCTCGAATAACTTAATTGGTAATCGGAAATGAGCATTCTTTCACTCCACCAAGTAGATCTGTTGACCTTAACACTTTCCATAGAATTTAAAGTAATAAATTTTAAATATGCTATTATAATTAAAATAAATTTTAATAATTATTAAAATATTTATTAATAACTATAATTTCTTAATCACTGTATATTATAGGTTGAAAAATTATATAATAAAGAAAAAATATATAATAAAATATTATTTCATATAGTTAAAAAAAGATAAAAAAAATCATCTACATATTTTCATTGACTGTCCTCTTAAAAATCCGTTGCTTTAGGCATGATTTTCAACAGTCAAACTAAAAGCCTATACTCTTCTTAATTAAACAAACTTTTTCTTATAATTAGTATAATATTCGTACGCGTTTAGACACCTTCCGATTTATTGATTTTGGGTTCCATTTATTCATCATCACTCCTCTTAATTAAACAAACGTTTTCTTATTTATATTTATATTCGTGGTGGTGGTGGAAAAAAAATTGTTATGATATATGGTCTGAAAAACATCCCCATCTTCCATTCCATGACAAGATTTTTATTAAATACCCCTCCGCTCAAAGAGACATGTGGACTCAAATAAATGTTAGCATGCCGCAACTACAATGGCCATCTAAATAACAATGAAAAGCTGTATGGTATGGATAGGCTGGCACAAGCCATTAATTCTGGCTCCTAAACTGATTTATTATTTCTCTACGAGCTTCCTCTGCCATTTTTCATTTACTCTGCATCTCTACTGCCCTCCATCCTTACTCCTATTTACTCATTGCCTTAATTATGTCCTTTCTTCCTCCACAGCTCATTTAAGCATGCTCTGTCCCAATTAGATGTTGAGGTGGTGGTGGCAGACATGCGCTCTACCTAGCTACATTACTTTGGTATTGCTCCGTAGGGTTTTCAGTGATAAAATACGTTAATAATGAAAGGTAAGAGAAAGGGAATAAACACGGGCGACTGTACTAGATATATCCAACTCAGTCTGCAACTTTTGGCACATCGAAGCAGACGTATGACATCAAAACCACTGCCTGAGCATCGAATCAAAAAGAGCATAGTTAAAGCAAAAATGGAAAGGAAGCTGTGCCGCAGAACAAAAATCCGTGTAAGCAGGTAGAATTCATGTGTTAGATAGGGGTGAATGAGTAGGTGGGCCACGGGCATACTTATTTAAAATGTGGGGACGTTGTTGGTCAGGGAGAGTAGACATGTAGTTGGCCTGAATGGTCGTTCAAACTTATGGAGTAAAGGTCACAACGTCTACTTCGTCGGAAAATATTTTTTGAACGAAAAGGTGCTATGGACGGAGCACAATCTATGAAAACAATAGGCCCGAATGAGATGTTGACGTGGCTTTATGATGCTCAATGACTTTTTAGAGTTTTCAATGTACATAGCCATGGTAAGAGTTTCTATCTCTAGTATTTAGGGGATATTTTTTGTTGGGCAAGGCTAAAATTATTATTTGACTTTAGAATAAAATTTAGGATTAGAATTAAGTAGGGGAGTTTATTTGGATGGCTGTTAAATTGTGCATTTTTTAATCACGACTATGGAAGTCCAAATCACCAATTTTCTTAGTGAGTGCTAAGATTTTGTTCAATATAGTTACATATGTAAGCCATTTATGCTAGTAATATCTCCTGTTGGGCCTAGTTGCACTCTATAAGAACTTTTATTATGATGGTTTTGGTATGCAAGTAGATATAATTGTCTACATGTATTAAGTTTACAAATGGTGGGTGTTCCCAATTAGTAGAATCCACTACCCCCTGTTCTCTTCTAGATTGACATTACAAATAAATTGTCGTTCAACTATGGCTTACTACTAAGCCATGTCCATCTCCTCTTTAAGTGCATGATAGGTATGCTCCAAGTTGTTGGTGACCAAGGCTTTTGCATTGGTTTGAGCTCATGAGTAGGGCAACTCACCCCATCCTTAGCTTCCCATCAAGTGTTAAAGAAGCCATGATGAGGCATGGAAAGAACCAAAATAGGATCAACAAGGGTATAAGAAAGGCAATCTTGTGGTGCAAATATTAGAGCACTCTATTCTGGGAGCGATCACTTGAGAGGAATCCACTTGAAAAAAGGGGATTGAGCTTGGTAACTAAATAGGAGACACAGGTCGAAAAAATATGGAAACAAACAGAGTAGGGGTGAACTCAAGAAGAGAGGTTCACTGGATTTTATGATGAGTGGATTCAACATGAGATTACTAGTGCAATGGAGGAAACTACAAAATAATCCATGAAAAAATAAGATAACTTACCTAATCGAAGAATAGAACACAATTTCTTTCCAAAGTACCAAAGCTTTGAAAACTATGGATTCATAACTTTGAGATGATAACCATCATGATTGTGGAATACTTCCATGCTATGCTACCTTAAACTACTCATGTCATCTAGATAACAAGTGTGCCAACTAATCTCACAATATGTCTATGTATCATGATCATCAAAGGTCACAATTATGATCATCAAAGGTCGCAACTATGATCATCAAAAATGGCAACGACATAGAGATGGGATCCTAGAATGGCGTATTCTTATCAATTACTTATAATAGAGACTTTAATATAATCTAATTAAATTATTTTAATATTAAATAAAATATAATAAATTATCAATATAAATGTAATTTTATTGATATTATGAATTAATAAATATATTGTATGAAGAATATTTTTTTCTAACATATTGACATGAATTGAATGATTAGGATAAAGTTTCCATAATCATATTCTAATAACTATAATGTAAAAACAAACAAATCTTGTTTTACCACTTCAATAATTGTTCAAATTTTAATAAGATATGAATGTGCATTAAAAAACAAATAATTTTAATACATATATAAAAATATTGAATGGTTATTTCACAATCAAAATAATGTATTATTAAAAATGTAATAAATTCTCTATATAATATATTATTAAATATCTTTTATACAAAATAAGATAAATATATATTATATATATATATATATATATTATATATATATATAAAGTTATAAATAATGCTTATATATGAAGTTGTGGAAATGTGTTTTTCAAGTTGTAATAATTGAGCAATATTTATACTCATTGATAAAATTATTACTTGACAATTTAGAATATGTTATGGCCCTATATAATAAATCATAAATATTAAAACAATTTTTAATGATTGTTATGTTAGGAGGTAACTCCTCAAATGAATTGTTATTTTTCATTAACGATGATCATAGATATATACATGGAGGGAGAGACTCTTGGCTTCATCTCCCAATGTCTCTTCATATTCCACTTCTGCATATTTTCTATTTACACTATTTTATATGGATTCACCTAATCCCAAAGATTAGGTGTCAACATTCACCCCCTTAATATGAAGGTTTGTTGGTGAGTCCAGGCATCATTTTGAATCTTCCAGACTTTTCTCTTCCAAGCGTGTTGGTCAAGATGTTTGCAATTTGTGCATTTGTGGAACAATAGCATAGATGGGTTGCCTTGGCCTCAACATGATGTTGAATCGGATAGTATTTTGTATTGATGTTCTTCGTTCAATCATGGAACTTTGGGTTCTTGGCCAAATTTATTGCATAAGTGTTTTCAATCATGAGAGGAGTTGAATGCACTTGTTTCTCCTACAAATCTTCTAGAATTTTCCTGAGCCACACAATTTCCTTTTTCTTTTCAATTGCTGCCACATATTCTGCCTCAGTTGTGGTGTAATGTTCCTTCATTGTTATAGTATTGTTTTGAGTTCAATGAGATATATTGGATAAAGTGACGAGAAAGCTATGGGGGAAAATATAATGGAATAAATATGTAAACAAATATTTATTAATAAATAAATAAGATGTATGTACTTGAGAATGAGACACCTAGAAATGACATGCTTGTCATCCCTTCATGGTAAGAATATTAGATGAAATTCTAGATAAGATTAATGAATGGTAGAGAAAGATCCATTAGGTTGTTTAGCTGGAGAAATATGCTAAACATGGAAAAGCATTAAATGTTTGTGGGAGAGAAAGGCAAGATTTTATGAAAAATCCTAGGCAAGTGGATAAGAAAAGGCCCACAAAACGGGACACCACTAAAGGAAACCTTATCAAGAAAGGTAGGTATTAAATAGTTATTGAAGGAAATCACTAGAGGGGTTATTAATTTCTTCGAAAGAGATTCTCAGGTTAGGGGTGAAATGTAGAAATCAGATCTAGATTGGGTGCAGAGAAAATTTGGAATTCCAAGTACCCTACTGTTGATTTTATTTAAAATTGTCTATGATTTAAATTAGTTAATGAAAACTAATTACATATAGAGGTTGAAATTTCTAAATTATTTACGGGTCTATATTTCCCGTGTTGAACTATATTTCATGTATCATAACTTGTTAATGGATAGCAGAGAACTCGTAGATATTGGAAAAAAATGTCAGCTGATAGGGAATTGTGATTTAGTAAGAGGTAGATAATTTAACATATACGAACTCTTGATGTTTCTATGGTAAAGTCTAATTCATCAGAACTATTTACTAATTGTAAAAGGCCAAAAATGCATCCAGAGTTAGCAAATGTGGATAATACCAGTACATATGGGCACTTGCATTACAATTCCCCTCAATCTAAAAAAGTATCTAGAAATTCAGGCAGTCATCAAATTTCCAAGGGAACTGCGAGCATGGTGAAATAAAAAGGGAAACGGTACGGAATTCCAACTGCCCCAGTTATACCAAAATAGAACTGCGAGCATGGTGAAATAAAAAGGGAAACGGTACGGAATTCCAACTGCCCCAGTTATACCAAAATAAAAAGACAACCATAGGTATTCATTTTAAGAAAAATTTGAAACTACAACTATGCCTCAAGTGTGAAGGTTATTACATAATCGATATTCAATCGAGTCAAAGGTAGCTGTTGCTCTCCAGATTTCATCACCCTAAGCCTAAATAATTTAATTTGTTTTTAAAAATATGGATAATTTTATGCATGTTTCCTTGTTGAGACTATGATATTTTTTGGTCATTTCATGTCACCTGGATTCTTCTATTGATGAATGCTTTGAGTATATGACTTAAGACTTCCATTGTTGCAAGTAAAACTTGTTTAACTATGACAACATAGCGGAGAAAAACTTTATATTTCTTTAGCATTTGTGATAATTCTGAACTTTGCGTTCCCTCATCCTTGTCTTTTTGCCATTTCGAGAGTTTGTTTTGCCAGCCTTCAAGGATATTGAAACAAAATGCTATATGTTCTTTTCAGAAATGGTAGCAAGCAGCTTGAACTATATGGATCTAGTCACCTGTAGAAATAAAATGTATCTAATTTTATTGGAACCACAATATCCAAATAGAATATTGATTAAACAATCAACCCCTCATTCCATTTCTTTTTTTCATTGGTTTTTTTCATTCATCCATTTATTCCATAAAATGGAATAAATAAAGGGGCTGACTAAGGTGGGGTAAGTCATGATCCAGTTGGTCAAGAAAAAGGAAAGAAGAAGAAAAGGATTCACTTTCTCTAGTTCAGAAATAAGTTAGGAAGGAAACCCGGTCCAAAGATGATTCGATTGAGAGAAAACAAGAAAAATGAATCCGTTATAATATGATTTTCAAGGATAGCACTTATTTCTATTTCAAAACCAATGATGAGATGGAAGAATTTAGGTACTTACTTATTCGTTAGTGATATAATAGCCATTGAACAAACGTTGCCATCAAAACCTAGCTATGTCAATGAGAATTCTATGTAGTTACACTAAACCTATGTTTAATTGAAAGCTATTTCGGTGGGGTGGGGCGAAACAATAGTTGAGTTGAAAAAAAATTAGGAAACCTGAAGTAAACAATTCTAAAGGAAACTAAGCCTTCTTGGAGGATGAAATGCATTAATGTTGAGGTGGCTGGTATGGAATACCTTGTAAATGGGTACATTGTACAAAAATGTTCTTAGAGCATGCATTTATCAAGGGCCTTGTGTGCATTAATGTATCAATGATGAGAAGTTGTGTTGTAATGATGAAGAATAAATTTTCTCAAGAGGACACATCAAAATCATGCAATGGTTGTTTATGGAGACAAGACTAGTGTTTTATAGATGTGTTCACATGATTGCACAGATGTAATATATTAATTTCATATTCTATTGATGAAATCTGAAATTCAGTGCCTAGACTAGAATTTTGATACTTCTTCCAGTAATGTTGGGTGAAGGATGTTGTGATCTTTGTCTTGTTCTCTGTATTTTGAAGGATGAGATGAGTATGTTTATTTAGAATATGAGAATTTTGCATCGCCTTGTAGAATTATTTTTGGAAGAGTGAGATACAATCCCTAAACACTAGATTAATGTGGTTCTAGTGAGTAAACATCTACTGATGTCTTTCCATTCCTTCCATGCTAAACTCTGTGTGTGTCCCGAGGTAACCTGCCATTCTTTTTAGCTTACCGTGAAACAAAATATCTTTCATTATGGCTATTCTGATTGCGACAAAAGTGTGATAGATGAAGGATGTACATTCTTTCTGATTATGTTTAGTTTGTCATGTTAAATATCATTCGTGAAGTACCGGGGGAGGACAAGATCAACCCCTAGCACATCGAAAACAATGTGGTAGTTGAATAATGGGGAGTTCATCGAGTCCATCGACTTGAGGCTATGGTTTGAATCCTACTCGTCATCCGAATACAAACCCAAATATTCTCTATTTGGAGACACAACATAGAAATTTGGCAGTCATCGTGCAAGTGATTATACAGTGTATTTGACGTACAATGTATGTTATATTAGCAATCATAATGAATTGTATGATTTGGGAATTAAAGACACGAAATACTAATTTATGTTTGGACTTCCATTTCAAATGCTAATTATTTTAGACAGATTTGTGGGATGTTGTTAATGTGCTTGAGGTAAAAACTTCATTATGCCCTTATTTTCCATTAACTATTGTAAATTCATCTTGCAATTTGAGATGTTTAACTTAGTGATGGTGTTACTTTTATAAATTAATCTCAAATATCAATTATGCTAGTTTGGTTGACTCACCCTTCAGATATTTGCATGATATGAAATTCCTATGCAGTTTGGTGGTTCTTGCATGGGTGTCTTACAAATCCCACAACCATGCGTGGGATTATATTGTGGAAATGAAATTTGGGTAATTTCTCAAATATGCCATGGATAGATTTATCATGTGTCAAATTGAATATCCATTATAATGGAGAAGTTTGTAAGACTACATTGAATGGCTCAAGATGGTTTGTATGCCCAATTTCTTTGGTAAATGAAATGATGTGTATCTCTAGTGGGAATAAAGAACATGGTACTCACGTTGGGATGATCGTGTTTTATTAGTAATATGGGTTCCTACGGATGAATCTTGAGTGTCTTGAATCTTCTTGTGTCCTTGAGTCTGGATCTTGCTTCCAAACACGCTTTTGATTCAAGCCAAGTTGGTCTTCTCTTTATTCTTGTAGCATACTAACAATACTTTGGAGCATTCTTAATTATTGTGCATTGTCAATTGGTTGAATGCATTACTTGTCTGAAACTATGATAAGATTGGTGTTGGTGTAGGTGATGTTTTAATCTTAGTATTGGAGTTTAGCAAAGAATAATATTGCACAAATGATGACTGGATTACAATATTTTAAAGGGGACTTAGGGAGCATTATTGTAATGTAGTGGTGAAAAGGCATATTGTTGAAAATGCACCGAGTTCAAATAAGCCATACAACATGATAATGAAGATAATTATGGATTCATTTTAATAATGAACATGCAATGTGGAGGTTTTTCAAATATGGAATCTGTTGGAACTGATTATTTGTGTGACCTCGCGGAGACAAATGTTAATCCAAGATACATATCATAACCTAATGTAGATAACCCATTTTCTCTATCTTCATCGAATTTTGAATCAGAGTATCCAATCAAGTTGAAGTCGCCCACTTGTGTATACCTAAGTTCAAAGTCTTGAGTTCCCTTCACGTAATTTAGGAATCTTTTTGTAGCAGACCAATGTCCTTCCCAAGGCTTTTGCATAAACCTGGAGTAGATTCCAACAACAAATGAAATGTCTCGTTTGGTAGTAGTCAAGTAGTTGAGACTTCCTACAATCTTCCTATACTTCATTGCATCCTTAAACTCATTTTCATCAGTAGATGTGAGTTTTAATTTATGTTCTATTAGAGTAGTCAAAGGATTGCACTCAACCATGCTAAACTTGTTTAACATATCTCCAATGTACTCCTTTTGAGAGAGGAATATAAACTTTAGATGTTGAGTTACTTCAATAATAAGATAGTAGTGAAAATACCCCAAGTCCTTCATTTCAAAACCTTTCCTCAATTCCTTCTTTATGGATGCAATATAGCTCTAATTGTTCCATATCATAAAAACATTATCTACATATACCACAAGATATACAATTGTGTTTCCAACTTTTTTGACAAACAAATTTGCATCATCAAGATCATAATGTTTGAAGTTGACTTTTAGAATATGCTCAGTTAACTTCTGATACGATGCTCGTGATGTTTTCTTGAGGCCATACAAGGATTTTACAAGCTTGAATGCTTTTGTTCTTGACCTTCACAACAAATCCTTCTAGATGGAAGATAAAGACATTCTTTTTCATATCTCCATTCAAGAAAGCAATTTTTACATCCATTTGATGGACTTTCCAATCATTCTATACTTCCAAGGCAAAGGGTATCCATATAATAGAGCATTTTTCTGTGGGGAAAAAGTCTCCTCATAGTCAACCCCTTCCTTTTGTGCAAGACCTTTTACCACAAGCCTTTCTTTGTGCTTGTGAAGTGAGCCATCATCGTTATACTTGTTCTAGTAAACCCACTTATAGCCTATTGGTTTGGTTCCCAATGGAGGATCAACCAGCTTCCAAGTTCCATCCTTTATCGAGGCATCATACTCCTTTTGCATTTATTCTTTCCATTCATCATAAAAAGAAACATGTTTGATGGAAGTTGGCTCAAAATATGTAGATAAGTTCACTTCATCGTCATCATAAACATCTATATCAACAGACGAATCAGAATCCTCTAGATCATATAAATTTTGTCTGGTTGAACTTCTTATTCTCATCTTTCCAACCTCATCGTACCGAACACTTTCAAGTGCATTTGTTATCCATTTTGGAGGACCTTTTTGAGATGGCCCAGGATACTCAGTTTACTGAGTTGGGGTTGAATCGAGATTTATTGTCCCAATTTTGTCAATCACATCACTCAAACTGTCATCTGGATCAGTGGTTGGAGCTTCATGTGGGGGAGAAAGTGCTTCATAAGAAGATTCCTCAAATTGATCCAGTATAGGAGTCCTCACTTCAAGATGTGAAATCTATCCAGACGATTCCATGTCCAAATCTATCCAGGCAATCAAGTTGCCGCTCAACAACATTGTCAGTCTTGGAAGATTAAAGAAATATCACATCTCTAGATACTACAAAATTCTTATTAAATTCATCATAGAGACGATATGCTTATAGGTATTCAAATACCCCGAGAAGATACACTTACAGCTCCTTGCACTATGTTTTTTCTTTGTTTCTTAGGTATCAAGGCATAACAGGTGGAACCAAAGACCCTAAGATGCTTTACCAAAGGAATGTAGCCATACAACATTTCATAACGAGTCTTGTTTCTAATAGAATTAGAAGGACACCTATTCTTTACATACACAACACATAAAACTTCAGAGGCCCCAAACATCAATTTAACATTCATGAAAAACATCATGGAATGTACCATATTTAAGATTGTCCTATTCATTCTTTCAGCTACTCCGTTATGTTGGGGATTTTAAGGAACATTTGTTTGATGTTTTATCCAATGTTGGCGAAGATAGTTTTCAAATTGATTTGAAGTGTATTCTTTTCCACTATGAGTGCGAATAGAGCCAATATGAGATCAGGCATAATTTTCAGTCCATGGATGAAAGTTCTTGAATGTTTGAAAAGCACTAGACTCATTCTTCAATAAATAAACCTAACACGTTTTGGTGAATTCATCAATAAATGTCATCATATAATTATTTCCATTTGTAGAAGGAATAAGCACTAGGCCACATAAGTCTGAATGAATAAGTTCTAGTTTTCTATGTGCTTTGGAATGTGAATCATGAAAAGGCTATTTTTTATTTCCTAAGATACAAGCATCACATTACTTAAGTTTCCCATGAATTATAAGAAAACCAATAACACCAATTTTCTTCAACATACGAAGGTTGTCATAATTCGGGTGTCCAATTTAATACAACATGCCATAAAATACTTGAAGGAAATGTAACGTCATCATAATGAGAATTGTATGAAATTTTTTGTGCATGAGAAAATGTACCTTGCACCTTCAGAAGTATTTCTTTTTCTATCCCCATTATGACAAGTGAGTGATCTGATGCTTTTCTGACTTAAACCATGCCATCAAACATATGAATGGAGTGTCATTGTTGGTGGATGTGGACCAAAGATAGTAAGTTTCTCCTCACCTCCGGGAAATATAGAACATCATGTAGAAGACATTTAGGAAGACATGGCAGTTTGACCTTGATGGTGCCAAGCTCAGATGGCTTGAGTTTTGACTTATCTGCAAAATATACTGCTCCATCAACATTGTCACTGAATTGTTCAAAAAAATATATCCTAAAAGTTATGTGGCAAGTTTCTCATGAATCAAACAACCAGTCATCTTTTCCTGAAGCAATTTAAGCATTGAACAAGTCTCCAGCTACTCCAATATTTCAATGTGCCACAACATAGTGGGTGGATTTGGGTGCTTTACATTTTCCATTGTCGTTGGTTTCAACTTTGCCTTCATGTCTTTCCTGCTTAATTTTGCCCCAAGGCAACTTACATGTGGATGCATCATGTTCATCTCTATCGCAACGTATGTAATAAAGATCAACCTTTTCTCTTTGGAACTGTCTTTCCACTTCCTCTAAAATTTCTTCTTCCTCTTCCTCTTCAGCTGCCTCTTCCTCTAGAAGAATCTTATGCAAGATTCTTCTCTCTATGTGAAAGACAAAAAACTTATTTAGAATATTGAGGAGTTGCCTTCTTCTCAAATGCCTTCTCTCTCTCAGCAAAATTCTTCTCAAGGGAGTCAAAGGTAATCTCCTTGAGGTTTCCACTTACTTGCAATGACTCAAGATAATTTGAATAAGTGGGATATAGTGCCTTGGCATAAGCTATGAGTGGAATGTTTATTTGAACACCAATGGTTTTTATATCATTCATAATGGATGTTACTTCTAATGCTAAACCAAGAGGATCATCATTTTTCAATTCAAAACTGAACAATTTAATTATCAATTGGACAACTTCCAGCTCAAAGTGTGAGTCTTACAATTCCTTGACTTTTGTAAGGCTTCAAAAGAATTTGAAAATGGTGAAATATGGTGAATCACCTCTTCATTTATAGATGCTGCAATAAAGGCATAGGTTTTACTGTCTTATTTTCCCAAATGGAAATTTCCTTATCTAAAATGAGCTTTGCACGTTCATTATCTCTTTCTCCTTCACAAACTCCTCTCCACAACTCACTAAAAATGAGATTATGTTATATCTTTCGTAATAGTTCTCCTTTCCAGAGAAAACATGTTTAACAATTAATATTAGTGAATGCATTTTAAAATTTGTGTACAGTGTAAAAAATGTACTCTTCTACTAATGTATTGTAAAAAAGTTGCACTTGGGGCGAAAAAGCACTTCAACTAATAAATTGTGTAAAAAAAATGCATTGGTTATGTATATATATGAGAACGTTGTTATATGGGGAAGACAGTGTATGGGGGAGGAGATAAATGGGCGAGGTGGTATATGGGGGAGGTAGTAACTAAAATGACGAAGGGCACGGGGTATATTATAATGTGAGGAGATTTCGTATGGCAGTTTGGGGAGGATCGGTGGTATAGGAGAAACTGGTGTGCGATATGGGAAGGAAGCAACACCACTAAGTGATTCCGGAACATAATATTACATCCAACGGGGGCCACAACAAAGTAATAAGAACAACCAAGATCGAGTATTATAACTGAAGTATTTATTAGATGTCAGGTTAGGCCAACATTCAACGTAACACCATATGGGTGGTATAGGTGGTATCGAGAGTACAATGTTCAACCATATGACAATGTTAAGACTAGGCGCATAACCATTTCTCCATTAATACAAAATAATATTAATTAATTTCAACTCCCCCTCTTAATGGAGAAAGGATTATCCTGAACTCCTAGCATCCCTCTAAACAATTCAAACTTTACATGCCCAAGAGGCTTAGTAAAACTATCAGCCATGTTATCACAAGTTTTACAATATTCAATACATATCTCTTTTGACTATTGTTTCTCTCGAACAAAATGAGCCTGGTCTTTCCATACCTCCAATCCCAAGCAATAATGAAGATTTCCGAGATCTTTCATCTCAAACACTTGTGACATCTATTGTTTGATTTCTTTGATCAGATTGTTAGCATTCCATATTATGATTATATCATCTACATACAAAGAAATCAAATAATTTGCCTCTGTTTATTAAACTTGGTATAAAGATTTGGATCATTCAAGCTCCTATGAAAGCCATGCTGTACAAAAAATGAGTCAATTTTCTCATACCATGACCTAGGTGCCTGTTTTAAAACATAAAGTGCCTTTTTCAATTTACACACAAGATGTTCCTACCCCTTTATCACAAAACCTTCAGGCAGTACTAAATAAATTTCTTCCTTCAAGTCACCATTCAGAAATGCAGACTTAACATCTAGCTTGCGTAGCTGCCATTTGTGTTTTGTTGCTAAGGAAATTAGCATTCTAATGGTGTTTAATTTGGCTACAGGAGCAAAGGCGTCATCAAAATCTATTCCCTCTTGCTGTGAGTAACCCTTTGCTACCAGTCTAGCTTTAAGTTTCTCTATACTCCCATCTAAATTTATTTTTGGTTTACACAGTCATTTGCATCCTATAGGGGTTTTACCTTCAGGCAATTCAACAAAATCCCAAGTATGGTTTTTGTTTATTGATTCTATTTCCTCATACATTGCAACCCTCCATGCATGAGATTTACTTGCTTCCTCATAATTTGCAGGTTCTACAATGTTTAAAATCTTTGACATTAATGCATAGTCTTTCAATTTAGGAGGTAATCGATTCTTCCTACTTGATCTCCTTGGAAGGGGACTTACCTCAAATCTGTCTATTTCAGCCTTTTCTGGGCTTGCATTATTGATTACATTACATGTTACTTCTTCTTCTTGTTTCTGCTCCTGCTCTTCATCTTCCTCACTGTTTTCTTCCATTAGCAATGGAATGTGCCAATCATTGTTAGAGTCATCCTTTCCTTCTTCAATCTGTTCTAGTTCTAACATTGTAAATTCCCTAGGATTCCCAAGATTGAAAGGACCAACATGTTCATCCTCCATAAGTCGCATATGGGCTTCAACCAGATCAGAAACGAACTGGAAACTTCGTGTTTGTTTCCCATCTCCATAGACTGTCAAAGGCTCCTTGCGCAAAGCCTAAGCAAAAAAAATACTTACAACCCGACCATCATCAAGGCACATTCGCGGACCGCATGTATTGAAAATTCGAGCAATCTAAAACTCAACATTTGCTCCCCTACGATAATCCATAGTCAGAGTTTCGACTGTTCTCTTACCCTCATCATAGCAACTGCGGACCTCGTTGGGATTAACATTGTCCCAATAAGCTTCAGTTTGAGGATGTTCAAGAGGATCTCCATAAACCTCACTAGTACTTGTAAGCAAGAAACTTGCCCCAACACGCTTGGCAAGTCCGAGCATGTTCAAGGTTCCCACAACATTAGGTTTGATAGTCTTCACAGGATTGTGTTTGTAATGCACACGGGAAGTGGGGCAAGCCAAATGGTAGATCTGATCAACCTCCAACAATAAGGGTTCCAAAACATCATGCCTTATTCGTTCAAACCTTGGATTGCCAAAATGATGCAAAACCTTCTCCTTCCTTCCTGTGAAGAAATTGTTGACAACAATAGCACTGTCGCCTCTTTCCATGAGCCTGTCAACTAGATGACTGCGAACAAAGCCAGCTCCACCCATCACGACAACTCGCATGGACTTTCTCTTCAAACCTAGGAGCACTTTAGCCCCCGAATTCACCATCGAACCTGAATTATACTAAGAAAATCGAGAAACAAGAGTCTCATAAACAACCCGATGAGGTTTTTCGGGCACAAACCTTCCATTTTCATTAAAATTAGGAGACAAAAAACCAGGCTGAAGGATAAAGAAAGTCGATGCGATGGTAATTCCTATGAATACTAGACCACGAATTTTCTAGCTTAGGAGAGTACTCATCACTCTTATTCATATTGATAAAATTTCTGATCCTCTGATGAACAAGTCTTCAATGAGCCACCACCAGGCAAGTCCGATCTGCTACCACCAAACAGATCAGGAACTCTAATGCGCCACCACTGGGCAAATCCGATATGCTACCACAGAACAGATCAGGAACTCCAACCCGCCACTACCGGGCAAATCCGATCTGCTGCCACCAAACAGATCAGGAACTTCAATGCGCCACCACTGGGAAAATCTGATCTGCTACCACCAAACAGATCAGGAACTTCAATGCGCCACCACCGGGCAAATCCAATCTACTGCCATCGAATAGATCAGGAACTTCAATGTGCCACCACCGGGCAAATCCGATATGCTGCCACCGAACAGATCAGGAACTTCAATGCGCCACCATCAGGCAAATCCGATCTGCTGCCACCGAACAGATCAGGAACTTTCAATGCGCCACCACTCGGCAAATCTGATCTGTTGCCACTGAGTAGATATGAAATTTCAATGTGCCACCACCGGGCATGGCCGATCCGTAAAAAAATGTAGATTTTCCAAAGAGAAAGAGTCTGGCGCTTGTCGACAGCAAAAGATCCGCACTGAAAGCAAAATTGACGCGAGTAACGAAATTGGTGCAATTAATCCTTGATTTTCCGCGCCAATGGCAATCTCTAGCGCACTTGCGCGACTATCTCTCTCAATACTGCGCCAACTGGAGCGAATGCTCTTTAATAAACCGTTCCAACCTTCCTTCTGCTCAAAAATGGCGCGATTGTTTGCGACAAAACCGCGCCAACCCTTTCTTGCGTTCAGAGATGATCAGTCATCTGAGACCTGTGCTTCCGGTGTTATTGTAGTCCACCTGATTCTATGAATTCTTCTATATACTCCACTGCTACTACAGTTCTATAATCAATGATGCATCCTAAAAAAAATTAAGGTTGTCCCTACTCTGTGCTCTAATACCAAGATAAAAATCAAACTTGGATTGAAAAAGGAGTTGCAGCTCACAAGTGAGTACTGCACCTGGACACTGCACTCAAACAAAGAGAACTCTCTCCGTTCACTCTACATACATCAAGTGAGTAATTACATCATTAAGTACATTACTAGAGATCATGAAGTTGCAACCAAACTCCTAAACTCTAGGAACAAATCCTAAACTAAGGAGATACGTTACAACTTGTTTAACCATTTCTCCATTAATACAAAATAATATTAATTATTTTCAACTGGGCGTTAACCATATGACATCGTTCAACGTGTATGCAGTGATAGAGGTATGGTCGTATGAGAAAACCGGAGGAGAGGAGGCAGTCTGATGTCGAAAGAGAGAGCTACATGGCGAGTCTACGCCAACACAGTCACAGAGAGATACAATTTGAATGGCAGACCAAAGGTATTAGTCTACAAAATATAGGAAGAACAATGACCGAAAGAGAGTTACAAGGGCATGAACGGAGCTAAAAATAGAGGTTGAGACATGTGCTTTTATATCATGTCACACCAAAAGGTAGGTATATAAAAAGATATATAAATGGAAAGATTGTCAAGCTTTATCTTCTAATATATTTTTATATTCCATTTCTTTTTATTTTCTATTTACAATTATGACATAAATTTATCTAATTCCAAAAGATAAAACTGTAAAAAATAATCATTAAAACTTTTTAATAATTAATTAAAGTTATATATAATTTATTATGATATCGAATGATAGTAAATATATTAATTTATATAGTAAATATATTACTCACCATTAGCAAGCATTTCTATTTACTATTTTCTTTATATGTAAATAATGTTTATGAAATTTGCAATTTCATACAGAAAATTTACAATTTGAAAAGGAGCGTAAGAATTCATTTAGCCATGAAATTTAAGCATATTTTTCAACAATCAAACTACGTATTGCTTTCTTTACATGTATTGCTTTTTTTAGTTGTGTTATAGCTATGGTTTGATTTTTGATCTCAAAAATAATGGTAAGTCTTTATTTAAGTTTAAAATAATATTTTAACAAGAAGTTATAATTTTTGGAAAAAAAAATCATATTAAATTAGTATTGTTGAAGTAAAATATATATATATTTTTAATATATTAAATTAAAAAATTAATCATCTATTAAATGTTATAAGTTTTAGTACAATAATAAATTTAATTTTATATTTCTTCTATATTTTGAATGAAGTTGCAACTATTATTATATTTCTAAATATTTTAAAAAATTTTATTGTTATGTTTTATAGACAATTTTCACTTAAATAATTTACTTACTATCAATTATTGCTTACCATAATTTAAACAAGTATTTGCACAAAAAATACATAAGTAAATAAATATACTTATTGTGTTGTCACTGCCCACCATTATTTATGCTTTCTTCAAAACTTCAATAAATAAGAATAAAAATGTAAATGTGGAGATTTAAATTAGAAGTAAAAATTGTAATATACAAACATTTTAGTAGTTACTTTCCACTCAAATTTATGCAAGTCCTTGCCCCTTAATAAGCAATTACTTTTTTATTTTATTTTGATTAATATATTTGATAAATAAAACGCAGTCCTTTAAAACTAAATATACTACCAAAATTTAATATTTCAATCATAAATGAAACCATTTCACTCTATTTCAATATAAATACAACATAATTAAAATCAATAATTCCAACAACCAAAATTGAAAACTTAAAAAATATTTAAATTAATAATATTTACTCCATAAAAAAATAGAGAGATTTAAAACTTATCATAATTCAAATCTAACTTTAGTTCTCTCACATAGTTTCAATTATTGGAATTATAATATTCCAATAATGATTTTGATAAATAAAACATATATAATGCAGCAATGTTTAATCAATAAAAATAAATGTTAGAGGGTCAAATTAATGCAAGAGACAATGATTTAATATAGTACATTGTTCAAGTTGTTTAGTTTATTGGAGTTCATCTTCTCCCTAACGTTGTCAAGTTTCATAGATTGAACAAAATTGGAGAAAAAAAACTGATTTCAGCAAAAGACATTTATCCTTTCCAAGTTTTTTTTCTCATTGTTCAAAATGTGTGTTTGTATGTGGCATAATATTTTCTTTCAATTTTAAGAAATCTCCCACTCCACTCTCACTCCCACTCCCACTTTACTATATATTCAAAGGATGTTTATTGCAAAATGGTTTACAAATATATCAAAAGCTATCACATTCTTTAGCATAAATGCAATTACCTTATTGTTGTAAAATAAAATATATGCAATTTTAATTTTAAGCTGTAAATTAATTTTTCATAAAAAACAAATATAAAAAAAATATATTGCACTGATTATTAATACATATAATATTCATATACCATTAAACACCTCTCTGTCTCTTATCCGGAAGAATTGTTGCTTCTAGAATCCATTTATTCTTGCCCCTTCTCTCCAATAGTCCTATTCATGGCATGAAAAAAAAAATCCTATTGCTGACATGAAAAACACACAGCCTTATTGACAAATATGTTTTTGAAAAGAAAACATTCCAATCTCCGATTCCATGACAAGATTTATATTAAATCTCCCCTCGACTCAAAGACGGACATGTAGACTGAAACAAATGTTCGCATGCTGCAGCTATCATGGCCATCGAAATAATGAAAAGTTGTGCGCTACAAGCCATCAATTATGGCTCCAAGCCTGATTTGTTATTTCTCTACCAGCTTCCTCTGCCATTTCTCATTTATTCTGGGTCTCGACTGCCCTCCCTCCTTATTGTCTCTGTGCCTTTCTCCCATTTGCTCGTCGCCTTCATGATGGCTTTTCCTACCCAACACCTCAGTTAGGCATGCTCTGTCCCACTTAGATGTTGAGGGGGAAGATCTCCGCTATACATGTCTACATTACTTTCGTACTGTCCCGTAGGTTTTTGATAGACGGAATACCTTCATAATGAAAATTCAGAGAAAGGGAATAAACACGGGCGACTGGTCTAGATATATCCAACTCAGTCTACAAGTTTTGGCACATCGAAGAAGACGTATGACATGAAAACCACTGCCTGACTATCGAATCACAAAGAAATCGTTAAAGAAAAACTAGAAAGTAAAGTTTTGGCACATCGAAGAAGACGTATGACATGAAAACCACTGCCTGACTATCGAATCACAAAGAAATCGTTAAAGAAAAACTAGAAAGTAAGCTGTAACAGTTATAAAAGAAAAACCCGTGTCAGCAGGTAGAATTGGTCTGTTATATACGCTCGAAGAAGTAGGTGGACCACCGGCATACTTATTTGCTGTAGTTGAAAATGTGGGGCTGTTATACAGTGATATGTGGTGTGGAGCTGAGTTCGTTGGGTGAAATTTATGTGGTCTGGGTCCAATTACATTGAATATATTACCTTATTAGGGTTTACTAGGGTGTGTGGCTCAAAAGTAGACTCCTCTTATTTGTGAGTTTTGCCTCTTGCCAAAATCATAAGAAATTAATATATCTGTTTCCAAGTTGTTGGATGTACTTTTGGTGTTATAGTGGCAGCTACCAAAATTGATTCTAAGTCATCCTTAGATTAAATTAGACAGTTACCAATTAACTAATGATTCATTGGGGAAAGTAAACATGGAGTTGCCCAGAATCATCGCGATCAAACTTAGGGATTAATTCGTAAAGCGCAGGAGTAATTCGTAAAGCCTGCGCTGGTCGGTAAATGTTTTTCCAGCGCAAAGGTGCCATGGACAGAGCACAATTTATGAACATAATAGACATTTTTTTACCCAAAATAAGTTAAAACAGAGAAGTAAGGAGAGATTTTTACACGTCAAAAAAACATTAAAATATGATTTTTGTCATTTAAAAAAAAAATGGAATAATATTTTAAAATTTTTCAAGATGGGCTGTTAAATTTTCAACCTTTTTTAAATTTCATTTTATTTAGAATTAAAATTTTAAGAATGTTGAATTTGGGGATTTCCTTCATGTTAAAACTTAAATTTTAAGAAACTTCCGTTTCAAAAATAATAGTTTCTTTCTGAGTTGTTTTTTCTAATTGTGCATATGCTGCAAGTTTTTATTATTTATTATGCCAAAATTACCTTTTCATACCATTACATTTGACACTTTCTAAGTTGCTCCCATTTAAAAAACAACAGGTTCTTTTTGAGTTGTTTTTTCTAACTCTGCATATGATCCAAGTTCTTATTAATTATTATTTCACAATTACCCTTTGATACCATTTCATTTGGTAGTTTCAATTGAGAGCCACTAGATATTAATATGGGTCATGTATTGGGTCTGTAATTTTACTGGGTTGTGCTTGAAAGCTGCCCAAAGAAAGATTTGACAACGATTTAAGCTCGAAAGGAGCATAGACTTATGATTTAGCAAACACCTGTCAAGCAAGGTTTAAGCACAATTTATGCTTGGAGAGGAGCGCATTCCATAGGCTTCCTAAAGTACTGGATTTTATTTGTTTACACGCTTCCTAAAGTAATGGATTTTATTTGTTTGCAGATTCCCAATTCCTGGTATGTTTTTATATTCCCAATTTCTGAATGAGTTACTTGTATCAGTGTTAGTAAATGTGCAAGTGACTTGGAGGCAAGATACTACTAATTAGAGAATAGATTTATCTTTTTTCATAATAATTCTAGATGCCACCCCAAATCTGGAAAGTATGTTGTGGAATGCTTGTAGTTCGCTTACTTTATTTTTCTAGAAAACAACAGGTCATCCACAAACATGAGATGTGAAATACCAGTTTTTCTTATTACCCGCATCTAGAAATTAGTCCATTTTCTCTAGCCAACAGAATGCCTCTATTTAGACAATCAATAACTAAAATAAATAGTAATGGAGAAAGGGAGCAATCTTGTTAGTCCCTTGTAGAGTTTGAAGAAATTAGTCAGTTTCTGGTTGATGAGTATTGACAGTTTTGTTGAGGAAATGCATGTCATAATGTAACTTAGAGTGATCTTTCAATTGTAATACAAACACAAAAACAATGTCCCCAGTTACAGTGTCCAGTGTCCAGTGCTTCATAGCTTCACCCTGAAAGACTGTCCTTTGTCCACGCAGCAGTGACAGTACCAAGTAATATGGGGATTGGTTTCTTTCAAATACCAAGTAATATGGGGATTGGTTTCTTTCAAAAGCATATAATCTTCAGAGAGAATAATGTACATATGCCGTCTCAGTCATTTCCTTGCTTATTCAGTCGTAATCTCATTAAAATTGCAGGGTAAAAATAAAGCTGAAGCTTTACAGACTTACCCCACTCTCAAGTAATGGCCTCCTTCAGATTAATTATATGAAATAAGGGTTGGCATCTAAATGTCTTTGTGATGAACATGTGTCACCCAAGATGAAAATGAATCGTTCTTCTCATTTTAATTGTATCTTCCACATTCAATTGAATTGATTGAGGCAGCCTTCAGATGAAACTTATGTATAAAGGCTGGCATCTGAATTCAGAGTTTGTGTGCACTGAATAAAAGACATTTTAAGAATGAAACATCATTTTCCTTTTAATTATATGGACTATCTACACTAGGTTCATTCTTAACTACCTCCAATACCAGGAGTATTTTCACTAGTACACGTCCCAGTTCTAACTTACCAGTGCAGTCCCTTCTCGATGTGTACCTCTAGTACTTTCTTGTCTTGAACAACTTTGTTCTTTTACACTAACCACTACAATCGGGACAAACATGTTGCATTTGCTATATCATGCCAGGAACTAGTTGCTTGATAGAGACCTTCATACCAGAAATATTTTGAATTGAATAAAATATTTCAGAAATGTGCAATTAAAATAAGAAATTGAATCTCCAAAAATCTGCCCGGTGAATTTGAATCACCATATTCCAATTAAGGGATGTCTGAAATATGAGAGCAGAGACAAACTAGTGAATAGTGGAATCCCAAAATTTGAATTAAATTAACTTCAGCAAAAATTGAATCACCATATTCCAATTAAGGGATGTCCAAAATATGAGAGCAGAGACAAACTAGTGAATAGTGGAATCCCACAGTGTCCCGTTGATTAAAAAAGAGTTGGTCGTCGTAAGTGGCCATTTACAATGACTATATCGTGCATTTGGCATAATCACTGAATAGAGGTGATTTCAATCTGTTCCAATAAATTGAGATTGTAACAATATAATGAGACGGAATTTAGTTCAAATCATAGTTTGATATATGCCCATTAGTTTACTCATCTCCTTTCACTCAAAAATATTATATAAAATTTTCACAATATATCAATAGAGAATTACAAGAAGAAGAAGACATCACAAATAACATTATATTACATGATTTTTTTTAATGGAATGTTACAAATATGTTATTAATATATATTTCTATTTTATT
>APFE030518431.1:64696-96693 GCA_000404065.3 Pinus taeda
AATTAGCTTAATGCCTAATCATATATTGGTGATAATTTTGGACTAAGTTAAGATGAATCTATGATATAATTTTGGACTTGGTTAAGATGAATCTATGATATATTTGTAATGTATTCAAATGATTTTTTTTTTTATTATTTTAATATTGACATTAAAGGCAGATGATTTTTTTTTTGTTTTTCAAGGAAAGTTATAGGGGCCAATGTTTCCAAGTGAGCTAATTTTCCATGGTTTTCTACAAAAAAAATATTTGCGAATTTCCGTTTATTCTAAAAATGATTCACCTAAATTTTATACTAATTTAGAGACTATAAAATAATTAAAAAAAATTGTATTCTTACAAAAATATTGCTAAACATTTTTTGCTTAATATTGAGGATTAATAAGATTTTCTAACATTTTTTAACTTGGAAATTTTTTTCCATCCTTCAAATTTTCAATCTTCAATTTGAAGAAAATTTTCCGTCTTTAAAACTTCCATACTCATTTTAATTTAGACACATAATTCATACATTTAGTTAATTCAATTTAAATGCAAAAACACCTCATTCTCCTAGTTGCAATTAAGCTTAATTTATTCAATTTATAAGAATTAATAATAATTTCAAATGAGTAGCCATTAATTTTGGTCATACATTTCTGTTGACTATGAATGTATGCTCTAAAACATAATATCCCAAAGTCTAATTGGTGAACGGTTACCAAAGTGATACATTGATTGAATTAATAATAGCACAATATAAGAGATTTAAATGGACCAAACATTGAAAGATTATCAATTTCATTAACATTGTATCCCAAATGAATTATGTATCCCAAACTCTAATTCATGAAGCTAGACCAAAGTGATACATAGATTGATTTAATAATAGCACAATATAAGATATTTAAGGGGAAAAAAATTGAAAGATTATCAATTTCATTGCCAATAAAGTTAAGGGTAAAGTGATTTACAATCAATTGTCTCTCATAATAACTTATTTTAAACGTAAAAGTTTAGTTAATGAAATGAACATAGAAGAATAATGAGTAAAAAGAGAATAATAAGATGTAAGTGGAAAAGATTTAACAACAATTGTTTTCTTTTTGTTTTTTATTTTTTAATATGTCAATCATCTTTTTTACCAAATGTAATATGAATTTCAATTTGATAAATCAAGAAGTAAGAAAATAATTTTTTTATATCTTTTTAAATTAAACAATGAAATTTAAAATGCTATATTTTAGAGTAGAAACACAAGTTTTTGGTCATGATATACAAAGCAATTTAATTACACTAGAAAAAACTCACACTGAGTGAATTGATTATTGTTCATTCACTTTATTTATTTTGACAAAAATATAAACAAGCATTTTGAAGGATAAAAAAATTGGAAGTTATTCAGTCAATCAAAGTATTGTTTAAATCCCTATACAATAATGACATTGATCAAAGTATATCTACCTATATTTTAATCCTAGAGACATCTAATATCACATGTTTGCAAAAGTGAAATGAATAACGTTAATTCATTATAGAGAAATCGAACATACAAAAAACAATAGATATAAATCCATATAGGACAATAATAATTAATAAGATAGAATGAGTGATGGCTTTACAATGTCATGTGATAATATGTTTATATGTGTTGACTAGTCAATATTATGTTCATCATAACAAGTTGACTTGAGATGCAATTGAATGATTTGAAACATATGTACATTGTTCAATGTATTTTTTTTACTGTATAAAAGAAGGATAAATAGATGAAGAAAAATATTCCACTAATAAAGGCATGTAACAACTGAGAGAGAGAGATAGAGGCATTTGTTGTTTTTATTTTCCTAAAGCAAAACACACAATAAGAGTATTTGAAATAATTGAAATGCGCACTCTTTCATGCTTGTAATTTTATTTGAGATGTAATTAGAACCATAACATTGAAATGTACACACATGCATGTCTATAATTTTATGTGTGATGTAATTAGAACCATAACATTGAAATGTACAGTTGTTGAGCATTGAGATTTGGACTTCTAGTTGCCCACCTCCACTCTCAGCCGTATGTAGTTTTTAACATACATAACAATCATGGAACCATGCATGTTAATATTCATGGTTATCCTAATCATCTGGTGTTAGAAGTGTTGGGAGATAATCGTGTTTGATTTTTATTCATTATTTATTATCCAGCCACACCACCTTGTACAACTGAATTTTCTTGCTAATTTCTACCTTCTAATGCTGGGTGGGTGTAATTCAGCTGTTGAGAATCACTTTCTTCATTTGAGACAAAAGGAAGCATCTTAATGCTCTTCTCTAGTTGGAAGTGTTTGTGAACTCTTCTCAAGAAGTATCCATACATGACACATGCTGCATAGACTTGCCCCACTCGAACTGCCAACTGCTGGTGTGCTTTGTGCATCCCCTTTTTTTGTGATTGTTGTCCTTGTGAATCGTGATGCCTTCTACATTACAAGCACTAAAAAGCAATTTGAGATATTCCTTGTTATAGAAGAAATTTCATTTTGGTGATAGCAATGTGCATAACCTTCCATAAAGATCAATGTTAATTTTAATTTTCAATGATCAACAGACCTATGTGTGTGAGATCTATTTGTTGCTTTTCATTAGTTTTCATATGAATTTGTTATATATTGTCTTATTTTCAAATAATATTATGTATTTTTATATTTCTTGTTTTGTTTACTATAGGTATAAAATGCCACCTCTTGGTCGCCCCAAAAAGGATCTGAAACAACTTTCACTTTCTGATGCATTTGGTATCTCTCAATGTTCTAATCAACCACATATTTATGAAAATGAAGTATATGATCATGTGGATGAGGACCATGAATCAGATAGTGCAGAACTTCTTGAAGAGGAACCAACATCCAAGAGGTACAAAAGAACATTCAAGTCTAAATGGAAGTTGAGATTTCCATGGGCTTATGCTGTAAAAGATTTTAATGGTGTTGAAAGGATAAAATGTTCATGGTGTGTAAAATTTAAAAGGGAAACTCCATTTGCTAAAGATGGAAGCACAACCCTTCAAGTTAGTGCTTTAAACATCCGTGCAACATGAGAGGCTCATAAATTTGATTTGCAACTTGTAGAGGGAGAAAGTAAACGAAGTACAAAACATCTAGAACTAATGGTTGATGCTCAGAAAGAGAGAATTATATCAATTATTGAGAACATGTATTTTGTTGCAATACATGATTTACCTTTGGAAGTATATAAGCCAATTTGTGACTTGAATAGGTATAAAAACACTCCTCACATGCCTCTAACAGATGAATACTCATCATATACAAATACAACATCTGGAAAAGACTTTCTAGAAGTTGCTAAGGAGGTATATTAGAAAAAATTAAAGGATGAGATTTTCCAAAGTCCATATTACTCACTTTTAGTTGATGAAAGCATTGATCGGACTATGGTGCAACATTTTATTATTTATATTATATATTTGACCAATGAAGGAAGAGGTCCATGTGCTACAAAATTCATACAATTGCTACAAATTAGGGATGGAACATCACAGTCTATGTATGAAGTTGCGACATTTCTTTTAGCAAACATGAATCTATCCATGACAAAGTTAGTTGGATTTGGATCTGATGGAGCATCATCCATGAGGGGCATTCGTGAAGGTTTATCTACTAAGCTTCGTCAACATGCCCCTCATTTAGTAGATATCCACTGTATAACTCATCGAGAAGCATTAGCAGTTAATGATGCTTCATCTTACTTTGAAGAGTTGCAAGCTATTGATAAGTTTGCAAACAAGATCTATTCATGGTTAGGGAAATCTACTAAAAGACATGGAGAATTGAAAGAGCTAATGGAGTCATTTCAAATCACAAGGCTAGAAGTGTTACAAATTCATCATATTAGATGGCTTTCTAGAGGGAAAGTCATGGAAAGACTCGTTAAGCTCATGCCTGCTTTGTTAAGGGACTGTGAGTTAGTGGAGAAAAAAATGTATGAGATGGCTACAATATTTCAAGTTCAATTTTGCGTCCACTTATTTGCATATGTGTTTATTGAATTAAATAAGCTAATCAAAAGTTTCAAGAGGATCATGTTGACATTACATCTATTGGAACAACTTTGGATATCACTATTAGCTTGCTTCATAAGCGATTTCTAAGAGGCACATTTGGGGCAGGTGCAATGCATACATCATCCTTCTTAAATAAAACACAACAAGGAACTCTTGAGTTTGCAGATTGCACAGGTATAGTACATGTACATGAATTGAGGTTCGAGAGTTTGCCAAAGTCACAAAGATCAGGGACACTAGATGACTGCATTACATTGGGAAAGGATTTTGTAGTGAAGGTGATTGACTCTTTAAATGCAAGGTTCAGATATTTACCTATTTTTAATGCAACTAAGTTTTTTAGTCCTCGTAATTATTATGAGGATATGGATGATAGAGACTCTCAAACAAGAAGATGGTTGACATGTTTATGTGAAAAATTTAGTGCTGGAGGCTTGCTCTTTGTGGACAACATTAAATGTATGGGTGAAATGGATGAATTTATATGTACTATGTATAAATCTTACCCAAAAAATCATATGTTTGGAGCATGGGATCTATGTGGAGGTGAAATTGAATGGTTTGAATGATTTCCATGCTTAATGCAACTATGACAAGCAATTCTTGTTATTCCGGCTAGTACAACAGTTTGTGAAAGAGGTTTTTCAAAATTAAATCGAATAAAAAATGAGGATAGGTCAAGGATTTCTTTAAAAACATTGGATATGTTAATGTTTATCTCTCTCAGTGCACCTCATGCTCTAAATGAGGTAGATTGAAATGCTATTTATGATGAATGGAAAGAGATGAAAACTCGAAAACCTCTTCCACTATGAAAATAGATTGAAAGAACTAGTAAGTTTCAGTGTTTATTACCATCATTGTGTTACTCTATCGAGCACTTGAATGAACCATTTTGGTAAGTGAATTTTTTTAGTTTTATACGATTTGCCTTTTGTAAATGAAAGCATCACCATATTTTTCAAGTTTGTATGTGAAGTTTTTCTAACACATATTGAATGTAATCATTACAGGATATTGCACAAGATATGTTAAGATGGAGGACCACCACTGTCAAAGTTTTATAATTGAAAGAAAAAGCTATCTTAGATCAATTTTTTGGCCAAGTACAAGGACTGTAGTTCCAATAATTTCAGATGTGCAAATATTGGAAGTCTCAGCTTTCCAAAAGAGTTTTAATAGACAATAGAATAGTGATTTGGTCAAATTTGAAGTTTATAAGCTAGAATTACACTGATACTTCCTATATAAGCTAGAATTTATTTTTAATTTTATAAATGAGACCTTCCATATATTTTTAATATAACTATTTTTGTTTCTTCATATTTTTATTTTTATTTCAATTTCATTAAGATGTAATTATGTAATTATGTTTATTTTTTGTACTCATATGCAGTTTCGCAACTATGATTTTGTCCCTATAGTTGGTTCAATTGTGGTTGAGTTCAAGGCCTATGCAATATGATCTTATGTGGTTACATTTCTCAATCACACGTGTAAGAGTAATTCATTTACTAATGCAGCCTTTGACATAGTAGTATTTTTTTGTTTGTGAAAAAATAAAAACAAATTTGAAAATAATTTACTATTGTCAATTGAATTGCTTTTTTTTTATGCTTTTCATTATAGAAGTGAAACCTAGATGTGTGCCCTTCTAAATGAAATTAAGACCTTCCCTTCAAATTTGATCACTGCTAATGAGACATTGGCGTGGTGCTATGATGTTCATTGAATTATCAAGTTACTTAGTCATGGTAAGAGTTTCTATATATGGTATTTGGTCACTGATGAATATAAGGATATATTTTGTTTTAAAATAAAATTTAAAATGCTTTTTATTGTTCACGAAGTTATTGTGGGAAAATAATGGATAGTATAGAACTATAAACATCTGTGAAAAAGTGAAAACATTTTTTTATAAATTATGAATGAATTATTTTAAGTTGTATTGTTTTGTTTAAATAATATTGTATAGTTAGTGTTTCGTGCTACTTACACTATTACACCAAGGGCACTTTTGAGACATTTTTTAAAACAAGAGAAATCTTTTGTCACAAAAAATAATTTTTATTTTAGTTATTTTACATTAAAAAATAATATAAATTGATTTGTCTAAAATATAAACTTTAAGACAAAAATAGGTTGAGGCAAAAATATTTTGAGACAAAACTTTATATTTAAGACAAAATAGTTTAAGACAAAAGTAGTTTGAAACAAAAATATTTTAAAACAAAACTTTATATTTAAGACAAAAATAATTTAAGACGAAAATATTTTGAGACAAAAATTTATATTTAAGACAAAAGTAGTTTGAGACAAAAAATTTAAAGACAAAACTTTATATTTAAGACAAAAATAGTTTAAGACAAAATTATTTTAAGACAAAAACAATTTAAGGAAAAATCGTTTTAAGACAAAACTTTATATTTAAGACAAAAGGATTTTGAGAGAAAAATATTTTAGAGAAAACTTTATATTTAATACAATGACCACTTTAGATCAAACCTATGTTTAATACAATATTTCACTTCAACTAAAAATGGAGAGCAGAGCGCTTAGGCTTTGACGTTGCTCTGCAACTAGCAGACCTTCACAGATTGTGTCATTCTACCATTAACCTTCGACCCTAAGGCATCTACAGCATAATAAGGAACAACTATTGCACAATGGAACCCCCTCAGGGGGAGGGCATGATGCCTCCCCCCGCTGATACGGAAAATGGCCTGCAACAAACTGAAAATGTCACAATGGACAATCCAGAAGATACAACAACAGAGAATGAAAATACGCCAACGAATAACAAAAATGAAGAACCACGAGCGACGTCAAACACCTACAAGCTGGTACAGTTGACAGACCCAAAATCGAGCTCCCAAGTCAGCGCATCAACACTTAGATCCAATTTATGAGGGATCATGCTTTGATAGGAAAGTTCATAGGCCTTTGGCCCATGGAGAAAGCTTAGCACGGCTGGATCGTAGCCCAATGGAAGCCAAAAGGGCACATAACACTGCAGTTAGGGCCTAAGTGTTTTTTTACTGCCATATTCAATTGTCTGGAGGAACGAAATAGGGTATTGGATGGAGGACCATATTTCTTCAATGCAGCAGGCTATACTTAAGAGGATGGATCAAGCGCTTTAACCTGGACAAAGAAGATCTGAGCTGGGCCCCGATGTGGTTGCGCCTTTATTCTCTCCCTTTGGAGTATTGGGACAAAGACTCTTTGCGAGACATTGGGAATTGTTTAGGCGAATTCATCAAAGTGGCAGAGGAGATAAAGCTGAAGCAATACACCTCCTATGCATGGATCTGTGTATACATGCACCTCGGCAAAGCTCTCCTGGATGCAGTAAGCCTCTACCATGATGATTATGAATGGTTACAAACAATAGATTACGAGCATGTACCATTCCTCTATCGAAAATTACATGCCCTAGGCCATTTATTTTGAGACTATCCCTCCAATATGAAATCCACGACCACCCCTTCAATGGAAAAATCTGACTCGGATGGGTTAACAATAGTTCCCAATCACAAAAAACCCCATAAAAAGCCTTCTACCTCAGTCAAAAAACCTGTCACGGACACCTCCTTACCTTCAAAAAGCAACAGCTTTTAAATCCTGCTCCAGCCAGAGGTTCATATTTTAGATAATTAGAAACAACCTAAAGCCATTCCTAAGACTTCTGCCCATTATGCTCCATCAAGCTCAAAGAAAGCCCTCACTTCTAAGCAACCCACGGACACCAAAACACCCTCTCCCGGTAACATGTATAAAACGACTACTCAAGGTATGGAGGTAGATAACACTTAAATGCAGCTCATGATTGTAGATGATACAGAGGCAGAGCAGGAAATAATACAACACATGGAAGAGGAACTGGAGAGCTTCGACATCAGAGATCTAGATATACTGGGACTTGAACAGACTTGTAAGAAAAAAGAATATGACAAAATTCCTGAGCAACAGCTAGAGAACTTAGAAGTAATTCTCTCAAGAGCACAGAAGAAAAGATCATTAGGCGTCCAAACTGGTAGTCAGTGGGATGAAAGAAATATCTTCAAAGACAACAAGAAACAAGGACGGAAAATAGATCTTCACAGAACCATCCGCACAGGAGAGATGTTGGTGGAATCTGGAAGATACTCCAAGCTCACCAGATATTGTAATCCCCTTCCCAATTGTGAATCATGAAGCTCATATCATGGAACATCAGAGGGCTCAACAACCGAGGGAAGGGACAGTTAATAAGGAACATGCTACAATAGGAAAAGCCTTAAATTCTCTTCTTGCAGTAGACCAAGTGTAATTCCATGACGTTGCATCAGATCCTTGCCGAAGCGTGGCCAGGAAGCAAATATGTGGTGGTGGAAGCCATGGGAGCCTCAGGAGGGATAGCCATCACTTGAAATGATAGAGCTATAACACTTACCAACGAACTTTATTAAGGCCAAGTTTCATTTAACAGGGGAAAATTCTCATGGACACTTAACTAATGTCTACTTCCCCTAGGAGGCAACAAACAAAGTAGACACACTGAACACCCTAACTCAGATCAACTCAGAAAGCTCCCACCAACTTTGGATCACAGGAGGGGACTTCAACATGATTACAAGAATGGAGGAGAAAAGAGGAGGACGGATCAAGCTGGACTATGAAAGCACGCACTTCAAAAACTACATTCATAACAACAGGCTTATAGATATGGAATTAAACAATGGCGTTTATACTTGGAACAACAAGGGTGCAAATGCCCACCAAATTGCATCTCGGTTAGACAGATTCCTGATCTCTGATAATGAAATACATCTTGGCGGGGATATCTTGGCCTCTATATTGCCACTCTCTAGCTCGAACCATTGGCCTATTAGGCTTCATTGGCAAAGATTGGGAGACAATGTTCGCAGGCCCTTTCACTTTGAAGTTTTGGCTGAACCACCCTGATTTTCATAACCTGATAACAGAGACATGGAGAAATTTCACATGACCAGAAGGCGCAAAAATGTACAAGCTCCAACAAGAGCTAAAACATATCAAGGAAAAAATACAATAGTGGAATCGCTTTACCTTTGGCAATATTTTTCAGGTGCAAAACACTCTTAAACAAGAAATGCAAAAATTACAGTAGAGAGTCATAGCTGAAGGCAAATCTGAAACCATAGCAGAATAGGAACGTCAACTACAAATGCAGATCTCAGAAAGAGCAAGACAGGCGGAGATTCTTTGGAGACAAAAATCGAGGATCTGATGGCTTAAGGAGGGCAAACACAATTCAAAGTTCGTCCACCATACCACTATCCAACGAAGAATGCACAATAGCATTACTCTCCTCCAAAATTGACAAGGGGAACATCTACAGAAGCATGAAGATATAGAACAGGAACTCCTTACCCACTTTTGGAGGGTGCATCAGGAAATGGAGACTGATTGGTTGCCAGCTATAGAGAAGGTCATCAAGATTATTCCTAAGACCATAACTGAGGAACACAATCAAATACTCCTTAGGTCTATTTCTTTACAGGAAGTGGAGACAGCTATGTGACAACTCAATGTTGGGAAAGCACTCGGACCAGACGACTTCACTTTGGACTTCTTTCACAAATTTTGGGATCTAATCAAGGAGGAATTCTGGCAAGTAGTCAAGGAGACCACAGTTAACAGATGGATGCTTCCATCCTTGAATGCCACCTTCATCGCCCTCATCCATAAGGAGGAGAACAACCAGACTCTAGACAAATTCTGACCTATTGCACTATGCAATGTATTGTATAAAATTGTCTCCAAAGTGATTGCCACACGCCTCAAGCCCCTACTTCCTCTTCTTATATCATCGGAGCAATTAGGTTATGTGGAAGGAAGGTAGATCACTGATGGCATAATTCTCACTCATGAAATCATTCACTCCCTAAAGCAAACCAAAAAGACAGGTATGCCCCTAAAAATTGACCTCTCAAAATATTTCGATACTTTAAGCTGAAAATATATTCAAAAAATATTGCTAGCCTTTGGCTTTACCCCCCCTGGGTGAGATGGATTATGAGTCTCGTCACTTATACCTTTTTCTCAAGTCTTGTTAATGGGACCCCCTCCACCCCCTTCCAACCGTCCAGAGGTATCCAACAAGGGGACCCTCTCTCAGCCTTTATATTAATTATTATGGTGGAAGGTGTTGGATGTTACATCAAATATGCCCTTCATAACCAACAATTATGTGGCCTTTGTTTCTAGAATACCCCTACTTTCACCCACTAGCAATTTGTGGATGACAATATGTTATTTGGTCATCGTTCGGTCCAGGAAGCTCGTAAGCTAAAATCAATTTTATCTAACTTTTTGGATGCTTCTGGTGCCTACATTAACAAATCAAAATCTCAAGTCTTCTTCTTTCACACACCTCCCATCACTCAAGCCTCCATAGCCAGAATTCTGGGCTTCTCGATTGCATCTTTGCCCTCCAAATACCTGGGAGCTCCAATGACAACCTTTGCCTTAAAGAACTCATCCTGGAAAGCTCTCCTAGAAAAAATTGAAGCTCGTATCTCTTCATGGACCTTCAGAGCTCTCAATATGGCGATTCGCCTAGTTCTAATCAAGGCAATGCTACAATCTATGCCACTCTACCTCTTCACGGTCCTGGAAGCACCCAAATGGGCTCTTAAAGCAATCAAAAATCTTCAACGAGATTTTTTATGGGGGAATACGAAACAAAAAAGAAATGGGCTCTGGTAAAGTGGGAAACAGTTTGTCACCCAAAATCCTCTGGAGGCACTGGATTACAGGATCCTCAGCATAGCAACGAGGTCATGGGAGCACGCATCTGGTGGAGATGGCTCTCGAACCCATATACTCCTTGGGTAATCCTCTGGACATCTAAGTATGCTCATAATAGACGACTGGATGATTTAATTCAGCTCAAAGAAGTTGGCACAGGCTCTCTAATTTGGAATGTTTCCAAATAACATAAAGATCTAATCCAACAACACAGTTTTTGGGAAATAAAGAATGGAGATAATGCGAGGTTTTGGGAGGACTCCTGGCAGTAATGACCAAAACTGAAGGACCCACTCACGCCCCACTAACTTCAGGATTGGGTAGAGAAACTGACGATCAAGGTAAATCAACTTTGGGAGGAAGTTCACAACCAAGGTTATAGGCAATGGTTATGCTTGAACCTCATTCTTGGGCAAGCCATGCAATCTGTCAAAGATAGCCTAGTTACAAAACTCTCAAATAGGAAAATTCGCCAATCAAATAAGAAAGACATCATCAGATGGGGTTATGAAAGGAGAGGTACCTTCACTTCCGGGGAAGCATATCATATAATACTAAGGGACCATACTATCAAGGATAGTCTCTGGCACAAAGTTTTGGAACCACCGATTTGGCCGAAAATCTCCACCTTTCTCTGGTTGCTGTGCCAAAATAGAATCCTTACTTGGGATAATCTAAGGAAACAGACTTTTCACAGATCTTCCATCTGCAAAAATTGTAAACAGGCAAAAGAAACTAAGGAAAATCTCCTAAACTCATGTTTGTTAGCAACCCGACTTTGGGAAAAGGTTAGCTTCAGATGTGAAAGAGATGGACGAAATAAGGAGAATTCAACCAACACTATTCGTTCTTGGGCACCTCACCCTTATAAAAGAAAAAGCTTAAATGCATTATGGAAGCTAATACCAGGTTTCCTCATGTGGACAATCTCGAAAGAGAGAAATAGTCGCATCTTTGAAGACCATTCCTCTCCCATAGAAGTTCTCTGGATCAATATAGGTCAAAACATATGAGAAACCTTGATGCTCCAAATGTGGCTTGATGATGATTTCCCATCCACACCACAAGAACAAAATATATGGCTGAATTGGAACCTTCAGCGGAACCATCAGAAGGTACACCTAAGGAAAATCCCTCCCTCTGGAGATATACCTGACAAATGGACTCCACCCCCACCACACATAGTATTGCTCAACTTTGATGGAGCGTCAAAGGGAAATCCAGGTAAAGCAGGATTTGGGGGAATATTAAGAAATCACAAGGGAAATGTTATCCAAACATCATGGGGTCAATAGGTTGGGATACAAACAACTCAGCCGAATTACAAGGAATTTGGCAAGGACTTCTCTTGGCTCAGAACAATAGAATCTTCCCACTCATAATTGAAGGGGACTCTCAAATATTAATTAACATGATCAACCATATATTATAGGGAACTTGAGCACATAAAGTGGGTAGCAGTTGGAGATTGGCATAAAGGCTGGAATAGATTGAACAGTGGCTACTCATTCATAGAGCAGTAACCAGCAGGCACACTCATCGGAATGGTAACAAAGTAGCAGACCTCCTAGCAAACATTGGTGTTGAAAGTGGTAAGACTCTTCATGTAGGAGCTCTTAACAATATATCCAATACTCATTAGTTGCAGGATTTCAATGATATAGTGCAAAAGGAAAGGGAAAATGTAGAGGAAACGCACCCGGATGCGGGTGTCAACAACGACGTTTAAATGACAAGACAAATCGCCGACGGGTTGGGAAGTCATCTAGCTAAGTGCTTCATCTTGAGAGCTCACTGCAGATGGATTAAAAACACCTTGCAGGTGACATTTATTGACTCTAAAAGCTCTAACGAGCTCACCTCATTCAACACCATGGCCCCTGCAAATTGTTTTATTACTCCTCCCCTTATCCATGGCATTTGTCCTCCGCAAACAGCTGAACCGTGTTTCAAAACTACTACAGGAAATCACTGCCTAATTCTCCCTTGTCAAGATTTTGGTAATGGTTTTCATTTTCTGCATTCCCGTCATTGTCTTCTTGATTGTGGTTCACCCACCCCTTCTCCCGATCATCATCACCTTCATTCCAATTCTTCCGCTGTCGATTCAGCCATGGCTCGCCTCAGGCACCACATGTGCAGTAGGCGTGGAGGTTTGTGTGGAGGTTTTAATCACTCGTGAGTTTCTACCAATTCCACCTCTAACTCCCCGAACTCAACTACTGAATTTCCCAACTCGCTCATTAACCCCACTCATAGCTACCCGAATACCAGAAGTGGGAGAGGTTGGAGGGAAAATGCTATCCACACTGTGGATCTCCCTCTCCCTCCTCTTTCTGGCCCTCACAGCACACAATTTTGTTTCTGCAGTTCACTAAACAGGCCTACAATCACTGCTACCATCACAATTTCTTTCAAGGAAGAGTCTGCGACACAAGCTACTCTATCCAGTCATGGGAACAAGCAGAATAGGGAAGAGATAGGTAGTCATGGGATCAACAACAAGCAGCAAGGTGAAAGCAGTAAGGGTATGCATGACAAAGATAAAGTTGGGGACGCTGGTAAGGGGAAGATGGATGTTGAAGGCACTATATATTCTATAAATGTTCAAGGTCGTCGTGCGTCTAAGGAGCATGATGATTGGTATCAGTTTGCCTCTTGGATTAAGGAAGAGCCAGCTCCATAGGTACCACCAGTCTAACACATGGCCTCATGCAAAGGTCTCCGACTCCCAGGTGGATTCGTCTCACCTTTTGTGGCTTTTGGTCTCTCGCAAAGGTGTCCAGATTCTAGGTGGATATGTTTTTATGATTCATGGTTTTGTGGTCTGGATGTGTTCTGTCTTCACGCCAAGTGTCTTGAATTCTCTGGTTGACTCTCTGCCAGGTGGAAATGGCATACTGTTGGTTCTGTCCCTATCTTTTTGGTTCAGGATTGCATTCCTCTTTGTTCATTTTGGAAAACCAAGGTCTACCTTGAAATAGTTATTCTAGTTCAATGGCTTGTTTCCCCCATAACAGGGGCAATCTTCAAAGCTTCTTGGACTGGTTTCCCCTCTGTTGGGGCAGTCCAATACCAACAGTTGCATTTTGTGATGATGACTGATTATTAACATCTCTGAGATCAGGTTTCTCTGTAAATGTTTTTGCATTATATTAATAAATCAGTACTACTTAGAGAAAAAAACCTATGTTTAATACAATTAACAATTAAGACACAAACATATCAATTTAAGATGATATTATCTAATTACAACTGAAGGACTGACTATGACAGTGCGCCCTAAGTCGTCCAGCTTGTAGACAAATATTTTCTTGCGCCTATATCAAGGTTGTTATTTTACTTACCATTCACGTTATCTTATATAAAGACAATGATTTGTTGGGCTCTTTTCTTTGTGGGGGTAGTTGACTAAGAAGAACCCGACAAGTTTTACTGACAAGATTTCTTGGACATCAATTCCTCTTCTATCCCTTTCATATATGCTGATACGATTAGAGACAACTTGTTTATTATTGCACTCGACACTACTACACGAAGGGAGACTTTAAGACAATTTTTTAAGAGAAAATAATTTTTTTGTCTTCGAATTTTGAATATGAGGCGATAGTAAAAAAAGGTAAAGGTAAAGGATTAGAGGTTTGTCTACTGTCATTCACTGAGTGGTTGGTTTACCATGGTTGTGAAGTGATATTCAACAAAGGAAAGGCATTCCTTAGACACGTATCCATAGGGCAGGTGAAGCAGATTGGCGTTTGTGTGAAGAACCTATATAAGCTAGATGTGGAAGAATGTGCTACATTAAGCAGTAAGGCAGAGAAAGTGAAGGTCGCGATGTCGATGAACTTTGGCACAAAATACTTGGTCATTTGCATCATGGTACCTCGAATATTATAGAACAAATAACCACTCGCCTTTCTAAAGGAGCACTTAAGAAATAGGATATATCCAAAGGATGTACATTACAAAAGTACATAAAATCCACATTCCATGATCAGGACAACAAAGCACATGCAGTCCTAGAAAGGATCCACTATGATGTTTATGGACC
Source organism: Pinus taeda (assembly GCA_000404065.3). NCBI lineage: Eukaryota > Viridiplantae > Streptophyta > Pinopsida > Pinales > Pinaceae > Pinus > Pinus taeda. Next base: position 79,576 of record APFE030518431.1, read on the forward strand.
TTTCTTGACAACCTACAGTATCAGACACAAATATTTTGTCACTTTTATTGATGACTTCTCACGGAAGTGTTTGTTGACACCTAATCCGAAATAGATGGGTGAACTGGACAGTCATCCAGAAGATGAACTAATCCGTCATGTTTGTGTATATAAATATATGTTAGCTAATGAATAAGATATCAGTTTTTCTCTCGCTCATTCTGGAGTTACCCTGGCCTGACATGGTATCAGAGCACAGGTCCCAGAAATAGTTGGAATTCCTGCTGTCCTGAGAGATGCTCAGTCCTGAGCACTACTCTGACATTGAAATGCCTGAAGACTGCGTACCTGAAGATTGCATGCCTAAAGACTACCGTTGTCTGCCTTGGTAGCGCGTATCTGCATTGAAACGCCTAACAACGCTAGAAGGAGGGCATTCCGAGAATTGGTAACGTATGAAGGATTAAATGCTGTATATGAAACGCTGTTTGGAGGATTAAATGTTGTATATGAAACGCTGTTTGGAATTTTTAAATGTTGTCCGCTGCCTGTATTAAATATCTGGAACGCTGCCTGTATTAAATATTTGGAACGTTGCCTATATTAAAATGTTTGGAACCTGTGTGTGGTCTATGTTTTGAAACCTGAACTGGTCATGCTAAAGGGTTCGGTTGAAGATGAGATATCGAACAGAAATGGGCCCGAGCTTTTAGATGAGATATCGAACAATACGTATATTGTATTGAATTCGAACTAACTGTAATATCGGCCATGGACAGATTCTTCATTCGTAGATCACACAGGAGACAACATACACGATTGTTTTAAAGTCGATCTGCCAAAAGGCATCTGATGTTCAATATTCTTTTGTTGCATGGATGGTTTCAATTTTTTGCGTTGAATGTTTGAATGCAGGGACAGAGCATGTAATAGTAATGTTTGACCGGGTTGGGTTGTTTGACAAGGTCTTCGAAACTGTTCAAAAACCTGAACTGGTCATGCTAAAGGGTTCGGTTGAAGATCAAGATTTCCAATTTCGCAGTTAAAACAGTTAATTAAAATATCAGTCAAGTTGTGTTTTAATATCAATGTTCAGTGAGATAAATCATAAGCATATTTTCCATTTGTTCGGATGACTCATACGATCATTAACTGAGTCAAAACCTATGGGATATCTTTGACAACAATATATATTACAGTGAAGCGCTCTTTTGCAGTGATACATGTAGCAGAATTTTGAATATGGCTTGATATATATTATAGCAGAATTTTGAAGTGTAGCAGAATTTTGAATAGCCTGATATATTATATATGGTGATTTAAAGAAGATATAAATATTGTGATATAAAGAAGAATTTTAAATAATTTTTCTCCATATCAAAATCATTTTTTAAAGCAGCGGAAGTTTTTTAAGAGCAATGTTTTTTCCATCAGAAGTATATATCAGCAAAAGTTTTTTTATATCAGCAGAAGTAACCTTTTACAGAATGCATTCAATCATCTCTATGATAGGAATAGTTCTCACTGGCAAGGAGAACTATCCTAACTAGTCTCGGATGGTACAACACACGCTCATTTTCAATGAGCTGTGGAAAGGAGTGTGTGTCAGAGAAGGAGACAGTGACCCAGAAAAGCCTACATCAGACAAAGAGCTTGCCATTCGGGAAAACAAGAACAGCAAAGTGTATGCATTAATAGCAGCATCTGTAAATAAGGAGGTGAGTCGTCACATTTCAACATGTTCAACTGGCTTTGAAGCTTTACAAAAGCTGAAAGAGCTCTATGACTCACATTCTGCACTAGAAGTCATCCAACTTATGATTAAACTCTTCACTCTTAAACTGCAAAATAATGACCCTCTTGCTCTTGCATCTGAAATAAAATCTATAGTGCATGATATCAAATCCACTAAAGTTGAGCTAGATATATCTCTTATTGCTTTTCTCAAAGCACTGTATCCTACATACTCCAATTATCCTGAGTCTTTGCAAGCAAATGGAAATCTCAAGGATATAACCTTTGACTCTCTTGTGAAAAAGTTTGCTGAAAGAGAAAAATCCTTTGGAAAGAAGAAAGTCCCTGAATCTTCTGAAGAGACTGTATGCATGGCTAATAAAGAAAAATATCCTGCTCAAGATTCTACAAGAGGAAGAGGTGGATGAAGAGGAAGAGGAACATACTTCAGAGGCAGGGGGGCAGACATCCTCAAGGAGAAAAAGCAGATTTACATTGTATTCACTGCAAAAGAAATGGATCACATGATGCCTCTACATGCAAGCTACCATGGGACAAAATTGAGCAGAGAAGAAACCAACAGAAAGGTTAAACTGATGATACAGACAAAGGTAAAGCACCTGAATCCGCTCACTATGTTGAGGCACAATGTAACATTGGAGTAAATGAAGATTTGTTTAATGCCTCACTTGCTTCCTGGAAAAATGACTGGTTGCTTGATTCAGGAGCAACCTGTCACATGACCCATAGAAAAGATTTTTTTGAAGATTTCACTGACAATGTTGATGGAGTAGTTTACTTTGAAGATCAGTCAAAAATCAAGCCATTAGGGCTTGGCACAATCAGGCTTAAACTGCCTGGTCTCCCAGACTTTCTTCTTGATCATGTTTTATATCTCCCACAACTCAAGAGAAACTTGCTGTCCTTGGTTTACATCGCCAGCAAGGTCACTCCATTCATATGTTTGATGGCACGATTGAGGTGAGAAAATCATATGATCACTCACTTGTCATGAGGGGAATAGAAAAAGAAAGACTTCTCAAATTGCAAGGAACATCTGCTCATAAACAACATTTCTCATATATTACTCATTATGAAGAAGGTACACTTCCATCAAGTTTATTATGGCATGCTATATTTGGACATTTAAACTATGACAGTCTCTGTTTATTGAAGAAAAATGGTGTTGCTGGTTTGCCTACAATTCCTAGAAAACTTAAGCAATGTGATGCTTGCGTTCTAGGAAAGCATAGAAAACAGTCATTTCATGACTCACATTCAAGAGCACATAGGAAGCTTGAAGTTATTCATTTAGATTTATGTGGTCCAATGCATGTTCCTTCTGCAAATGGAAATACATATATCATGACATTTATTGATGACTACACCAGAATGTGTTGGGTTTATTTATTGAAGAACAAATCTGATGCTTTCCTAACATTCAAGAATTTTCATGAATGGATTGAAAATGATGCACAATCTCATATTGGGTCTATTCGCACTGATAATGGAAAAGAATATACATCAAATGAATTTGAACAATATCTTCGCCAACATGGGATTAAACATCAAACAACTGTTCCTTATAATCCCCAACAGAATGGTGTAGCTGAAAGAATGAACAGAACAATTTTGAATATGGTATGATCCATGCTTTTTTTCAAAAATGTAAAGATAATGTTTTGGGCTGATGCTGTTCTATGTGCTGCATATATAAAGAATAGATGTCCATCTAGTGCTATAAGAAACAAGACTCCTTATGAATTGTGGTATGGACATGTTCCTTCGGTCAAACATCTTAGGATTTTTGGTTCCACCTGTTATGCTTTGATACCAAAGGTACATAGAAACAAACTTGGTTCTAGAAGTCGTAAGTGTATTTTCTTGGGGTATTCAAATACCTCCAAAGCATATCACCTCTATGATGAAGAAAAAAAAAAGTTTATTATATCTAGAGATGTAATTTTTCTTGAATCATCCAAATCTGACAATGTTGTTGAGCGTCAACTTAATCGCTTGGATAGATTCGCAAAATGAAATCATTTCAAGAATTTGAAAATCAGATTCCACATCTTGAAGGGGGGATTCCTATACTAGATCAACATGTGGAATCTTCTTCTGAAGAATATTCTCCCCCATCTGAAACTCCAACAACGGATGATGCTTTAAGTGATGTAATTGATAGAATTGGGAGACTCAATCTTGATTCACTCCCAACTCAATCAACAGAGCAGCCTTGACCATCTCAGAAAGGTCCCCCAAAGTGGCTGACAAAGACACTTGAAAGTGTTCATCCTGATGAAATTGGAAAAACAGGAACCAGAAATGCAAATCGACAAAATGGAGGTGATGTAGATGACTCTAATTCACCTGTTGATATGGATGTTTCTTATGACTGTGAATTGAACTTGTCTACAGATTTTGAACCAACTTCCTTTAAAGAAGGTGCTTCTCATGATGAATGGAAAGAAGCAATGCAAAAGGAGTATGATTCCCTCATAAAGAACGGCACTTGGAAGCTGGTTGATCCTCCATTTGGAACCAAACCAATGGGCTGCAAGTGGGTCTACAAGAACAAGTACAAAGCTGATGGCTCACTTGACAAGCACAAAGCTAGGCTTGTGGAAAAAGGTTTTGCACAGAAGGAAGGGGTCAATTATGAGGATACTTTTGCCCCCATAGCAAAATGGGCTACCATCCGGACACTCTTTTCCCTAGCAGCTCAGAACGGTTGGAAAGTTCATCAAATGGATGTAAAAATTGTTTTCTTGAATGGAGATCTAAAAGAGAATGTTTTTATGTCCAGGCCTGAAGGATTTGTTGTGAAAGGACATGAACATAAAGTATGCAGACTTGTGAAGTCCTTGTATGGCCTCAAACAAGCACCGCGAGCCTCATATGAAAAACTAACTGAGCATCTTATGAAACTCAATTTCAAACATTATGATCTTGATGATGCAACTTTATTTGTCAAGAAAGTTGGCAAAACAATTGTATATCTTGTGGTATATGTAAATGATCATTTGATGGCAGGGAACAATGAAAGCTACATTGCATCCATAAAGAAGGAATTGGGGAAAAGTTTTGAAATGACTGATTTGGGCTATGCTCATTACTATCTTGGCATTGAAGTAACCAAACATCAAAAGTCCATATTTCTTTCTCAAAAGAAATACATTGGAGATCTGTTGAATAGGTTTGGCATGACAGATTGCAATCCTCTTACGACTCTAATGGAACAAAACTTAAAGCTCACATCTATTGAAGGAAAAGAATTTGAGGATGCAACAAAGTATAGACAGCTTGTAGGAAGTCTCAACTACCTAACTACTACCAGACCATACATTTCGTTTGCTGTTGGAATCCTCTCTAGGTTTATGCAAAAGCCTTGTGAGGGACATTGTTCTGTTGCAAAAAGAGTTCTAAGGTACTTGAAGGGAACTCAAGACTTTGGAATCAAGTATACATAGGTGGACGACTTCAGCATGATTGGATACTCTAATTCAGACTTCGATGGAGACAAAGAAACTGGGGTATCTACTTCAGGATATGCTATGAGTCTTGGATCAGAGGCTATCTCCTGGAGATCACGCAAACAATCAGTTCCACTAGATTCCACAACAGAGGCAAAATATGTGACAGCAGCTGAGGCAACAAAAAGAAATTGTGTGGCTCAGGAAAATTATTGAACATTTGCAGGTAAAACAAGTACAATCGACTCCACTCATGATTGACAATACCTCGGCAATAAAGTTGGCCAAGAACCAAAAGTTCCATGATCAAACGAAGCACATCAATACTAAATATCATCTAATTCGACATCATGTTGAGGCCAAAACAATCCATCTCCGCCATTGTTCCACTAATGAGCAAACTGCAGACATCTTCACCAAAGCGCTTGGAAGAGAAAAGCTTGAACGATTCAGAATGATGCTTGGACTCACCAACATCCCTTCAGATTAAGGGGGGGAATGTGGACACCTAATCCTCGTGATTGGGTGAATATAATGTAAATAGATTAATAAATAATATGAACAGTCATCGGGAGATGAACTAAACAGTCTCTCCCTCATGTATTTAATGAAGACCTACCTAAAGGAATAAACATGAATCATTTTTGCCTTGAGGAGTTACTGCCTGGCCTGACAATATCATCTATGAAGAGAAAAATTGACTTTTTTATTACATTCATTGCATTTGAGAAGTAAGAAATAAGTTGAAATATTAATAAGCAATTTGAAGAGATATGAACCAACATTTGACATTTCAAATTACAATTTTTACTTATTATAATTCTTAATTTGATCATTTCAATTTATATATATATATATATATAATATATATATATATATATATATATATATATATAATATATATTATACTCACTCGCAGGAAAAATCGGGGTAGGTCCAGGAGAATTGAACTCATGACATCCCAATGGCAAGGTGTTTTTAGCAATGAGACCTCAACCAATTGAGCTAACCCTTGGGGCTCATTCTTAATTAACAATTATAATTTATTATTTTTGAGTCGAGATAACCATAACATTACATGACCTTTACAACATTTCCCCATATTAGTTTGTAGAGGCATTTCCCATCGCATATCTATATATATATATATATATTATATATATATATATATATATATAAAATTAAATTAATTAAAAAAACAAACTAAGGCAACCAATTATATATTATTTTATTAGAAGAAGAAGAAAAATGTAACCCACAAAATCAATTATCACCTTCTTTCTAATACTATAAGAAGGTGGAAGTGACATTTGTACTGTTGCCATGTACTTCTTGTTACATCCTTTATAAGAACCCCAAAAAACATCTCTTATATCATTTTTTTTTCAAACAATGGGAAAACATATCATAACTTAGTTCTCTCATATCATTTATGTTAACTCGTCTTCACAAATAGAAATTGAGAGCAAAATATCTTGGAAATTTAAAATGCCATTTTTTAAAAATATTTTGAAACATGATAAGTGGAAATGAGGATAAAGTATGACATGAAGTGTTAATTATGAGCATAAGAGGAGTGCATAGGAGACAACATTCCAAGTAGTTAATTAGTCAATTTGACGAAAATTAATAATAATATGGTAAATAAATGGATATAAATGAAGTATTGTAAGAGAAATTTGACCATTTGTTAATAAAAATTAAATAAATTATAAACAATGAGATAAGGTTGGATATGTGTTGCGTTTTTTGTTAGTAGGCAAAATGTGTACTTTTACATATTTTTTAGGGTTTAAGTTCAAGCCTTTGTTGGGAGATTTGGGGATAGTCCCTTGGAATTTGTTTGGATCCATAATGACTATTTTATGAGTAATGGGTGGTTTTTGGCATATGGTTTTATATACCCATTATGTTATAATACAATTTAGTAGATTTGAGTCAAGCAAAGATGTGGAATACCTACATATGATATCATGACAATTTTTAGTTTATATTAGGAATGAAAGTGTGATTGTTCTTGTTGGTTTTCTTGGTTTTGGTTTCCAAAGTGTTACGCCTCAAGATTTATAGATTGAACCTTTTGAGAATTGGATTAATTTCAGGAGGATACATTTTCATGGAGCATTTTTTATTCATGGAATTAGCTCATTTGATGGAAATATTTGGTTGGGGGAGTCTCACTTTGCCATAGTTGGATGATTACACTTGTCGGTTTGGTGTTTGTCTCACATCTGCTTGCTTTGTTGGTCACCCCTTGGTTACATATCTTATGGTTATGTGGTATGATGTCTCATTATTGTATGGTTTTGGTATACTTGTTTAACTTAGAGGTGATACATCTTATTAATGGATGGTGGTTCTTGGCCCCACCAAGGGGTTATAAGATGTTGTTAGGAGGTAGGTGTTTCATTTTCTTGTTTGAGTTTCCTAGTGACTAAGACTTGTGTTGATGTTATGATGTTGGTTTCTCACTAGAAGGGGGTGTTCTATGTGGTCCTCTTATGTTAGATGTGTGGTGAGGACATACTTGATTATTGAAGGGGTTAGTATCTTCTATTGTCACCTTCTCTTATGATGTTGATGTGGTTGGATGATGCATGTTATGGTAGTGCACTTTACTCTCGTAAATTATACCTAGCTAATATGACTTAGCATTATAACATTTTCTCAGTATTGTCTAGGCATAAATGTTTTCTATAATGTTACTACCATTGTTGATGTATTTTTTCCTATTTTTGAGTTATAAGTAGGGTACTATTTATGGTTTTATGGTGATTAATCGTTTTCTTAAGGTTTGATGAGGTATTAATTATGTTATAGTCCTTTGTTGGTGCATACTAGGTTCAAACCTAGGTAGAGATTCTATTTCTATCATTATGATGTTATCATGGTGGGATCATGCTAAGGAGAACAACTTATTTGCATGGTGTAACACTTGTTGAAGAGCATTCCCCTCTATTCGCACACATATTCACATTGATTTAATCAATTGGTGGCTATTAGGAGGTTGGACTATGGTTTTATTAGAGAATTAACCTATGCACACACATGTTGAGGTTTATTTAACCAATGAATGGTAAATTTAATATGTTTTATATAGATTAAGGTTAATTACTTGAGTTCCCTACTCCACTTGGCTATGGTTCACACTTGGAGGGGCTTGCTTGGAGGGAAATTAAGATCTTTCGATATGGAAATCCTCTCTTGGGCATAGTTGTTAGGGTTTGCATGAATTGTTTTACCATTATTAGAGAGATTGGCATACTTCTCTATGGTATATTTGATTTGGAGGATTTTCCATATTTGATGGTTAGTTGAGGTAGTTACATGGTGTAATATTGTAGGGTGCAACACTTCTAGGTGCTCTCTCATCATCATTGCATGGATATTTTATCTACCCTTAGCATTATTTAAACTAGCTTGGATAATTCCTTCACCTCTTTGACTCGGCACATATATTATTTTATTAGAGGTGGTTATGGAAGAGTTTTAATAAGAAGCATGTGGCATATTTGGAGGCACATACATGTGTCACTTTACATGCTCTTACTCGGGATTCTTTATATTCCTAGAGCATTATCTTGGAGGGCACAAATGTGGAGATATTACACTTGCTATTTTGGGGTTTGACCTTATCTTTTCTTGTGGAATGCTCTATCAACTTGACACTTTGCACATTCATCCATGGATTTAGTTGCCTTGGGATTCACACGTGGATTGGTTGCATGTGTCTTGTGGACCACTTATGATTACTAGTATGGTTGTTATGGAGCATTCTCCAAGGAACGTTATTTTCTTATTTTATATCACATATATCTACATGGACCTTGGAGTAGATCCTCCTAAGTTGAAGTTATTTTATTATATTTTGTTTGCATATATCTGTGATGGTGCATTCTATGTGAGCCTATAGCACCTTGACTTGGTTATCATGTCTATTTTGGGTAGTACACTCTCTTTTGGAGATTTTTCATGTATTTTAACTCCTATTTTTGGATGAGGGTGAGTTTTATTGGATAGACTAATATTCACATATCTTAGACATGGCCAATTATTGATTGAGGGGGAATCTGACTACTCCATTTGTATATTATTTTTTTGACTTATCATGGGGTTACATATCAAATGATATTTTTTTATAGTAAAAGAGAAGAAACTCCCTCTATAAAGAAGAGCTTTCTCTTCGTTGAAATAGTTGTTGAGTATTTGGGATTGAGAAGTTCTTACCTTAATCTATAACTGTACATCTTATCCTTAAGAGGAGGTTTATGTCCGTCATAATGGTTGTTGAGTATTTGAGAATTGAGAAATTCTTCCCTTAATCTATACGCATTTTATCCTTGAAGACAATAATCTAAATGCTTTAAAACCAATAATAATTAAAAATAATAATAATATAACACTCCTCAATGTCCAACGACAACTTTTGGTATATTAAAATTAATTCATAACATAAATAATAAACCATTTTAATTTATCACATTTATTAACTAAATATTTTTAATATAAATATCTCATATTTTTAGAAAACAATAATATTATATATCCTAATTATTAAAACATAATCTAATTATAACTTTTTAATATTTTCTAAAATTTAATTTATCAAAACTATAAACTCTTAATTAATAAATAATATTTTCAATAAAATCTAAATCTACACTTATGCCAATCTACATCTCTATTGATGATAAAATAATCTACACACTTTTTATTGATATCAATGGCAACACAAGTGCAAGATGGATGGATAAGAAGTATAATTAATAAATAATATTTTCAATAAAATCTAAATCTACACTTATGCCAATCTACATCTCTATTGATGATAAAATAATCTACACACTTTTTATTGATATCAATGGCAACACAAGTGCAAGATGGATGGATAAGAAGTATAATAATTAGAAATAAAATAATATTTAAAATAATAATATAATAAATATAGTAATTTCTAATTTTGATAATTTTGTATAATAACTTTAGTAGTATTTATAATTAAAAATATTTTAAAATAAAGAATAGTAAGAGTGGGAGGGTTATTCTTAATCTCACTGGAAAAATTGAAATTGAATATTGTTGGGAGTTAGGTAATTACACAAGTAATGCAACAAAGGCATATGGATTACCTTAATGGCTCTTTCTGGCCAAAGAAGTAAACATCAAAGGTTTGGTGGTGTTGGGAGATTCACAGCTGGTTATCCATCACCTCGTTCATAGATTTTTTCTTAAGGATTGCAAGTTGTGAAGCATTATTGATTGAATCGGGTATTTGAAACTAGCCCTCTTGAGAATGAACAACTATGTTGCAGATGATCTCACCAATAAAGGTGTAAACTTGGATGCAAGAGTCCTAATGAGAAATGGTATTCTTTCCTTCACAATTATTCTTTGACAATGAGTATGATAGGTAGTGTAAATTTTGTCTCGTTGACCTAGGTTGTCATTAATGTCAATATGGCAATATTCTAGATGCTAGATGACCCATTGAGGGGAAGCAGAGAAGATCCATGAAGAAACAGGAGCAAGGCCATCAAGAAACCCAAGCCATGAGTAAGAGTCTGTTAACGGAGGAGTTAACAAAGGAGGCATATCAAAGCTATCACTTATTCTTAAGAGTATTGAAAAATATCTGAGCAAGAGAGGCATATCGAAAAAGACATAAGCCATCAAAGTATGAATATATCAAAGCAGACATTGGAGCAAGAGGAGCATCGCATGTAATACATGCCCACGAAGAACTGAGAGGAAGAAGTCATCAAAAGAGGAGTTAACATATCGGAGGAGCATAAACAGTGCTATCGGAACTATCGAAGGAGCCATATATATGTCATATATATGCCAAAGAAGAACTATCGGAGGAGCATAAAGAAGAGCGGAAGAGTTAAAGGAGCGTAGCAATAAAGAAGAGAAGAAGAGTTAAAAGAGGTGGAGCAGTATATAATATATATATGCACAATATACACTACTGGAGGTGAAGATTACATATATGTCGGAATACACTACCGGAGGCAGAGTTTACATATTAATCAGAATACACTATCGGAGGCGGAATATACATATATATCGGAGAAATCATATCGGGGGGTTCTACTATGTGCCACTACCTAAAACCCCCGATTGCGATATACATGTGCAGACCCGACGATATATATTTCTGGGAGCATAAACAGGTGAAGTCCGCTAAGTGTTCTGATGCATGCTTTTCAATGTATTTGATATATTCTAGCTCTAAGCCTTACCACATTAAAACATGCGAATATATATATATATATAAAATTGCGATACGTTGTGGACCCGCTGCAACATTATGAAATGCTCTATTTTTATATCGCATCTTCCTATCGGAACTTGCATATCATAATGTACAAAGGGTTGTCACCCCTGAAAGTGCCGATTGCGATAAAGTATGGGGACCCACTGCAACATTGCAATATGACTTAATGCTATGTCGCATCCACCATATCGCAAGTGCTTAAGGCCTTGCTGCATTGGAAGCACTGATTGCGATATATGTTGCAGACCCGATGGTCCTATTGTAACATAGCTTAATACTATATTGCGTCCAGCAGGGCCATCAGCCATCAGCAATGTAATGAGCTCGACTTATAAAAGACTTCCGAAAGACGTGATTGCCGATTGCGATAACATTGTGGAGGAGTGGACCCGATGGAGTTATAGATGTGGGTGTAATGAATTTGAAGTCCGGCCTTAAGCATTTCGATCGGGTTTTTCTATACATTCTTGTGTATTTCAAATAATTGTATTACCTGGGGTTTTGAAGGCCAAAATGCATAAATAACAATTTTGATGGTTCAGTGAGCCTGAACGATGGCGATGGTGATTGTGATTGCGATTGCGATGGTGACATGGTATATGGGGCCTCCCAATTGGTACAGTCTCTTCATAAACAGTAAAGCCCTATGTATGAACATTATTAAAGAAAAAAATGGATCTCTCTGATATTTTTTAATAAGCATCATTTCCTGTGTAATTCAGCCTTCTCTTCTAAATTAACGTGTCCATGAAGCATTGGTTAATTCGAATAGGCAGAGGAAACTACAGTGACCGAGGAGGGAAGCCGAAGGATCAAGGGAGCACAGAGGAAACTACAACGACCGAGGAGGAAGACGAAGAGACAACATAAAGAGGAAACCAACGGTTAGGCACATCAGGCATATAAAAACAGATAACAAGGAAAGTTTAAGGTTGTTGAAAAAGCTGGAAGAATTAGAGGCAGTCGAAGGGTCCAGTAGAACATAAAAGGGTAGAAGGACCAATAAGATAGGAGGCATTCAAAGTACAAGCATCTCTATTGATCGTGTTACCTTGTGAGAGACTCAAACCTATGATGAATTATTAGAGCTTAGTGCAACTAATAGTAGATTCACTAAAGCTATGTGGAGACATTATCAGAGATCATGATGGCTATTGCAGACTCTATGTGGACAGTATGAAGAGTTGAAAGACTCCTTCATAAGAAGATTGGTTTCCATTGATGTTGTAGTATGGAGACTACAGTGAAGCTGTAAATAGACAAAAATGAGTAAAGAATAATTCTAAGAGTAGAACATTACTATCAAACATGCCTTGACAAGATCGAGTCGAAGCCCTTGGGGTTGGTGCCTTAGAAGTTGGAAGGATTGGTGTCCTTGGGATTGGTGCCTCAGAAACTGGAAGGATTGGTGTCTTTGAGGTTGGTGCCTCAGAACTGGAAGGATTGATGTCTTGGGAGTTGGTGCTCCTAAGTCCAAGGTTGGTGCCTTAACAAAAATAAAGTTGGTGCTCTAGAGGTTAGAGCCTCACAAAAGTCCAAGTTGGTGCTTGGCAACAAATTGGAATTATATATATATTGTATCTATTTTATTGCAAAGATTATATTAATAAAAGAATTTATTCTTGTTGCTCATCTTTTGTTCTAAATATAAATGGTTTAACTGGTAAAATAATAATTGAAAAAGAAACACTGATTCACCTCCTCTCTCAGTATTCCAACATGTCTGTATTTACAAGTATTTTGGAGAATCTACACCTACAAAGATCCATTCTTTTTAAGATAATAAAACCAACTAAAAAATATTAAAAAATAATATTTATCGTAACAAATTACAAATATAACTAATCAAACTTAAAAAAAATTTCATCATACTCACTTATATTATACCTCGTTAATTTATTACATTTATTAATTTAAACTATTATAAAGTTTTAAAAAAATATAATATAATTAAATTTTTAATATTTTCGAAATTTAATTTCTAAAAACTACAATATTTTAATTAATAATAATTATTTTCCACAAAACATAATACATAATATCTATAATTAAAATATTTTTAAATTGAAAAACCTTAAAAATCTCATTCCTTTCTCACACTTCACATTTGCATTTTATTTCAATGTTAATGCAAGATGACATTAAAAAAAAAAAAAAAAAATCAGATTAATCCCAATCTACATCTCTATTGATGATTGAAAAAATCTACACGCTCTGCATTGATTCCAATAGCATTATTGGCAAAACACGATGGATAAGCAATAATTAAGGACAATAGAACCCTAACTTTCCAATCATAATTTTCTAAAATAATTTTATTAGGTTAAGGGTAATTTTAGCTAATTCATGATATATAGGTAAAAAAAATTATGTGGTTTATAGAGATAGGTCATTGTAATGTTTATGGAATTGTATTTATCATATAGCTTAATTTTGAGGATGTTAAGAGAATTGAACTCGTAACTTCTTAATAGTTAAAGTGTTTTAACAATGGAGTGATGCAGGAGCATTCAACTCACCGTAATTGGGCAGAAATCCAACCAGGTTCAACAGCTCGTGACCGATTGAACTGTCAAAGTTTTATGGGAATAATTTTTCTTTTTATGTTATTTTACAGAATCAGCAAAAGTTAGATACCTCTTTTATTTTCCAGTTTAGGATTATTGTAGTTTGATTGTTAATTAAAAAGTAGTCCATGTAATTAGGAAAAATAACCATCAACTGTTCCTACAAGTCTTGGAATGCCAAATGAGTATAGTTATGGATAGAAGTAGAAGTTATGTAACCATTTTTTGTAACAGTTAAACCAACTGCAAGCATCAACTGAAAACAGAGGGCTATAAAGCCAAAATAGATGTAATAGAAAGGAGTTCAGTTCAGAAAAAGGGAAGTTGAGTAAATTCAGAAATAGAAAAGACCAAGCATTCAAAACCAGAGAAGTTATTGTCCATCTCAATTGTCTGTATAAATATGTGTTGATTTTCATTTACGTTTTCATCGTCTAACGAGCTACTATATCATTATAAATTATTACATTGTCATGGCTACTATGTAAACATAATTCACAGTCGAATATAAACCAAGCAGATAGAATTTTAACGAATTCAGAGTCATCAAATTAACAGTCACATACTTAATTTACGCACGCGGTGGAGCAACATTTCAAATTTACAATGTTCAGTTAACAACGACCTAATAATACAACCAATCACGCTCACGTTCGAACGCACAGAAGAACAAACGATGGACAAAGCCGAATATGCCGAGGTAACAAAACAACCATACACTCTTTTCTATTAAAAAAAATTCATTTCAATTGTCCAGAACAAAAGTCTACAGCAAAGTCGGTAGAGCCGAGCCACATTCCAAAGAACAGAGACCATTCTAGACACAACTGAAGCCGAATACGACTGAAGGACGAAAACCCATGTCAAAACGAAAAACCCTGAGTTAGGATTTGTATCAAACAAACAACCAGAGGCCACGCTGGACTCTCGTACATTCTCATACAGAGTCGATAAACTCAAGACTACAGTTGAATAGCATATAAAGTGATCTAATCACTCGACCAAGGGACAGGTCGTCCTCAGAAAACAAAAACAACATTCACAGAAAGAAACAAGTTTCAGGCCTACCCAGAAGACGAGAAATTAACACAGCCAAGCGTGGGAGAATACGCCACCCAGGTCGCCCATAAGGACCTGCCAGGAGCCAAATACAAATGTTAGTGTATGGTACAGGAATAACGCAAAGGAAAACAAAACCCTGAAAAAAGAAATCAACCTGTCACATGAATTTCTTACCTGGAGGATGCGGATAGACACCATAGCCTGGACAGCAAACGAAACGGAGCAACTGTAGAGAAAAGGGACAAGTTGGGTTAGACCCAGAACGAACAAAGGAGTGAAATTGAAGCATGGAAGGATAGCATACCTGTATTGAGTTCGAAGGCACATTCCGAGAAACCCTGTGCTTCCAACCAAGACCAAATGCCGTGTCGTGAGAAGGCAGACAAACACAAATAGATACCCAGAAAAGGAACTTGGAACAAAAATCTCAGAGAACCAGTAAGGCGCACAGAAATCGCACAGTGAAAGCCATATAATAGTAAACAGAGAGATTAAGTTCAAACCACAGCCGAATACAACCAACCGATGTTACAATCATAACTACAAGCAAGCAAATTAACCAGTAAATCCACAAATGCCAGAACCAGTGAAGTAGCAGCGTAACTTACCAAGGACTGAGCACGAAACCAGGTAAACAACCTCCACAGCTAAACATTTTTGCTATCAAACAAACGAACAGGACAACCAGAGGTGAAACGAAGGTCTCAGACAGTATCCAGAGCCAGCCAAACCACGGCATATTACCCATAAGCTTCGTTACAGATCTGGAGAAACCACAACATAACGCACCCACCATTTTTCATTGCAAAGCTAACAAAACCCTCGGCGCAACAGAACAATAACCAAAGGAAGAATCGAGAGACCGCATTAACGATAGGGTTGAGGAGTATACCGAGGCAGGGTACTGCCATTAAGTCCTGCATTTACTACCCCAGCTACCACCAACTTACAGAACCGCGGGTAAATATCTTTCATCCGCCACGTAATCGATCCGAGATATAGAATAAAGCATAAAGCGTTGCCAAGTGGGCTGGGTCCCATCAGAGTGGTATCAGAGCAGTTTGAGTTGAAGAGGTTTGGGAGAAATGGATATAGGTAGACGAGGACAAGGCCGAGGTGCTCATAGAATGGCAAATGAGGCATTAAGAGAAGAACTCAGAGTTCTTACTGCTCGATTGGAAGCAGTAGAGGCAGGCAGGAGAAGAGATCCAGAGTTAGGTGATGTGAGCGAAGAAGAAGTGGAAGTGGCAGCAGATGGGCCTGAATGTGACTCGCCAGAAGTGAAGTTATTGAAGTCTGTATTATTGTCAAACAACAGACCAAAACCAGAATTACCAACCTACAATGGCAGTTTATCTATCGACGTTGTATTATATTGGATTAGCGAGATGGACAAGTATTTTGAATGCGAGGAAGTTAGTGAAGACTGTAGGGTCAAGTTTGTAGTAACAAAGCTGAAAGGACACGCAATCCTGTGGTGGGACAATGTCCAGAACGAGAGAAAGAGGTTGAACAAACCTCCGATAAAAACTTGGACAAGGATGGTAGCTAAATTGAAGGGCAGATTTCTGCCAAGAGATTACCAAATCGCTTTACATAGACAAGTTCAGAATTTGAGACAGAGGGGACTGACCGTGAAAGAGTATACAGATGAATTTTATCGAGTAAATTTGCGAGCTGGATACACAGAGGATACAACAGAAAGGACAGCCAGATATGTAAATGGGTTGAGGATGGAGATTTTGGATGAAATAAGCATTTTGTCTCCCAACAATACGGAGGAGGCATACTAGAGCGCGATCAAAGCAGAGGAGAAACTTAACCAAAGACAGAATGCCCGGAGAGGACGAGGGTCTACCAGAGGAAGAGGCCAGTCCTATGGCAGGGGCCGAACTGCCAGCAACAGCGAGGAAGCCAGCAGTTCAAGGACTTCGGGAACAACAGAAAAGGGATGGAACGGAGAGTTGGCAAGATCGTCTTTCCACGCGCGGCAGAGAAATGGTCGTGGAAGGGGAACTGGTTACCA
>APFE030518432.1:0-17957 GCA_000404065.3 Pinus taeda
CCAAAAACTCAAAGATGCAAAGAAGCACCCTAGACCAGTGGTGTTGGTGATAACAGGTCACCCTGTGCGATCATACATAAGAGCCTAGTCCATCAGCTCGGCACACCAGTTGTATGGTGCTGTAATCTCATAGGTAACTTTTCAGTCCTCACATCCTAATCCTGCAATACTACAATGGTCTCGGCTACATCCAGATCATGAAGGACAGCCCTCCCTATAGCCTCTCCTGCTGGAAGGGTAGCTGCTACCCTCAGGCGCACTGCTGGTCGCACTGGTCCAATATCTGCACAAATGCATGAATTTGATTAGTCTTGATAACATTTAAAAAACACGAGAACATTATAAAAGCAGTAAACAGAGACATGGTCAGATATTTTACCTATGAAACCCCATTGCTCGTCAGTGGGCAGTACAAAATCTGGGTCACCATGGAAATCCATCCTGGTGTTAGGACTTTGTATTGTCTACTCTTGACTTTACATTTTGTTATGATATTACCCTTTTTAGCCTATAAATATAAACCCTTGATATCATTTTTTACCTCATCAACCCAAGGTATGAAGTAACTCTCTTCATTTGCTATATGTTTAGTTATTCCACACATATTCATGTTATCTTTACAATTAATCTTTGGAAATTGGCTAAGTCGCTGACAATTGATTGGAATTGTTCAAAGTCCATAGAATCATAATTCACAGTTGCTGCAACACCAGAAACAACAACTGTGCAGTTGCTGCAACACCAGAAACAGCAACTGTGTAGTTGCTGCAACACCAGAAGCAACAACTAACTAAAGCAGGAAAAGTCTTAATTTGCAAAAGATGAAACAGTAATTGTCTGAAGCTGGAAAGACTATACTTGGACGATGATGATAAAGCACGATCAACCAATTTAGTCGCAAATGCAGGAACACTCGGAACAACATGAAGCGCTTTAAGGAACGGTTAAGATTTACCAAATCAGCAACAACAGCAGAATAACCAAGGATAGCACAAGGACCCCGAGGAGATAGACGAAGACCACTTGTTTTGCAACAGCGGAAGGATCCGATTAACAAAGGAAGACAAATATATACATTGTTGTAACAGTATGCTGTAATAGGAATTAATTTCCTATTTTTGTATAGAAGAATTAACTGAATGACAATCTATTGTAATAGATGTCTCCTCTATAAACAGGAGACATCTACAGTTGAAAGTTGGCATGTGATACAGGAATATTGTAGTGTTGAAGGCCGGAACCTCTGTTGTAATTGAACTCTTGGAAGATGAATAAAGCATTGTTCTGAGCATTTTAACCTAGTATTTGTGTGTAGGGGAATCTTGTGAGAGGGACAGGGCCCACCTTCTTCACAAGATTCACCCATTCCTTTCCTGTTAAGTGTGTGTTATTTCTGTACATGTTTAGCCTTGCTTATGATATTTCCCTTTTGCTGATACGTTGTTCCTTTAATCAATTGGCGCTGTGAGAAGTGTTTCACCGGTGAATAGGATTTTTGGTGTGTATTGGCGACTGGTCCCGGAGGCAGGTGCTGGACGTCCTTATTCTGAGGACAGGGTCCTGGTCCTTTGTTACAAACAACCATCATTTTTCTGCAGATTTATTACCTTTACTCAATTTCATTTCATTTCTGCAATAGTTTAAGACTGCTATAATGTAGTGTACGCGTTTGATAGGAATTAGATTTGTTGTACTACAGCTTTTAATGCTTTTGAAATTAAAGTGCATACTGTATGAGGTCACCTTTGAAACAAAAGGACTTTCCCGGGTTGACAAATTAATGTGGTACTCGACTGTTTAATCAATAAACAATTCAAGTAACCAACATTTTGGCGTCGTTGCCGGGGAAGGCGACTAAATTTTTTTTAAGGCATTAATGATTTTTCTTTAGAATAATAGGTGCATGAGAGGACGCAATAAAGCTAACTTCACAGGCGGTAAGGGCACAGGAGGTGGAAGAAAAACTTTCATTGACGAGATCATTTCAAAGGCCGAGACATCTCAGAGAATGAGTTCCCGAAGACCTCAAATCCAGTATTCCTCCCAAACAGATCATAAGACGGAGGAAGTACTAGGGCCTGAAAGGAAGCTGGAAACACCAGAGCACATTGAGGAACCAATAGAAGAACCTGAAGAAACAGAAGATACTGAAGACAGAGCCAGCGATTCGGGGAAAAGAACAATGGAGGATAACAGAGCATAAGGAAGGGGGGAAAACTCACTTTCCACCCTGGAATTTCCTATTGGGGATCTCCCAAGGGGAGCAATCCCTATGAAAAATATTCCACCTGCGGCATTGCCTAATTTTCATGGGTTATCCTCTGAAGATCCCGATGAGTTCCTCTTTGAATTTGATATACTATGTAGAAGTTATGATTATGTAACTCCTTCTCAGAAGTTAAAATTATTTCGAGCAACACTGAAAGGGAATGCATTAAGATGGTTTATGAGCCTAGGGGCTCAGGTAATCACTACATGGGATCAGATGAAAGAAAATTTTCTGACCAAATATCAGGATTACTGTCGAACAAGAGAAGGGAAGGAAGAATTGTTCAAAATGGTTCAGAAAGAGGACGAGAATATGGAGGACTTTGTAGAGAGACTGCAGTATAATCTGCAACGATCAGATCATCCAACCATGAGTAAGGATATTCTGAAGACAATACTATTAAAAGGAGTACGAGATGACTGCCTAGATATGTTAAATATGCTTGGAAAAGGGGATATTTCCAAAGAACCATTTGATGAGATTATCAACCTCTGCATGAGGTGTTCCAGAGGAGCAGCAAGTAGATCTAAAAGCAAGGACAGCACATATTCACGAGTCCAGAAATCAGCAAGTGGAGGAGCAACACGAGCCGAAATAGGTAATCTGCGTGAAGAATTTAAAACTGAAATGTTAAGCTCTTTTGCTTCACAAATTGATGCTCTGCAGGTTAAAAAGAAACAGGCAGAAGCAGAAGCTGCCCTGGCTATATTTTGCTCCAAATGCAGAGGAAAGCACCCACTGCGGGAATGTCCATTGGATAAGGTACCAATTTGTACCATTTGTGAAAAGGATCATGAAACTCAGCAATGCCCCTCTTTGCCAGGAATAAAGGCAGCGCTGCAATCAACTGAAGAAGAAGTTGAAGCAGTGTACCTGATGACATAGAGGAGGCAATGGCCACAAAGACAAGGTATGAGTTCTAACACATCATTTAGTCATTGGAATAATCATTCTCCTTTTCAAACAAATTTCCCACCCATGAATCAAATGCAATACCCACCCTTTAATCCGATGCAATTTCCACCTATGCAGCAACCAAATCCTCCTTTTACCGACCCTACTATGTGGAATCCTTGGACTCTTCAACAATCTTATTTCAATCAATGGAATCCAAACTGGGCATCCCAACAGATTCCATTTCCTCAACACCGATAGTCTCTTTCCTTACCATCTAATGCTTCGTTGAATAACGAGTCAATCAAACCCCAACTACCTGTGGAACCTAATCCAAACCCCAACAATAATAAAGCCCTGCAGGTAATCGATATTCAAAGTCAACCTATCTCCCCTATGCAATGTAATGACATCCATTTACGCTCTGGGAGGATAGTTGAACCCATCATTGATGACATTACTGACTTTGAAAAAGAGGAAACTAGAGAGGAAAAGTCATCTAACAAAAACACTGAAACACTTGAATCATCTTCTAACAAGACTTTCCAAACAGGAGAGCCACCCTTTCCTGAAAGACTGCCTCTTACTAAAACATTTGAGCCACCGGCTTTTAACCTTTTAGGAGAACTGCAGAATTTATATGTCAAAATTCCATTATTGCAAGCACTAAGAGATGTTCCTATCTATGCCAGAACTGTTAGGGATATATGTATCAAAAAGCCTGGAAGAAAAGCCAAGGAACCCCTCACAGTTCATGTGATGGGAGAACTAACTGCTTTGATGATAGAAAAAGATCCCCCTGTGAAATATGGTGACCCTGGTCACCCTACAGTAACAGTTCAGGTCAGCAAAACTTTTGTCTCTAAAGTTCTAGTAGATCTAGGTGCAGCAATAAATATTATGACACTCGAAACAACACAATTACTGCAGTTAAAACACTTAATTAGGGAAACTCCAACCATTATAGAGCTGGCTGACCGCTCTACAATTAAACCTGAAGGAGTCATTGAAGACCTGGTAATTTCCGTAGAATCTTGGAATTACCCAGCTGACTTTGTTGTGTTACAAACTAAAACAAAGTTGGGGGGTCATCCACTGATTCTAGGAAGACCTTGGCTGGCTACAGCAGATGCTTTCATCAGTTGTAGGTCTGGATCAATGACAATATCTAATGGGCAGGAAACCAAACAGCTGACTCTTTATCCTCATGCCACACCCATGATTAATAACGATAATTCAATATGGTTAGATTATGAGGATGAGGAAACCCAACCTATTTTAACTGTCCGACAAGCTTTAACTCTCAAAGACTCAACCGAAGATGAATTAATCAGCAACTTTATTTATGAACCTTCTTCGGTCAGCCCAAAAATACATAATCACTTCACCGCAATCTTAGAATCTGAATCCCAGCACAACCTTGAAACTGAAAATCTACCTCAGATATTAGCTAGTAGTCCCTCCAAAAGTATAATAGTAGAAATCGAACCAGGTAAAACATTAAATATAAATCCTAATCTAACAGATGATCAAAAAAAACAGTTAATGAAGCTACTCAAAGAAAATAAAGAGGCATTCGCATGGGATTATACTGACATGAAAGGGATTTCTCCTGAACTATGCACTCACCGTATTTATATTAAAGAAGGTTCCTGGCCAGTTTGTCAACCCCAAAGACGAATGAACCCGAATTTAAGGGAAATAGTAAAAGAAGAGCTTCAAAAATTGTTAAATGCAGGATTTATATACCCCATATCTGATAGTGAATGGGTTTCTCCGCTAGTAATAGTACCCAAGAAAAATGGGAAATGGCGAGTATGTGTGGACTATAGAGCCCTAAATAAGGCCACCCAAAAGGACCATTTCCCTTTACCATTCATTGATCAGGTATTAGATAACTTGGCTGGTAAGAAATTCTTTCCCTTTTTGGATGGATTTGGCAGATATAATCAGATACAGATTGCACCCCAGGATCAAGATAAAACCACTTTTACTAGCCCTTGGGGGACCTTTGCTTATAGGGTGCTTCCATTTGGGCTATGTAATGCCCCAGCAACATTTCAAAGAGCGGTGATAGGGATATTTTCTGATATGATAAATGATTCCTTAGAAATTTTTATGGATGACTTTACTCCTTATGGCACAACCTTTGAAGATGCCCTGCAGAATCTTGAAAAAGTACTTAAGCGGTGTATAGAAGCACATCTTGCCTTGAGTACTGAGAAATTCCATATGATGATGAATGAAGGCATTATATTAGGCAACTTCGTTTCATTTTTAGGAATTCAAGTCGATCCCGCAAAAATACAGGTAATTTTGACCCTCCCTATCCCCAAAACCCAAACGGAAGTGAGGAGTTTCTTAGGACATGCAGGATATTACAAAAGATTTATCAATGACTTTTCTAAGATAGCTTCTCCTCTATTTGTGTTACTAACAAAAAATGCTGAATTTAAGTGGAATGATGATTGTGTAAAAGCATTTGATCAGCTTAAACATCAGTTGTCCACAGCTCCCATTTTGAAAGGACCAGATTGGGCACTCCCCTTTCACATATCCTCTGATGCCTCAGACACTGCCATTGGAGTTGTCTTGGGACAGGAAGAGAATAATCTTCCCTATGCCATTTATTTTATTAGTAAAAACATGACTCCCGCAGAACTTAATTATACAGTCACTGAGAAAGAATTTCTAGCAGTTATTTATTTTATCAATAAATTTCGGCATTACATTACTGGTTATACTACTTTTGTGCATACCGACCACTCGGCCATTAAATACCTAATGAATAAATCAGTTACAAATGCTCGAGTCACTAGATGGTTATTGTTATTACAGGAATTTGGTATCACAATTTTAGACCGACCAGGAAAAGAAAATGTAGTTGCTGACTTTCTTTCTCGGTTAAAAACTAATGAAAATATTCCAGTAGATGATTATTTTCCTGATGAGTATTTATTTGCAATCTCTGCTCACTCACCTTGGTATGCAGACATTGCTAACTACTTAGTAGCAGGAAAATTACCATTACACCTATCGCATAGAGAAAAAAGGAAAATTATTCAGCAGAGCGCTAGGTACAGCTGGATAAGCGGCTGTCTGTTTCACACAGGACTCGATCAGGAGATCCGGAGATGCATTGGTGAATATTAGATTTATGATGTACTGAAAGCTTGCCACGATGGACCTTGTGGAGGACATTTCGCGGACAAAAGAACAACACACAAGGTTCTCAAGATGGGATATTACAGGCCCTGAATCTTCAAAGATGTAAAGAAATATGTCAGGGCCTGTGACAGCTGTCAAAGAATGGCCCAGCCTAATCACAGGGATGAAATGCCACACAATCCCCAGGTAATTCTTGAACCATTTGAAATATGGGCACTAGATTTTATAGGTCCCATTAATCCTCCATCTAATCAAAGAGTTTACATACTAGTATGTACAGATTACATGACTAAGTGGGTAGAGGCCAAGGCACTTATCAGAGCTAATGAGGAATCAATATTAACATTTTTATTTGAAGAAATCTTCGTTAGGTTTGGATTGCCTAGGGAACTAGTCACTGATGGAGGACCCCCTTTTAATTCTCATGGCTTCAAAGACACATTGTAGAAATACCATATTAAGCATAGAATGACCACACCTTATCACCCCCAGTCAAATGGGCAGGTGGAAAGCACCAAAAAAGTCATAGAAGCTATTCTGACAAAAACAATAAAGGAGAACCACTTGGAGAAACACCACAGGATTTTCACCCTATGAGTTAGTTTTTGGTAAAAATGTTGTTTTCCCTTTGGAGTTTGAAATCAAAACTTTGAGAACTGCTTTAGTTGTTAACCTTGATTTGACTGATGCACAGACAACCAGGTTGCAGCAGCTGCAGGAGCTAGACGAGAAAAGATTGGATGCCATCCACCAAACAACCATGATTCAGAAACAAAGAACCAGATGGCATGACAAAACTATTAAGCAGAAGCAGTTCCAGAAAGGTAACTGGGATTTACTGTATGACTCCCATTTCGAGAATTTCCAAGGTAAATTGAGAACAAGGTGGCTAGGACCTTATGAAATAAATGTTGCATTTCCAAACGGAACAGTCAAACTCTTAACGATTGATGATAATAGAACACCGTTATTAGTGAATGGATACCGACTCCGTCCGTATCAACGGCCTGTTTCTAAGGAGGATTTCAAAGCTACCTGCATGGCAGAACTACACTATGTTTTTTTGGGGGAATTTGCTGCCCCTCAAGGCACTTAAATTTCTGTTCATTTATTTATTTTTAGATTAGATTTCTCAACTAATAATCCCTGCCAAGGGGATGCTATGTTACAATTAGTTGTTTTGCAGATCTTACTTTCGGAGGATGGCTGCGAATACAAATTCTAAAAGAATCACTTTGCAGCTTGGAAGCGCTCTTCGGACCATATGTCAAGTTTTACATCATTCCCTGTTGCTGCAACACCATTTCTTGTTGCTGCAACACCATTTCCTATTGCTGCAACACCATTTTCTGTTAATGCAATGTCATTTCCCCGTTGCTGCAACACCACTTTCTGTCATTCCCCGTTGTTGCAACACCACTTTCCGTCATTCCCCGTTGTTGCAACACCACTTTCCGTCATTCCCCGTTGCTGCAACACCACTTTCCGTCATCCCTCGTTGCCGAAACACCACTTTCCATCAATACAATATCATTTCTCCGTTGCCGTAACACCACTTCTCGTGGCTACCGCACGAGCTTATGTTCCGGCAAAATATCACTTTTCAACACTCCAATATCAATCCCAGCACTTAACGAATTATCATCCTGATGGAACATACTCCACTGCATTGAAGGGACCAGCCAAGTACTCTAATAAGTACACATCATCACTGCTACTTCCCGTCAGATTGCTTGTATTTGCACGATTAAAAACCCGTTCAAGTTATGATTAAGCCAGAAAAAGACAAGATAAGACTGTTTGCGTGCGACTAAAGGTAAAAGTAAAGGTATGCATGTTTAAGTGTGAATATTAATTTATAGTTAATGCATAGATGTGATACGACTGCCGAAATCATTATACTACCAATCAAATCATTCAGCTGTAGATTTGGGGGGGATTACCAAAATATCACAATTATTCCATAACACGTTAATCGCTGCCACCCTTACTCCTCGCGGTAATATCTAAAACTCACCTTGCCATGGCATATCCTCATTTGTAACGGTTTGCTTTGTTTCAAACTCGGAAACTAGGCTCTGTATCGTGTATTGTTCATCGGATCAGTAGCTATGGGAGGAAATCTGATCACATATGAACTTGGCACAACAGTGCTACTGGAACTCTACCCCGAGGTTTATCAAATTTTCCTGCAAGCAGGGTGGGTAGACTACTTTAGAAGACTCCCAGATTTCAACACACAGTAGGTGTTGGAGTTCGCATGCAATTTAAGAGAAGGATTTTCTACAGTCCAGGGAGTACATATTCCGATAATAGAGGAAGATGTAGCCCAAGTCTCCGGGCTACCAACCAACGGTATACGCTGGTTCAATAGGAAACATGTGATTTTGAATGCGCAGCAAGGCTTCTTTCTACCAGGTGAACACATAGAAGCTAAAGGCAGAGGGGTCGCTCTTCAGTCACTGCCTCCACCATGGCCAAAGGTCACGGAGTTTGTCAAGCAGTATTTAACTTGCGAAGGTCATTACCAGGTAATTTACCAACACGACTTCGTTTTGTTAAATCAATTGAGGCATCGATAGTTGATAAACATTCCCTATTATCTATTGGGTTGTCTGAAAAACATGTCACATTATGCTGAAAAAGTGAAGCATCCAGCCCTTTCCCTCAAACACCACAGGTTAGCCCAACTCTTAATAAATAGAGGCTTTGCTCTAATCCAGCCACCCCCTGTCATTAATCCTCCCTAGCAAATAGAAGAAGATCCTCAGCAGGAGGGCGAAGTTCCTCAACAGCCAGAACAAATACCCCAGGAAGTTCCTCAACAGCCAGAACAAATACCCCAGGAAGTTCCCCAACAGCCAGAACAAATACCCCAGGAAGTTTCCCAATAGCTAGAAAAAATACCCCAGGAAGTTCCCCAAAAACCAGAGCAAATACCTCAAGAAATTCCTCAGCAGTTAGCAGTAGAAACACCCCTGCAGAGGACCCCATCCCCCAATGAAGCTCAACCATCTACCCCCATGCTTCATATTTCCACTGATGACTCTGATGATAATACCCCCATCATTTCTCTTAAAAGGAAAAAACAGCAGGAAACTAAAACTCCACCAAAAAGGAGAAGAACCAGGGCTTCGATCAAAGTAGCTGCTATTCCTGATAGTTCCCCGAGCCTAAAGGAAAGTGACCGAAAAAGAAAAATTATTGATTTTCCTGCCTCCTTAAAGAAGCAGAGAAAACGGTCAACTGCAGTAGTTAAACTTACCAGTCCTGTGATCCCCAGTTCTCCACCTATTACCCTAACTCCCCGTATTCCAATCATTCCAGAACAGTCCCTTTCCTCACCCTTTGCGGCTGAGATGTAGAGTGTTGACAACTTTGTGACAGCATTTTCTGAGGCAGCTGACACACAAGAACCACCTGCCAAAAAATCTAAAATAGACACCCAAGATGATATTGGGCAAGTGGCTGCTACACAAGAACCAGCCACTGACCCAATAGGTGACACACAAGAACCACCTGTTGGGGATGCAAATGACCAAATGAACGTGGAACAACAATCCCCTTCTTCCATTAGAGCCTGCAGATACGCAAGCCCCGCCTACCATAGCCTCCCTCTAGGAAGAAATTGAGTTTTTAAAATCACAAATTAAGGATTATCAGCAGGAGATAATAATGGTTAAGGAAGCCTACTAGAATGAATATAATCTCCACTTCTTAGCACGGGTAGCGTCTGTAACAGAAAAGAGTCAATACAATGAGTACATGTGCAGTGAGTGTGGTGAACTGTACACTCAAGCAGGATATAAGGTAGTCCAGGTCCCAATGACTGAAGCTAATCCACAACCCCTTGCTGCTGAAATAAAAACAGAGCAACTTGCTGTTGTAGTCAAAACAGGACAACCTGCTGTCACACAAGAACCAGCAGGAAGGGTAGCAGAAGAAATGCAACAACCTGCTGTCACACAAGAACCAGTAGGAGCTACAAGAGCAGAGAAGGAACAACCCGCTGTCACACAAGAACCAACAGGTTTTCTAAAAATTGTAAAAGAAGAAACAGGGCAGCCTGCTGTCACACAAGAACCAACAGGAGCTGCAGGAGAAGAGAAAGAACAGCCTGTTGTCACACAAGAATCAGCAGGTTTTCCAAGAGTTGTGGAGGAAGACATAGAACCACCGCGGCCCACCCAAATTACTGACAGACTGAAGTCACTGAACTCACTGTGTTAGTGACGCTTATGCACAGACTGAACTCACTGGACTCCAACGTGTCAAGGATGCCTATACACAGACTGAAACTCCTTCTGTCAGTAATGCTTACACAGAGACCTCTAGTTTTCAACAACTAAAGGACACATGGAGAATAGAATATGAGCTTTCACAAGGTAAGGCATTCTAATAGCAGAAGTTAATCTGGTTCAGCTATGCATACAGAAATTAGGATGCACTGGAACAGTCTAGAGCCCAACATAAAGAAAATAAAGAGGTAAAAGCTAGGCTATCCCGTGCCTTCGATCTGGTTCAGAGGATATTGGCTACAAGAAAACCCTCTTTCAACTATGCAGTATTCTTGAGAGAATGGTTGGCGTTCTTGCAAATAAAAGCAATTAGAGATGGAAGACCATACCAAGTTAATACACCTGACCAGTTTATTGAAACATTCAAAGAAGCACCACATAATGATCAAAATTTGCTTTGTGAACTCTATCTTCACAATGAGGCTATGCCTGAAGATAGAGCGATGAATATACTTCCTATTGTTGGTGATATTCAAATAAGAGCCTTCATCTCTTTTCTAGCCAATCAATTAACTTGGAAAAATGCCTATATTTTAGTGGAACATAATGAGCACAATTGCCTCCTTTGGATTCGAAATGAACCACACAATCCAGCTACCATCATTGCACAACATCGGAATTATGTAAGTAATCCAGAATTGGCTGACCATATAAAGAAGCTACAGGCAGCGGTCTTGTAGGACTGTCAGCATTATGTGCAAAAAAAAGGGCACTGGCCGTTGAAGCAAACAAGTTATTCTGGGAACATTGTCCCAGAGAAAGATAGGAATACCATCCCTACAATCCCCTCAATCTCCAGGTAGCAATTTCACACATACCTTATTATGTTAAATGTATGGAAAACTGTGCTGAGAAGTGGATCGGCTACCATTTTCATTTCCCTCTCTTATGGTTACCTGGTCAGCAATATAAGGCTCATTATAAACTGACCAAAAAGGAGGAGGTAGCAGTATGGTAGCAAATACAGAATGTTCAGGGATTCAGAAGCAGGTCGGATAAAGCCTTCTCGAGCTACTATATCAGCAACTTACACTGTTCATCCCAGTTCTCCGACTCAGATTCAGAATAAACATTACATGAGGACATGCAACCCTTTCAGTTGGGGGGGAGGTTAGGACTCTGTATTGTCTACTTTTGACCTTACATTTTGTTATGATATTACCTTTTTTAGACTATAAATAGAAACCCTTGATATCATTTTTGACCTCATCATCCCAAGGTATGAAGTAACTCTCCTCATTTGCTATATGTTTAATTATTCAACACATATTCATGTTATATTTACAATTACTCTTTGGAAATTGGCTAAGTCGCTGACAATTGATTGGAATTGTTCAAAGTCCACAGAATCATAATTCACAGTTGCTGCAACACTAGAAACAACAACTGTGCAGTTGCTGCAACACCAGAAACAGAAACTGTGCAGTTGCTGCAACACCAGAAGCAGCAACTGACTAAAGCAGGAAAAATCTTAATTTGCAAAAGATGAAACAGTAACTGTCTGAAGCTGGCAAGACTATACTTGGTCGATGATGATAAAGCACGATCAGCCAATTTAGTCGCAGACGTGGGAACACCAGGAACAACATGAAGCACTTTAAGGAATGGTTAAGATTTACCAAATTAGCAACAACAGCAGAATAACCAAGGATAGCACAAGGACCCCGAGGAGATAGACGAAGACCACCCGTTTTGCAACAGCGGAAGGATCCGATTAACAAAAGACGAAAAAGATATACATTGTTGTAATAGTATGCTGTAACAGGAATTAATTTCCTTGTACAGAAGAATTAACTGAATGATAATCTATTGTAATAGATGTCTCCTCTATAAAGAGGAGACATCTACAGTTGAAAGCTGGCATGTGATACAGGAATATTGTAGTGCTGAAGGCCGGAACCTCTGTTGTAATTGAACTCTTGGTAGATGAATAAAGCATTGTTCTGAGCATTTTAACCTAGTATTTGTGTGCAGGGGAATCTTGTGAGAGGGACAGGGCCCACCTTCTTCACAAGATTCACCCATTCCTTTCCTGTTAAGTGTGTGTTATTTATGTACATGTTTAGCCTTGCTTCTGATATTTCCCTTTTGCTGATACGCTGTTCCTTTAATCGATTGCCGCTGTGAGAAGTGTGTCACTGGTGAATAGGATTTTTGGTGTGTATTGGCGACTGGTCACGGAGGCAGGTGTTGGACGTCCTTATTCTAAGGACAGGGTCCTGGTCCTCTGTTATAAACAGCCATCATTTTTCTACAGATTTGTTACCTTTCCTCAATTTCATTTCATTTATGCAATAGTTTAAGACTGTTGTAACGCAGAGTAAGCGTTTGATAGGAATTAGATTTGTTGTACTATAGCTTTTAATGCTTTTGAAATTAAAGTGCATACAGTACGATGTCACCTTTGAAACAAAAGGACTTTCCCGGGTTGACAAATTAATGTGGTACTCGGCTGTTTAATCAATAAACAATTCGAGTAACCAACACCTGGAATATGGATACTCGACATAGACCATCTGCTAATGGTTGAACCACTCAAAGAAGGCATCAAAGAATGAAATTTGTGACTGACCAGCATGTCTAGCCATGATATCGACCCATCTCTACATCCGTGGTTCTGTCGACGCTGGCACTCCTAGTGAAATGTATTGTGGTTGTGTCATTGGGATCTTCTCCAAGGCGAAAGTGATCAGAATAGAACCATAACCAAAGTTCTTGGATCTTATGTTCTTCACCTTGGTAAGTTATTCTTTTATCACTGGAAGTACTGCATCACACCAGTTGAATACCTTTGGTTCAAGGCATTCCAAGGCATACTATACATAGGACCTGTTGGCCAAGTGAAGAGCCATGTTTCCAGCCAATCTAGCAAAGGTGAATAAGATAGTCCTCAAGGACCGGTCAGTGACGTCTCTAATACTAATCTTGCCATCCCTTCTTGGCTAAGAACCATCTCTACAATATCGGTGAATGTAATCCCTCACGAATTCGCCCCCACGGGCGAAACCTGATAGTGAGAGAGGGGCACCACGCCTCGACAAACAGGTCAAAAAGTAGACATCCTCAACAGTCAAAGGGATGGATTTACCTCTTATCTGGAACACTTGGTTGGTAGGATCCCATGGATTGAGGAAGTATTGCAACAAGTTTATTTTTTGCCTCATGCTAGATATGCGAAAGAACTTGAGCAAGCCACAATTCCGCAATGCAGTTACCCTACCCGGATCATGTAATGCAACCATATCCTCTTCTTCATGCTCACATTCACACCATGTAATGACCATATTGCTCTGATGAATCTCTGAAAAACAAACAAGAGAAGAATTAGGATCCTAATTTCGCGAAAAACAGGGAAAATTTCTATGAAAAATCACTGCACAAACTTTCTTCCTTGCGCCCATCACACCCTAGTTGTGTACTGGGTGAGATGCATACTGATTGGCCAATGGCCAGCTCAGTATGCATCACACCTTTCGATATGTACTAGGTTAGATGGGGAGAGAACGAAATGTTCAAACACCAGAGGCTCAAAAAAGCAGGAAAACATGCTCAGAATCAGGGAAGGAAATAATGAGATTGAAGAGCTTAGGGTTAGCTCCTACCTGGTTCAGATGGCACCGAAAATCATCCACAGAATCTCCTAGAATTAGCTGATGAAAATCGAGGGGGAAAAACACCTCCAGAGCTCCAACAATCCCAAATTTGAATGAAATGGTAAAATGAGAGGTAAAAATTACTTTTATGTTATTACTCACGTAATTCAAGTAAGGTATTGTTTTTTTTAACTCATTTTTCAAACATGCATGTACATTTCTAATCAGTTTGATGGAGCAATTGTACAGGTAGTATGATCTCAAGAGAACATCATGTTAATGGTGAATCGAACATCTTTGACTATCAGCACAAGCAGTTTTACGTGAAGTTCAAGCTCGTTAAAAAATAAACCTAGCAATGAGCATATGTTCCACCAGAGTTTAAGCTTATTGAAAATGAACCCACCTTCGGTAAAAAACCATTGCGATCGCATAATTATCAGCTTTTGAACCTTGGTCGTGTTCTTACCATCACCTCCACTCTTTCTTTAGCCGATCATATGCCTCCATTTGATTGCTTACCCCTTTGAGTAACAACTGCGACGAGTGATTCTACTAGCCATCTTCTTTACACTTCCGTGGTTGAAAATTTCCAAACCTTACCTAGAACCAACTGCTATTCAAAAACATCACTCGTTCCTCAAAAAACGAGTCTCCTTTAAGCTCTTTTCATATGACTCATAAAATATGAAAAGATTGCTGAGCAATTGGCCTCTCCAGCTCATTAAAGTGATTGGAAGTGCCATCCCTCCTCTAGATTTTAATCTTTTTGGACCTGAGGGATCATTATACAAAAAGATCGAGCGTTTGTCTTGTTCAAATCATTAAAACTATCGAAAAGTCATCCCTTTCATATTGTTTTATACTTTTTCAGACTTAAGGGATTATATTATGGAAAAGGATTACTGGAGTTTCTTTTCTGTCTCTTTTTAGACTCTAAAATTGAAAAGGAGCGAGTTATCTTTGTCGTTAAACTCGTTAAAACAATAGCGACAAACTTGTCCATGCATACAAGAGTGAGTTTCACTATCGCTAGGCTCGTTAAAACATAGCGACGAGTTTTCCAGAAGGGCAAATTATAGAACAAGCATATGTTATCCTCCTCAAGCTTGACAAAAATAAAGAGGTACTGGTCAACAATGACTGGGGAAAATTTGGGAAGAAAACTTGAAGAAACATTATTGATAGCAGGTCTTTCTTGAACATGACACTTTAACTCCATCACCATGATTGAGTTGGGTTGGGTTATTTTGTTCATCGGTCATATCCCCATTGGTCCTCCGTACCATCCATTTTTGGGGTTAATGCTACCAATCCATTTCAGTGTCGCCGATATGTTCAAGAGAAGTCGCTCAAAGAATTCACCAATCTAGCTTATGTATGATCCACAGCAATACCTTCACAGTTCATTTTGTCATGACTGCCACCCTGAACCTTGTATCATCAGATCATTTTCACCTCCGCAAAATCATTTGCTCCGTTCCATGTCATAGATGTGGGATTCATTAAGGCCCTCCTACAACCTGTCACTTCTTGTCGACATCAGTTCATTATCCAAGAAGTTGACTTAGGAACAACCCTTTCAGTACTTTGAAGCTTGCATGCCTCAATGGCAAGTTTCTCACTTCCGGTGACAGGTTTACATCAATGGACTTTGACCAGAAGATTTTATGTGGTGTTCAACATTGATTCATGTATTCGCACCATGTGAATTGTACTACCATACCTTGAGGATCATTATCATTATCGGCGATCCCTCTCGCACCTGTTAATAGCTTAAATCATTGGTTGGTAATCAGGAGATGTATTTCCATGTTCGACATCAGAACATCCTTTCACATGGATCGAATTGTACTTCGGGAGAAGATTGAATGAGTTTGAAGACCTCGGATCTAGTTTCATCCATCCAGGCTGCGATATATTCAGGAAAATAAAGACATCAAATGTACATCATAGCTTCACAAATGATCATCCAAGCTAAGGGATGATGGCTCTACCAGAATCATCAGTCTGCCACACAAAAGATTGTCTGTCCTATTGTTATATAGGAATAGTGTCCACACGGATGCTGCTATTCCCACTAAGATGTGTGGCTATCTTAGAAACAAACAATCAAAGTCTATTGTTGATTCCTTTTATGAAAATAGATGAGACGAGAACCAAGAGGGCCAACCTGAGTCTTGCACTCGATTCCCTCTCCTTCTTGATAGAGTTTTGTTGCTCGCTCTTTGTCTACTCAGCTTCAAAGGGACCTGTAGAATCACAACAACATACTACTATGCAAGAAACAAGGATCTAAATTCACAAATAATGTAGGATCAAATGTACATTAACCATATACAAGCACATATAAACAAATACACCAGGATATGGAAGGAAACAAGAATAGCTTTATTCAAATAAAAGTAGCAAGAGGATTACAACCATGAGCAGCTCTGACCCAGCATCATCCTCTAGCTAAGAAGCCCTTCTTTCACCTCAAGCAAAGCAAAATCACCCAACACTATGAATGTACACAAGAATACTGACAACACTTCTCTATAGATTACAAAATTCCATCCTTTGGATCTATGTGATGAGGGATCCATATATAGATGATTATAGAGAGGTGAGTCATCTTTTGGGATCTTGATTAGTGTCTTCACTCCAATAGTTCCTGCTTCCACTTGGAGAATGAAGATCTCTTACTCATCCCTGGTCGAAAATGGAGTTGCAAGTGTCAAAGGGGAAGCTTTTGGAAGATTCCATGATCTTCCACCTCGCATTTTGGTCCCTGCCATTTGTCCATTCTTGACCATTGCACCCTACAGAAGAGAAAAACAGTATGCATCGCACCCTGTTCATTGGGAAGGTGATATACATCGCACCCCCTGCATGGAGCTTTCAGTATGGTCCAGTTTTGACCATTTATGAGCCGTTTTCAGTGGAGAACTTCTGGGAGATGATGTGATCAGTTGACCTTGTTCCTTTAGGCAGTGAAGCAACCCTTTTAGGGACTTAAGAGCCCTCAGTTTATGGACATTTTTGATTGGGGTTGAAGTGCCCAAAAATTTCTATAACAGTTGCCCCCTAAAGCATGAGGTCGTTAATCGTTTTTGATGTCGGGTGAAATGGTTTACTATGAGGACCTAAAGTTTTTCTAAACTGGGAGGTTACCTGCAATAAGATACAATACAATACATTATATGACAACATTTTTTCATGATCTAGCTGAGGCGGGCATTCCCATGCTCAGCTTTATAAACTCATTTTCACGTACATAGCACAGACGATCCTCTGTGTGAGAGACTGATGATATGGACACATCATCCTTTGATTTAGATGATCATTCGGCAATGATGTACACTGGATGTTTTCATATTCCTGAATATATTGCAGCCTGGATGGAAGAAACTAGATCCGTGGTCTTCAAACTCGGCCAATCTTCACTCGGAGTACAAGTCAATCCATGTGAAAAATGTTTTTGGAGTCGAACATGGAAAGACATCGCCTGATTACCAGCCAATGATGTAAGCTATTAACAGGCGTGAGA
This sequence comes from Pinus taeda, assembly GCA_000404065.3. Lineage (NCBI taxonomy): Eukaryota > Viridiplantae > Streptophyta > Pinopsida > Pinales > Pinaceae > Pinus > Pinus taeda. Next base: position 17,755 of record APFE030518432.1, read on the forward strand.
GGAATCACCAATAGTGACAATGACCCTCAAGGTACTACAGTACAATCTACGTGGTGTGAAAAAGGGACTTGGCATCGAACACCACACAAAATCTCTCGGTCGAAGGTCATTGATGTAAACCTGTCACCGAAAGTGAGAAACTTGCCATTGAGGCATGCAAGCGTCAAAGTACTGAAAGGGTTGTTCCTAAGTCAACTTCTTGG
>APFE030518438.1:0-20538 GCA_000404065.3 Pinus taeda
CATTAGCTACCCTTTGACAAAACTCAAAACATGATAGATGCTGGAAACATGACATAGCAAGAGGGCAGGCCTGCAGTTCTGTGAGGGTGGTTGGCTCATCCCTAACATGTTTACCACTTTTGTGATGTCTCCGGGGGGCCTGTTCTTCCGAGGATGAATCACTTTGGGTTTCCATCTCATACTCTGATGAATGCTCGGAGGCCATGACTGCTGTATGTGTATTGTGCTTGGACTGCCCTTTGATGATGGTAGTGAAACTATGTGTTGATATGAACTCTGCACCAAGGGGAACAATGCAAAAAAGGGAGTGTTAGGAAGGGGAATAATATGATGGGAATAGGGGTTATGGGGAAATTTTGTTTTAGGGATATGTAGGAGGGTTTGGGGATTTTATAGGGTAGGGTTTTGGGGTTTTATGTTGACAAATAAGAGGAGGGGATCGGGAATAGGGTTTGGTAATATTTTAGGGTAGGGAGAATAGGGAAAAATGGGATAGGGGGGAAAGGAAAATGGAAAGAAGGGGAAAAATGAAAGGGAGGAGGAGCCTTGGCATCAACACCACAAGTTTGCAACCCTAGAGCAATGGCTTTGATGTTTTCAAGTGGTAGGGTTTAGGCGTTTTTTGTTGCAATTATAAATGGCCATAACCATCATTTTATCCACAAAATTTGATGAGCAAGCCAAGATATAGACCCTACCTGGCAATTGGAAGGAATTCCAAGCGATTTGTGGCAAATTTGGAACAATTTCGGGCCCTTGTAGGTGTGCGCCGCGCAACAAACCCAGTTCGCCGCACTCTGTATATGCATCGCGCCTATGGATTTCCACAACTGCGGGGTCGCGCTCTATGCGCCGCGCTCTCTATGTGTGTCGTGCCCCTCTGTGTGTGCGCCACGCTCTGGAAAACGAATCCAAACTCACCTTGAGCGCGTGCTTTGCACTCTCAATCACTTTGCTATGTTTCTCTATAACCTTGGTGTGCACAATGATTTTGTTACTTGTGGAAACTTGTATATAAAGGCATTTGGAGTCATGGCTTTAATTTTTTCTTCTTCAAAACCCACTTTGATAATTTTTTATTTTGACACTTTTCACTGATTTAATTCAACACTGAATTTCACTTTTCCTTTTGAATTTTTAGCTAGAATGATGAAATTTTTGGCACTTTTTGCAGGGGTCACATAACATGGCATTTGGCAAGGAAACCATGACTGCGCTTGAAGAGATCAACTGGAGACCTTTTTGGAAAATTATCACAAATGACACACTGTTTGACTTTTCTTCAAAATAGGGTTTTGAAGAACAGTCGTAATCTGTCAACATGACGATGAAAATCTTTGAATCACAACTTTGTAAGGGTCTCCCTCTGGTCTGCATGGCTTTATTGGACATGGTTGAAGACCAAATTGACTAATCCCTAGACCTAATGGCTGAAAATGACTCTCGTCCATTAAAAGATCGAACATTAACTGTCATGGACTTTAGTGACCATTGACAAAATACCTAAACCAGCAGGTGTCAGACATGAGGGGAAATGACTAGCATGACCTTTTCTGTCAGATTATGGCATGCCCCTAGCGGAATGTAGTTGAGTGAATGGAGCGAGACACCAAAAAATGAGATGCAGAAAGAGTTTTGATCTCTGACGGAGGACTGACAAGACCGACTCTAACATGCCGAGTGGCCAGATCTCAGCCATTGGATGTGTGACAAGGGGTGCCACTACAGTGGGCATTGGGTTAGTGACAAGTGGCAATACTAGAGTGGCTAGTGGATGTGTGCCAAGTGGCGCGTTGAGTGGCCAGATCTCAAGAATTTTAATGAAGTGGCACAACCTCAACCAATGGTTGAATGCCAAGTGGTAGCAGCAGATTGGCATATTGGTATATCTCGACCAATGGCTGCGTGCCAAGTGGTGGCAGCAGATTGGGTATATCTTGGCCATTCGCATACTCTTGACATATCAGTTCACTGGCAACCTATGTGCGCCATGTGGAGTCTCTCAATGAATGAAATTTCTTTAACTAGACATATTTAGGCCGATAGGCCTTCCTATGCATCAACTTCTTCATCAACACTTTTACCCTGCTCCGTTCGATCAGGTGAGACACTTTCAACCGTTGATCTGAACCAGAAAACGAAACAACAGAAAATCAAGAAAGCAAAAAAGAATGTCGATCGGAAAAATTTTGACATTTGTACACAGATTTTTATGACATTTATGTCACTTTTCAGCTTTCCACTTCACACATGTTACACACTAATTTCCCAAAATTCAGCGAAATTTATGTAAGTGAACTTGGAGGATACTCGAATGAGAGAATTGATGCAAATGAGAGAATTGCCACTTCTTTCTAATGCATGTTTGTGCCTGTGCATGAATCTCTGAATCTAAATCTGAGCCAAGTGAGTGTGAGTTTGTTTTCTTCCCAGCATCAAAGGAAGGGCGGTCTACAGCAACTAAATTGTCGTGACTCTCTCTCAATAATGGCTCTACTCTCTCCCATTAATTTCAGGTACATATGATCACTAATTCATTTGTGCTCTGCTTTTCAATTGCGATAATATATTTTTAATTCATTTAAGCCATTTTAATGCAGGTCCAGCTATCTCAAATCTCATGCAGGGTATTCAAGAGGATTGATGGACAACAACCTCCAATTGAAGAGTTTGTAAAGGATGATCAATGCAAAGGGATTCAATTACATGTATGGGTACCCCAATTCCTTCATTTCAGAATAGGGCATTTTCTTTATTTTTCTCTCGAATAATTCCTTTCAGCCCTGGAATGCTCGAAACCTAAATGTCAAAGCATCTATGTAATGAGTATTTTATTTTAATTGAATGAATCTGAAATGTCAAATCAACCTTGTAATAAGTATTTTTTCGACGCTTTAGAGGTGCCATAAATGTGCATAGAGTGGTATCTGGACATGATTTTGAGGTATGTTAAAGTGCAGTTTTTCTATGCTTGAGACAGTCTATGCTGCTTACATCGACCGCCTTATTCAATTCCATCCTCAATTCCGCCTTACCTTTGCGAACATCCACAGGTTGCTCATTTATTTGCTTAAAGTCATAATACACATGTGCAAATGGTCTTGGAAACAAATGCAAATTTGAGTCTCAACTTGAAATTTAAGCAACTTGAAATTTAAGCATGGATTTACGATTCTGGTTCATTTCATACACACAAATGTTGTAGATAATTAAATGGTAATCAAATTAATCTTATCCAACATAATTTATACTTGGAAACCATCCATTATATGAGATAACCATATGCTTCTATCATGTTACTTGAAACAGGAAAGTCATTCACATAGGGTATTCCAGAATATTATTACATGTGCAACAATACATCCAATTACATCTCAGAAAATTCTACAGAACTTGGTGCCCAGACAAATCAAAGCATGCTGTAAAACTTAAATTTGTGCGTTTAGGCTATAAGTCTGTTTTAGAATCTCAGATTTTATAAACATCCAAACCATCCAGAGTTTCAGCGATATCAAAGGATTGAAAATACATTAAATTTAGCGACAACAAAACTCATAAATATTTGTTTCAGTGATATCGAAGGACTGAAAATACACTAAATTTAGTGACAGCAAAATTCATAAATTTTAAAACATAGGTGTATAGAGATTGAACACGTCATCACTTTTAGATTTATTAGTGCTATTTAGGGTGTTTGGAATGTGAATTAGTTCTGGGCAATGCCATCCAGATTTGCATTCTAATGCACCAACAACGTATAATTATGCTAATAAAACCATCCAACCATTTAACATTGTTGAATTTTGTATATACAAAAGGTCTTCTAGCTTGGTGTCTTAGCTATGGAGAGATTGTTTTGCCTCTTCATATGCTTGGGTGTGACATGCATGAGACATGCATGACATGCAAGCTATTTATAACTTCTTTCTTATATTTAAGACTAGAAGGCATGAGAGAAGTAAGTTAATTTATGTGATTTATCTTTTGTAACTCGACAATTTAATCTTAGCCTTTGGTCTAGGCCTTTGTGAGACTTTAATACTGATTAGATGTTGCAGATAGGCAGGGCATATTTAGTTTCACTGTTTCAAATTTTTGAAAGTAAAACCAATGAATTATCAATATAATTTTACAATAATAAAAAACAATTAGAAGGCCTTTAGCCAGCTCAAATTGCTCATCCGTTAGGCTTGAACCAACATCTCTTCTAGAGAAATTCAACAATTCTAATTTAATAATCCTATTGGCCTCTCTTTGTACCTTTTGGGACAATTGCTAGTTATAAATAATTCTAAATAAATCAGAGTCTGTCATGTGGGATAAATGGTGTTTTGTTGTTTTCATTATCGACGGGTCCACCCACATTGATATGGCAACGTCCACGGCTTGTAGAGCTACATTCCAAGTGTCTGCACAGATAGGGTTGCGTGGTACACACATTTCCCACGAGTCGGCGCGGTGATGGTTTTAAATATTGCCCGAGAGTTCAGTGCCAAAGTAGCTAAAACCAAAGCGGCACACCATGGTTGCTTGTTTCCACTCTAAAATGGATTGCAGTCATTGTGTCTGCTCAGGGAGGGATCTAGGGGGTGGCTTGCCATTGTTAACCTGAGGCTGTGGGTGGCTAAGATGCTCCGTCATTTTGATTAACCTGGGCCCTTGAGAGATCCATGATACACACACCAGGGATGTAATGGAAAGCACCCATCTTCTCTCAACCCAAAATTGTGGATGAACTGATACTTACCCTCAAAATTATATGATTGTTGAAGCCTGGTTTTAGAATCACAATCGAGGAAAAAACACAACGCAATAATTGTTCACAAAATTATCGCAGTCTAGAATTAAGTATGAACTCGACGTTTCTCATCACCCCTTACACTCTTGCGCGAAACAAAAAGTATCAATGGAATTCAAAATTAGATTCAATTCAAAAAAGTATCAATAAGTATAGATATAATTCATGTCTTACTTGTCAAAATACTTATTCTTTGCATAAGGTTCATAGGATGCTTATTCACCGCTCTAGCTTTGTAATGGTGATTGACCTTTGGGCGTTTTTCTCTGGCAACATACACTAGGTGAGGTAGAATGCCGCCCTCATCTTTATTGTTTTCCTGGATAACCTATATGTAAATATGGAAGGTACAGGCATTAATTTGATCATATATATAATGGTTTATGGGTAAAAGATTCATTTTTTATTTATATTTTATTATTTATTTTTTATTTATTTATTTATTTATTTTTTTATTTTATTTATGTTATTTTATTTTTATTTATTTATTTTTATTTTATTTTAATTTTTATTTTTTTATTTTTATTTTTTATTTTTTTTATGGTTTTATTTTTTATTTTTTTTTTTTTTTAATTTTTTATTTTTTTTTTTTTTCGTGGAATTTTATTAATTGCTTCTATCCAATTTTAACTCATTCCATCTTCCATTCTCAGAAGAATTATTAAGAAATTCCACGAAAAAAAGAAAATAAAATTAAAAAAAAAAAAAAATAAAAATAAAATAAAAATAAAAATATAAATAAAAATAAAAATAAAAAGCAGAAATGCACCTTGACCCAAAATTACCCAAAATTAGCCATTATACACTAGCCACTATAAACTAGCCATTAAAATAATACAAAAAAAAACCAATACAACATATGCATCCCTGCATCACAAAAGAATTATTTCTTCACTAAGCAATGGTTCCCTTTAAATGAGAAAATGGAAATGGAACCCCAAAAGTGTGGTTTTCCATTAGTTGTTTTATAATTGGAGGGTAATGGAACTCTAAATTTTTTACTATTTTGTTATTGAAGTAGATTATCCGAAAATTGAATAAAGGAAGGAACAACAAGATCGAACACCTTGGCATATGTAAAACATAATGCAATTTTTCTCCAAACCTGTACAAGATTTTGAAAGGGTGGAAAATTATATAATAGTATATGAGTTTGTTTTTTTAAGACATATACGTGCAATATTTTTAATCTACAAAATAATTGAAGGTTATATGGTATTACTTAAAGATTAAATTAACTTTTTAAAAATACTTTTATAACAAAATTATAAAATAATATATATTAGTTTGTTTTTGTAAGACATATATTAGCATGCCATGTTTTTAATTCCAAAATATTTGAAAGTGGTATATGGTTAGTTAAAGATTAAAATAGATTTTTAAAAATAATTTTAGTAAAAAAATTATAAATTTTTTATATATGTATTTTTAATAAAGAAAATTATGAAATAATATAATATTTTTTTATTATTACTATAATAACAAATTAAGGATAAATATAAATATAATATAAGTGTTTATCATATAAAATTTAAATAATATGGATATGAAATACAATATGTCAACCAAAATTATAATTTTGATATGACAATTTGGAAACTTTATTTTAATGTTTTAGAATTTCACTGCCATAAGGTACAATAGATTTGTGCCATGTTTATGTCCAAATTGAAAATTCCAAATCAAAGAACTATAGTGCTCCATGGATTCAAGAAATACTATTAACAAGAATAGTGAAATGATTTTGAATGAGCACTTCTGATTCGATCTTGTAATATTTGGGGATACTCACTTTCTTGTGTGTGTGTTCCAAGTCCTCATGAAACTTGGCATAGACCTTAAAAAAGAGGGGATGCATGGTCTCCCACATCTCAACTATATACTTGTTGGTTAGTGTCATGCTTTGGTAACTAATGACATGAGATTTCATGAGCTCATCAATACCTTCAAGAGTGTCAATGAGGCAATCCATCACTTGAAGAAAGTTTATTATGGTATTTTGACGGGTCTTGTCAACAAATTTCAATGTAGGATGGTTACTAAATAACACTTCAATGTAAACTACAAAGGATATTATCATCCACGGAAGTTATATCAAAGTGCTTTTTGAAGCATATTATATGGGGAAGCCTCATAGAAAAGGGTATGAACTTAATTGCCACCTTTTTGAGCTCCCACACTATGTATACTTTGAAGGAAAATTCTCCCTTGGATTAATGAGTGAAAAATAAAATACTACACACAAATCGAGAAGGTTGGAGATTCTTTGCAACTGAGACACATGTGAGGAGTCCAATCCTATTTTCAAGAATTGTGAAACGATAACATGAATGCAACTTAAAAAATGCACATTCATTAGTGCATCATCAATGATTGCATATTTGAAGATGAAGAAATGGAACAAACACAATTCCTTACATGCCCTTTGGAACAATTCTATAATTCCATATTGCAAATGGAGAATCCATGAAAATTCAAATTTCTCAAAAATTTCTTTCAACACAAATTTGATTCTATTTGAGAATGTCACACTTTATATAGAAACTGTTCCAACTGTACACTTTCAAATAAAAACTATATAAGAAATAATGAATCTACTATTATCATGAGAGGAAATTTCTTAGAATTCCTGCACTTTGGTGATTGACGACAATCAATTATAGAAGTTCTCAAGCTTCAACCACAAGCCTTCAATCATTGCAAACATGTTTTAGAGAATGCGACATAATAAAGACCCGCCTCCATGTTTTTTTGGAGACAACTAGTGTTTTAATATTAATATCAATAGTTTTTTTAAGCCCTTGGATGAGAGCTTCATAATTTGCAATGTTATTAGTACAATTAAACTCTAATCTTCATGCAATGAACATTTTTGGATCAAGTAACAAAAAACCAACACCAACACCAAAACCTTCCTTTGATTTAGATCCATGAAAATACAAGGACCACACTTTATCATCATTATTTTTAACAATTTTAGCATCAATCAATTTTTTATCTGGTGTGATAAGCTTAGTACAAGACACAAGTTTAGATTGTTGTTTTAATTTAAAAAAAGGGAAACCTCAACAGTATAATTACCAAAAAACATATCAAAACTACCCATAGAAGAATCATTTATTAAGATTGGCTCATTAGGATCATTGAGTTCAATAATAATATGATGCATATACCATTATCTCTTCATCCTTATTTTATTTTGTTAACCTTTTGCTAAATGTGACTAATCAATAGCAAAATAATTTTTCCAACATTGCGACTAATCCCTGCTTGGAAATAAACCTTAAGCCTCAGGTATATCAACTACAACAATGTTAATTATCTGATGAATCCTATAAGTAGAAGAGAGTCTAATAAGCACACCATTTAATTCTCCCACAACCTTAACATTTGTATAATCGAGTTGGATAATTTTGACCTCAGATGGCTTAATGTCAACATTCAATTTCTCACAGATAGAAAGAGGCATAACACTGGAATAAGCTCCAGAGTCAACCATACAATTATGTACATTCCTATTATAAATTTTAAAAGTAAGTAATAATGAAGGAACATTAGCCTTCTTTTCTATGTGGGGGAAATATTTGAGGATAATTTTTAATAGAAACTGGACCTATCCCATTTTTTTTCAAAAAATGTCATTTCATTATTTTGAGCGACCTTCTTTAATTTACCAAAAATTTCAGCCAAAACTTTGGTGAGTTTTCTACTATATTATTGGAAATTTCAGCAACTCAGAAATTGAAACGTTGGATTTTAGTCTTTTGATATATTTAATAATATCATATTCCAAATCTGGGACAACAAGGTTTTTGGAAATTTCTACTTGTTTTTTCACATTTTTGCTTCTAAGAGAGGTAGAAGGATTGGAATCATCAACAATAGTCTTTCTGTGGGTGTTGTAAGGATACTAATTCATGAAAAAAATTTCATAGTCTTCTTCAAACAGATCATGGGTTAGATGAACAAAGTGGACCATGATAGGAGGGGATTGAGCATCATCATCACCCACATCTGCTCCTTCCTCACTCTCATCTGGTTCATTTGTTTTCTCACTAGAAGATAAGTTAATCCCTAATATCAAGGCTTGAATAATATTCTCTAATCCTTTAGCATTTAATCCTTCAATGGTAGGAGTATGCTTAGGAGGAAAATTCTTCTTGGAAGGTCTAAAGTTTCCTCTATTAGATTTCCCTTATCTTGTGTTCATTTTAAGGTCAATAATTTAGTTTGATAAATTATTAAGGAACTTTTGGAGGCTCTCAAGATCTAGGGCTCCATTTTCTTTCTTAGCTGGAGGTGGTTTATAGGATGACTTAGATTTCTTTTGAGAGGAGGAAGGCTAATCACCTTTAGTGCGCCTTCCCAATTTAAAAGACCCCTACTTTCACTAAATATTGCAGGTATCCATTTTTTCATTAACATTTTTTATACCCATTTATATTTTTTTATTAACTTTGAGCTCCATTTTTTATATATGCCAATATAAAACCCCTTTAAACCCTAATATATGCTCAATATATTATGCCATTTTCCCCTCAATATATATCTCTGAATATGAGCACACATGGTATGGTATTTCCCCCCCCGTGAAGTCCCCATGGGTAGAGTCATCTTCTTATTTTCAAATGTTAGTTGAAGAAAAACAAGAAACAAACCTCATTTTTAGTTGTAATTGTTATATAAATGATTTTTTCATTAGTATGAATGGTTAGAAGTTTTGTATCGAAAACTACATATTGTTATCAGTTTGAGTATAATTTCATAATATCAAGATACTTTTAATGAATATATACCTATGTAGGTAACTAGTTATGTGGAAACATTTTTTTAGTTGTATGATTTCTCATTTATTTAGCATTATGTGAAAATCCTCCTCCTCATCTAATTAGATTCACTAATTGTTCATGGGTTAGATATGATAATGTACGTCTAGTTTCTAAATAATTCTCTGTTGGTTAAGTATTATATTTATATGCTTAAAATATTATTGATTTTTATGAACTTTTTCTATTTTCTTAATAACCTATTTTTTCTCTTATATCCACTGCCAAATTTTTCTTGTGACCTTGGGCAGGATATGTAGCAAGTATAAATTATATATATTGAATTTTAATATCCTTTAAGTAGTATGTTGAATTAGATTTTTCCCCATTTGGAGAGTTTTTGTTCATTCTTACTTCTTCTGGATAACTGGTCCCATGTATCAATCATGAACTATAATACCAAATGAGAGTAGGTCCAATTGGGACCTTTCATTGAGCAATCATAGCCTAGATGATGGAGGTATTTCCCTTCATATCAATAATTTCATGCTAGAATGAGGACATCTAATAATGAATGGTAGGTAAATATTTAAATATAAATAAGACAATTTATTCATCTGGATCAAAATCGCCTCCACAAAAACCTTTAGAAACATTGTCTATTGAAGCTTCTCATTCTATTCAAACTATACTAAACCCAATTTATCAGTACCTTGTTCTTTCTGAAGACTCTCAAGCTTCATATCTACACAGGAAAATTTTATAGGAAGAATCATATGATCCAATCCAATATTTACAACAATAATTACTATATTTTGGTATTATTAGGGAATCTATTCTAAATATATTTCCTCAATTGCAACATCTTGGGTTTTTAACCAGAGCACAAAGTAACAATATTTCTTAACCAATAATTCAATTTACCGTACATTTAAAAGGGAAAGGAACTCAAAAGTAAGAACCAATTGTTTCTCAATTCTCTATTAGAACTAATATTTCATTCAATTGGATAGACTATAGGAAATAAAATAACACAATAGAAACTAAATCCCTTTTAGGTGTTGGTATTCCTCCATCACCTTTGGGTAGTGTTTGTCAATTTAATTGTCCTAAATTGTTACATGAATTATCGACCGGAGTTGGTAAGCTTGTGAAGTGCAAGTGCACTATATATGCTAGAAGCCCTTTTATTAAATCATATTGTTAATGTGCATGATTGAGTTATTGAGATTTAGTTCTAAGGATGCAATTTATTCCTATCTTACTCTTCAAAGAAAATGGATTTTAACACATTAAATCTTCCTGATATTTTCTAATGAAATAAAATTTGCTCTTCACATTTGCTAAAATGAAACTTTAAATAAAACTCACACTATCTTATTAAGAAAACTTTTAATTGATCTATTGCAACACAAATTTAATCTCTAAAGCAAAATTGATCATCTAGCATTCTAGCAATCCTTTGAATAAAAAGCAAAATTGAAATTAACTTTTATTCAAAATGAAAAACCACACATCTATCATTATCAATCACTCATTATTGAAAAGGTTCTAAAATTAAATTATAACAAAATCACTCATACTCTGAAAATGAATGCTTTGAAATGAAAACCATAAAGAAATCACACATACTTTAAAATGAAATACTATAGAATGAAACTCTAAAGAAATCTATTAACTCCGAAATGAAACACTCAACAATCATAAAGAAATATATGAAAAGAAATTACATCACCATTAACATCATTATACATTAACTTGAAAAAGGAATGATTAATGAAATATTTCTTATTGCTCTTTGAATGAAATCAAGATTGCAATCCTATTCTAAATTGTATGAATAACTGTAACAAATGAAAAAGATATGTGAATGCAAAACCTTCGCTATTTGTAGGGGCCCTCCACAAACAGGCGGTCATAAAACTTGAATGGAAGAGTCAGCTATGCATAACAGAGTAAAAACCGAGTTTCAAAATATCACTGTTGCATACATAAAATCAACCTTTTGTTCATGTTTGCTGCACGGTATTTAGAAAAGCCCGTGTCAATAATTGTTTGAGGCTTTATGCCTACCTTAGCTAACAAAATTCTAAACTAAGCTTATAACAACTACCAAGATATCATTTTTCACAATTTTCTATTTGACAAAGCAAATCGTGAAGCATAGGATTTTTGGACTCTCACTCGCCTATTCAATGACCACACTGATTTTATCCTTTTATCACGCAATCGAACAATCATTTTATGATCTGGTTCAGATGAATAGGACGAAATCATTAAGGGGATAAATCTCCACTTGTCCATATCTTTCTCCTCTTGGCTGGCACCTTCGATCCTGGTAAACCATGGAATTGGCTATAGAAACAAAGATTAGCTGCAGAATCATGCAAATTCAGTAGCCAATACAAATATTAACTCAATAATCAGGAACATTATGAAATATGAAAGATAAGATGATTAAATACCTTACCATGTCAAAAACCTTGTAGTTTGATGCCTATTGAGTTGATGATGATGGTCAAGGAAAGGAAAAATAAGTAAAGGAGAGTGTCAAAATCAAGTAATCATGAGGCTCATCATTCCTCAATATGGTCACTATTACAGATCTATCTGCCAATTGTAACAATGTAGGTGTATATTGAAGATTAGAATGTTTTAATTAATTCATAGTTTGTTTACTCATGATGTTTATAGCTGCTCCTAGATCAATCAATGTATTTGGGATCTCTACACCATTGATGTGTGTTTTCACAATGGGACTTCTTGAATCAAGATATTTCTGAATTGTTTTCTTACCCATCATGATATCTACAATTTTTCCAACTAGTTGGATTCTTTTGACTTATTTTCTTTTTCTTCCTGGTCTTTTTATGCTCAATTCCCTAATTGTCTTTGCGAAAATTGGTATTTCCTTAGTGGCTTGTAGTAAAGGAATTTTTATGCAAACATTCTTTAGTTCATCTAACATGTCATAATCATCCAATAAAATATGTTTTTCTACCCCTTCATCAATTTTTAATCTCTCAGGAAAAGATGGGTTTGAAATAGATATTGAAGGTTTTTCCATAATAGGAGTTGAGTTATTTGAATGTGTTTGACTAACTTGTTTTTGAGTTTTTTCTTTTTCATTAAGAGACTTATCTTCTTCAGAGATCTTTTCTTTTTCACTTTCCTAAATAACAACTGATGGGAAATTTTTCTCTAATATTCTACCAGATCTAAGTTGAACATTGTTTAGATCTAGTGGAGTTATCATGTAAGTTTGAAAATTTTGTCCTTTTATATTATAAACAAGTTGCGAGTTTTTATTGTTGTTGGGATTTGGAAGTGGTTGGGTAGGCAATTGGTTTGGTCTTTGAGGAAATGGAAATGAAAGTTGTGGATTCAAATTGTGAGGTTGAGTTTGTTGAGCAGGTCGATGATAATATTGTGGAGGAAAAGTAGGATATGATTGTTGAAATTGTGGAAATTGAGGATATTGAGGGTATTTTCCATAAGGATTTTTCCATGTGACCAAGGTTGTGGCCAAGATTGCCAAGGCAGTGGGGCAATCCAATTACTTGTGATGATTGTGAAAATGGTTGAGTGTTAAAAACTTGAATTGTATTTGGCTGTGGATTCTGCCAAGGTATTTTAGCAATACAACAAAGAGGATCTACTTGGTTTGGTACTCCTTCTTCTTGATATACATATTTAAGACATGGTATTGAGGGACATTATTTTATATCATGATTTTCTGCACATATAACACAAGTTTCTACACTCTTTAAATCCATAGGACATTCTCTCAAGGTATGTTTCTTTCTGCACTTAGGGCAAAAAATGGACAATGCAAAAATTTCAACTTTTTGCTTGTTTTGTATTTTAAGGGTGTTAATTTGTTCACTAAGACTCCCAAAAATATTTGTTTTAAAATTATCAAGCAAATTTTCTAATTCTTCTCCACTTACTGTCCCAACTACAGATGATCTGAAATGGAGTAGATTAGTAATTCCGTGCTAATTCCCCATTCAAAATAAAACCGAATATGCTTATCATTTTCTTATCAAGTTCTTAAGGATTCAATACTTTTGCTTAATTAGATGATTCCCATGAGAGTTTCTTATGTAAATGTTATAAAAAATTTAACATAAAAATATATGTTAAACATCAGAAAACTAATAGCAAAGAACATCAAAATACATCACACAACAAGCACATGATAAAGGAGTTTCCCCCTCCTAGGCTACATCTCCTTGGTCCAACTTCCAATGGCTTGGGTCTCTCTATTATGCTCAAATTACAACAAAAGTGTGCTTAAAATTCTCAAATGCCTCTAAAACCTGTCTCAATGAGTTCAGAATACTAAAAAATGGCCATCTAGCCTCTTTTTGTATCCAATTTGGATAAGAACTGGAGAAGTTATGACTTCTCCCAGTTCTTCCACTATTTGTTCCACAAAATGCTCTAAAACCAACCAAAAACCCCATTTCTGCTCCAAAATCTATTAATAGAGCGAGGAATTTTATGTTCGGTGGGTTATATTTTGTCGGCCTTATCGCAATCGCAATTGAAAAGTGTTGTGGGCTCTTATCACAATAAAACGCTGCGATGCAGTGTTGTGAACCAAATGGGATAATTAACTGCAACGTATAAAATTCCCGTGTCTGGAACCTCTTGCTCATCACAATCAGTGAAGTTCAACACAGAGGCACACTATGATAATATCAACGGTATTGCAGATCCTCCAAGATATTAAATCATGTCATATAAAATTCCCGAGTCTGACACTCTATCACAATCGACACTTTATCAGTGGTACCAAATAATAACAATGGGGTTTCAATGCGATTTGTGGGGGCTGATTCTTAACCTGTGCCTCCTTTTTTTCCAGATATGCGATATGTAGAACTCAGTGGAAACCTACCACTTGGCACTTACTCATTCATTGGGACCCTTGCCATGTTATCCAATCCTGCCACATAAACAAGTCAAACTTCAACTTTGACTTGATCTATCTTCTATATACGAACTCGGATTTGAGTGGCGTTCACACTGTTGGATTCAAAATGACGAGCTCTTCAATCTAAAGTAAATTTTGATAAGATTCTGACACTTTGATTTTTGAGCATAATTCTGAGCACCTGATCAGCATATTTATTAATCCTTGATAAAAGAGATCTCTTGGATTTTTCCCAGTTCTTGCTTTGCCTCTTGAAATGTGTATGCATAACTCACAAATTTCTCCTAGTGACAACTGAGAAATGTCTCCCTTACCCATTAGATTGAGAAGATCAATCCACTCATTTCTAATGGATTTCAATAAGAGAGCTTTCAAAGTTTCCTCATCTAGATTATTAATTTTTCCGTTTTAACATTATAAGCAAATCTTTCAACGAAGTCTTCAAGATTTTCATCTTCTTTCTGTACCATTTTAAAGACTTCATCCTTAAAATTATGGGGCATACAATAGTCCTTATATTTATCTAAGAATGTAATTTCATTTGTTCCCATGTTCTTATGGAGTTTATTCCTAAACTCATAAACCATTTTAATGCTGCATCTTTAAGGGTTACAGGGAATAATTTCAAGTTTTGAGCATCATGCAGATAATCATATGATCTATACAAGACTTCAAATTCAAAGAGAAATGTTTCAGGATCTTCTCTCCTTAGTCCATGAAAGTTTGGAAGGATAGAGGGTAAGATATTTTTCATTGTCATAGTTGTATCTTCATCGAGGATAGGAAATCCAAAGGGTAGAGGATTTATATTTTCTCCTCTTCCTCTTCCTCCACCTCTTCCACCTCCTCTATTTCCTCCTCTTCCTCCTCTTCCTCCTCCAATCCTAGGTTGTTCACCATTCGAATTAAGTACTTCTCCTTCTCCTTCTCCATCCATTGTAGATTCTTTAGAACTAATATAGGGTTCTGGTTCCAAGATTCGGTTTTAAACTTCCTCTAGTTCCTCTGGTTCTTCTATCAATGGTTTGTTAAAATAGGCTTCTTCTTCCTCTTCTTTAGTAGGAGCTTCCAACTCTTGAGCTAGAAGTTTTTCTCCAGTTGAAGATAGGAAAATTACTCTTGTTGTTGGGGATATGGGATCTTTGTCTTCTATTATGGCTTTTGTTGATGAAGTTGGTGAATCTCTAGGTTGGATTTCATATCTTAATACCTCAGGGAGTTTGTGTTTGCCTACTATGGAAGGAATTCGAGTTTGTGTGGGTGGTGTGGCACTACGAGGTCATAGTGGGGCGAGTGATGTTGTGATTAAAATCTTTCCTTTACCTACAAATCTACCCCTAGAGTCTCTTTCCCTATGCATATCATGTTTTTATTTTTGTTGTTTGTTTGTTTGTTTTTATTTTTTTTTTTAATTTATCAAAATGAAAAAGACTAAGACTTCTATTTACACTTCCCCGACAACGACTCCAATATGTTTGTCAATTTAATTGTCTTAAATTGTTACCTGAATTATGGACTGGAGTTGGTAAGCTTGTGAAGTGCAAGTGCACTATATATGCTAGAAGTCCTTTTATTAAATCAGATTGTTAATGTCCATGATTGAGTTATTGAGATTTACTTTTAAGGATGTAATTTATTCATATCTTATTCTTCAAAGAAAATGGATTTTAGCACATTAAAATCTTCCTGCTATTTTCTAATGAAATAAAAAATGCTCTTCACATTTGCTAAAATGAAACTTTAAAGCAAACTAACACTATCTTATTAATAAAACTTTTAACTGATCTATTGCAACACAAATTTAATCTCTAAAGAAGAATTGATCATCTAACATTCTAGCGATCCTTTGCATAAAAACCAACATTGCAATTAACTTTTATTCAAAATGAAAAACCACACATCTATCATTACCAACTTGCAAAGTTGAAACTACTTGAAAGTTGAAATTGCAACCTACTATGGTGCCAAACCAGCAGATTAACTAGTCTGATGGCTCAGGGGGAGCTACACATGCACATCAGTCCATTAATGATGTCTCAGAAGATCAATTGTTACACAAAAATATCGTCACCTTGATTATTTGCAGTCGGTATGGGTCTATCACCACCTATACCAGCCTCCTAAGCAAGTCTCAGACCTCAGCTCTTCAAAACAAGCTTTGGAAATGAGAGAAATACATCAAAAAAGCAATGTAACTCTGGTTCCGCACTTTCTCTCACTTTTGCCTACGGGCCCGCACCTTTTGTTCAGAGTATCTGCGTACTTATACGCTCTGTATGTAAAGGGGAGGGTGCGTACCCCTGTGAAATTCAAAAGGCGCAATTTTTATCTTAAAAAACTCACTTTGGGTTAATTCTAGAGGTTTCTAGAAGGAATTTTGACGTGGATTGTTCGCTCCAAAATGGTTCATGCATCCCATAAGAGAAGGAGCTAATCCCTTGTTAGGAGGAGCTATCCCTTTGAAGGAGGACTATATCCCTTTGAAGGAGGACCTAGTAACTGACCTCCATTGCACTATAAATTGAGGCATTGGGTCAGTGGCCAGGGAGATTAGAAGCTGAACTTTTGAGGGTAAATGCTAGTGAAATCAAGACTCCCTATTTGAGCTTAAGAGGAGAGATCACATACCTTTTTGGCTTCATTAGGGAGTGAGTGAAGCTCGTCAAAGTAGAGGAGACTTCTTGTTGGACCCTCCGAGGAGCTTGTACAGCGTCAAGGCAAAGGTTGTAAAGTTCTTCTTCTTTTGAATTAATACAATCAAGCTCATTTTTCTCAACAAGTATCTTATGTTATTTGTTTCATGGACTCCTTGAATTTCATGTTAAATATGTTTTATAATACTGGTTATTCAGGTGCTATTTAATCGTTTGCCTTGTTTGTGTTTGCAGGTTTGCGACAAAGGAACTTACTTGGATCAAAGGAGCAAAGGCATCCCCAAACTTGCGTTGGACATGAGGTAGGCCTTAAACACATTTGTTTGCCATTATTTATAAAGCACATTTAGAGAAAGATAGTGTCTGGTTGGTTTGTTTGTCATTAGGTCTTCATTAGATTCTAGGAAGGTCTATCTTGTCCGCAAGATCGACTCATTCCGCTTGAAAAAATGGCGACTCCACTGGGGACTTGATTGTTTTCCTCGTTTTTCTTTGACTTGAGAAACTTGCCTTTTTGTTTCTGTTTTTGGCTTGTTGTGTGTGGCTTTGGGTAGACTTAGTGGATTTAGGTTTGTTTTTTATTTTTCATTACTTTAGTCGAAGTCCACAGTCTGCACGTGTATCACAGTGCGTACCTGTACGCACTTTTACTTTGTGCACAGAGCGTATACGCACCTGTGTAAACTCTGAACCTGCGTACCCTGCTAAAATTTTGAAATTTTGAAATTTACTCTTTAAATCAGTTTTATCTTGTTTTTGTAGTGGTTATCCTCTGCCCATACCTGCATGTGACTGGTTGAAATCTTTCCTTGGTTATTTCATTAGCATTAGGCTTTTAGGTGAAATTCCTAGGAGTTTTGCTTGTTGGGTTTGTTTTTCGATTTGGTTGTGTAGTGGCTCTGAGCTTAGAAGCTGTAGGGACTTCAGATTACCTTAGTGTCTATCAGCCTTCTTATGAGTCTGACCATTTATGAAATCTCCCCTTGTTGAGGAATCCTCTTTGAGTTTTCTCTTTTCAAAACTTTGAAAAGCTTGTGATTGAAAGTTTGGATTTTCATTTTCACAAGGAAAACAAAATTGGTTGTTCTTGACTTATTTGTGATTCTGGACAAATTGGTCCTTGGTTTGCTTATAGCCAAGTAAAACATCCTCAAGAAGACTTTTTGTAAGCTTTTACTTCAAATAGGTTTTCATAGTTTGTAGATCTTAAGTTTGCTTTATTCATAGTTTTCTCAAAGATTTGCTTTAGTTATAGTTTTAAATGTTAAAAAAAAAAAAATATGAAAGATCTCTTTTGAAAAAGTTTGTCTTGGTAGCATTTGAGAGTTCGAATGAAAAAGAAAATTCTTGTGAAAATAATTAGTTGTCTCGTTTTGAGTGCATTGAAACGAATACTCTTCTTTTGATTAGATTGTTAAGAAAGATTTGTGTTTTCAAGTATTTGCATTTTCCAACTCTTTCCTAGCTAGAACTTCATTGAAGAGAAAAGATCATTTAATCATCTTAAGTGCATTTTTGTAGTGATTTTGAGTCGAGTCTTTACACCACAAGTTTCATCTCCATCACCTCTTGACTTAATCAAAAGCCACTAAAAATCACGCTTAAAATAAAGTCAATCTAGCAAATTTTTGTTTCTAGGGCTCTGATACACCAACATAGCTTAGGCTAGTATCTTGGAGTAGGGAGTAATTAACTCTCCAAGATAGTAAAACAAACAAGTAGCTTTATCTTGCTGTAGGAGAAATCCAATTGTTGCATCTATGCTCTGGGAAAGCTCCTCTTAAAAGAGAAGCACGAGATCGTATCCGAACCAGTGTGGGAATCAATCCTTCCTCATTGGAAATGACGCCAGATATTCACGTATTACAAACGGTAAACCTCAGATTAACCATTGTCGAGGAGCCTGGGGTCACTTGTTGGTAAACCTCAGTTTATGTCGAGGAGCCTTCAAGGGAATTGAGCTTGCTACTCTGCCCTTGCGTGCGTATCGGATCGTAGACTGTTCCCCCAGGTATATTTGTTTCTGTTGGTAACCTTAGTGACCATATTCTCTAGGATTCTTCCTAAGGTGACGGTGGCGGGAAGACCCACTGTACCTGGAGCAGACATCGGCTAGACTCACTTGGATTTTCTGGGGGGTTCTCTTCACTCGAGACGGTTAAGTGGAGAAACTTGTGCCAGTCTATTCATTAAGCAAGTTGTCGGGGTAACTGTTCCAAAACCGCTATTTCTGTATCGAACTCTGCGATGTTGGATTTCATCACCAACTAGTGTTTTCGGTCAGGAAAGTTACTGTTTGTGTGTGTTTGAACTCTTAGATTCTTAGGCGTGTGATTCAATTTGTTTGGTTCTTTAGAGATTTTAGGTGGTTTTCGTTGATATTTTACTTTGTTTTCGTGTGAAGTAGTTAAAAGTCTTTAACTGTGGCTGAATTACCGAGGCATTCCCGTAGACTTCGGGGCCAATCCCCTGAGATTGTTAATGTGGCTGAGTTATTGAGGACATCCCGTAGACTTCGGGGTCAACCTCCTGAAGACATACCGAGCTAGCTTGAAGGCTTGAAAGTCCTTGTATCTCCAAGTAGCGGTAGAAGTGGGTCACCTGAAGAAGGAGAACCTTCTTTGGTAGAATATTCTGATTCTCAACTATTAGTAATTTCAGAAGTTACTGGTAGTATTGCATCTACTAGTGATATAGGTGAAGAACTGAAGTATCTGAACCCGAATCTGAAGTTGCTGCTACTCCCGTATCAGAGTTTGTTTCTCCGACTCCTAGTGGTCCTAGTTCTCCTAGGGTAGAAACCGTAATTACCTAAGATCTTCCTACTGGATTCATAGCAATCGAAGAGCTTGCTATTTCGGACATCGAAGAAAGCTTTCATTTTCCAAACAATCGACCTATCTTAGAACTTAGGGAGCGTGAATCGATTTTTTATAGTCCACCTAGGAGCATTGCTTGGTACCGTTCACTCACCAATCTTTTGGAAAATCTGGGACTTAGTTTTTCACCACCTCGCATTTTTTTATCACCCTGCACCTAGAGATAATTATCCTGCATTGAATATGTCTAGTCCGTCATCCATGTATTCTCAATCTCCGAAAGCCCATTTGTACGGCGGTCCTTCTGTTCCCGCTGGGTATCAGTCCATCTCTGGTACTTTTTCAGGAGCATCTCCTCAACCTATCGAACAAAAGTTGTTAACTGGAAGTAGTGGTACTAAACTGTTGAGTGTAGAGGATATTTTAATGATGTCAGGTTCTCAACTTCAAGGTGGCCAGTTACCGCCTGGGGGGCAACCTCAAGGTACTCAGTATGTGCCTGGGGGGCAACCTCAGGGTACCCAGTATATGCCTGGGGGGCAACCTCAAGGTACTCAGT
>APFE030518444.1:0-15865 GCA_000404065.3 Pinus taeda
CTAAAATAGGTTTGTGGTTACCTCTGGGATTTCTCTCTAAGCGAAAGGTCACATTTTCCCCGGGTGTGAACGACAAGGATCAAATCTCATTACTAATGTTGAATAACAGTTAGACATCAGAAGGTTGTACCCTTTACTTGGCGACTCCAATCAAGAGGAACCCAAATTTTCAAGTTCCATTGGTTTCTCCACGTTTTCAAGATGAATTCTCAATTCAGAAGGTATGCTCCCATGAAACAAGATCATATTTTAGGCTTCCCAAATCACATGCCTTGTGTAGATTGGAAAAATTATCTGCCAAGATTCAAAGATGAGGACAAAGATGATGCTACTTTGCATTTGGTTAAGTTTCACATGCATGTGTGTCAACTTAAGGTTCAATTTCATGAAGACTTCTTGATGAAGATGTTCATGGCTACCTTGGAGGAAAAAGTGAGATATTGGTATGAAGGTTTGATACCTGGGAGCTTGTATTCCCTTAAATATTTTCATTTAGTATTTTTTTAGAAATAAAAAGAATCTCATCCTTCTTTGTCATTGGTGGAGAATTGTTGATACCATTTTGAGGATTTCATTCAAAATCTATAAAATTCTTATGGCAATGAAGAGTTCATGGATGAAGAAATTGTGGAAGCTTTGTACGAGAACCCTTCTCATCATCAAGAAGAAATGGTAGCCTCTCTCTTGGATGAAAATGAAACCAATTAGGATTTTAATGATGACAGTCACGTTCCATCTTTTGAAGTTGATGAAAATTTGTAGCAGTCTTGTTAGTCTTCTCATGATCAAAAGTATGAGAATTATTTTAAACAATAAAAGGAAATGGTAAATGATTAGGAAAACTGCCATGATATTCAGGTGGATTCCCAATAGGCAATAATTTTTTCCTTAGCTGAAGATGAAATCAATCAAGAACTTGATGTAGATATTCATGTCCTTTCTCCTGAGATAAGTGAATAGTTGCAGCCACTTTGTTAGTTTTTATGTGACCAAGATGCAAGTAGTGAACTAGTTCATGTTGGGAACATTCCACATTTACAAGAGGACCAGGTGCTAGAAATCGTCTCCTATCATGAAAATGAAAATGATAGTTTTTAAACAAATTTATCTAATGAGACCACAAAACAATTGTTTGATCAACAGAAGGACAATCATGACATACATAATATGGCTATCATATTTGAAGATGCTAAGGAAATTTTGCATATTTTTATAGGCAAACATGTTGATTCCATTTTCTTTGAAGTTAAATTTGAGCATGACAGGATAGAACAAGGGCTAGTTATGAATGAACATTATCCATTGGATCATCAAGACACGATAATATTTCGTGTTTTCAAAGATCCTTTTGTTGATTTGTTGCAAACATCAAAAGAGGTGAATTTTCATGTTTTTCAAGATTTAATGGTAAGTCTATTGCAGTTATTAGTTAAGGTAATTTTTGTGTTTTCTATAAAGCATGGATTCAATTTTTATTTTGAGTTGCCAATAGATGGTCCACTTAAGCACAGTCAAGGAGCCCAGGTATTGGATTAACACTTTGATTGGTTATATTGGAGGTTTCATATTTCTTGAATCAAGAATTTGGTTCTCAGTTGCTAGGGTAGATTGGTATGCACATAAATAAGCTCGTTGGGTGAGCATTTATTTAGTTTGGGATGTAATATTTTTAGTTTCATTTTAGTAGTTCGTGAGAAGTATCATTTTCAGATCCATCATCATAATTTGAAGCCCTAAGTGAAGGCCCTAAGGTTTCGGTGATCTGCTGCCATAGTCATTTGAATCATTTTATGTTTGACTCCATTGCCTAACGATTATGCTACTAGTCTGTAGTGTTCTTGGCAATTCACTAGGAGGCTGCCATCCCCATTGGAGCCAATGTTAGGGTCCTATAGTCTAGGAATCAAAGTGTTTTATTATCTTACTATTTAATTTTGGGGGTCTATTGGTCAAGTTTAGCCTATGAGTCACTATGTGTCATAGTCTAAAGAGTCCCTTGTGTAAAGAGGTCAAAACAATCAAACAATTGTAAATATATGGGTTAAAAAGAAGTTTTTTAGCCCTAATCGAATTTGTAAAGATCTTAGTGCCCACGAGGGGTCATTATTAGAGTTGAGGAGGTCATATTAGTCATACGAGTCATTTAGAGTTATTTATGAAGTCATTCAGCGTCATGTCCTACTCATGATTTTAAAATACCATTTCATGTCATCATTCAAAATCACCATCATGACAAGAAAAGAGTTTTGGGTGGCATAAAATTCAAATTTACTTGAACCTATTTCATTCTCCCTCATATTTGATTCATTCCAAGCTTTCGAGCAGCGTCAATGTGCAAGAAGGTTGCATAGGTCGAAGGGAGGTGTTTGAAGCTAAGGTGAAAGAGGGTGTTACACATCTATTGTGCATGGTGGAGTCAACTATCTTGAAGGTCTATAGGCATTGAAAAAAATACTTCAGGGGTTCTACACCATCACACTACCATTCCAAACATACCCATTTGATCTATTTTTCCAAGGAAGTTCTGCAACCATATCAACCAAGGAGGTCTACCACACTTTGCTATGAATTTGCTGCGAAACCGACTATTTTTGTCATCATTTGTAAAAGTGTTTTCTAACCAAATGGAACTGAATTTTGGAAAACAAAAAGAGTTTTTTGTCAATAATGGACCAAAGAACATAATTCCTTCAGTTTCTACATATGTGTCATATATTGGAATATTCAAATGCATCTTTATTGTCTGTTTTTCAGTTTTGGAATTTCGTGTTTTAGTTATGATGTTCAGGTGCAATTTGTGAGGATCTAGAGAGAAATGTTTGGAAACTGAGAGAGGTTTCTCTCAATGACACTCTCATCGTACAAAAAAATCTCTCAATTTGTAACATTTGTCATGATTCAAGATATATGAGCTCGTCTTTGAACCCTATGTTTCCATAAATTTTGTGCCCTCTGTTGCGCAAACATATAAGTCAACTCTATTTTGGAAAATTTCTAAATTTGGAGCTTATAGAAGTCATTTTAGTTGTTGGATAAGTGTTTATAAGTTTAAAATCATGTAGTTTGAGTTGTTAAACAAAGATGCATTGTTTGAGTTGATGTTTCTAAATTGTAATAATAGTTTCTATTTTTTTTTACATAGAAAATGAAGATGCATTTCATCTAGACCATTTGACTTTTGTGAGTTAATTCAACCACCTAGAGTGATAATTCGAATTCCTGATTGTAAATAGTGATGTAAAGACATGGAAAATAGTTCTGGGTTGGTAGTGGAGAGCAATATAGTCTACATTTTCTGCAATTTTTGTATCATTTTCTCCCAAGTGAATAGAAGAAAACATATGCAGATTTCACATGGATTCTTGTGTCAATATTTATTGGTGTGTGTGTGTTTCCTTGTGATCTGGTTGATATGTTACCTTCTGATCTGTTTATAATATATATGTTCATGATGTAAACATTCTTCATGCTCAATTTGAAAGGAGATGTTAAAGAATTCATCTAGTGCTTTGATTTTATTCAGCTGATCATATGTATTACTTTTGTTCTATATGGAAATATGAAACCATCAACGTTTTGATGCTCTATTTTTCATATTTTCTCATGTTTCACTCACCCATTTACTACAACAAAATTAGATTTGATACCAATAAATATGCCTATCTTGCCCCTGTTCGAATTCCATCACATCTCTTATTTCATTTGGATCTAAAACAATGGTCTGATCTGTGGTAGATCTACTTTCTTCCACTTGCCTTAAAAAAACAACATAAATTCACCTTGTTGATCCTTATAGCCATAAGATCTAGAAACTTTCAGTCATTTAGTTGATTGAGAGAAGAACACATTGAGAGAGCCCTCTCTAAGGCTAATAGGGTTGGATTCTAGCCTAAAAGAGGTTTATGGTCACCTCTAGGATTTCTCTCCTCAACCTGGAGAAATTTACAGAGTGCTAACATATACCATATTCATTCAGCTGATATATATTATAGATAATTTTAGTGTAGCATGGGAAGGCATAAAGTGGGTCAAGTAATCTTGCCTTACACACTATTTATAAACAATGATTTTGAGAAAGCCTATGATCAAGTAGAGTGGCTTTTCCTTTTCACAATTATTTTGGGTCTAGTGTTTGATCCATCCTTTTTCAATTGATGAAATCCTATTTGAGGATTCCTTAGCTTGTTTTTCTATTAACAAAATCTCTTTTGAGTTAGTTAATATTTTTTCTGGATATTTAATAAAGGTTCCAACCCTCTATATGTTGGCAGTTGAATATATTGGATATTTAGTGAATTTCAATGTAACTTGAGGAATTCCTACATTAGAACTAAATGAGGAGAAATTGGTTGATGACCCTTTTCTTGAAATCTCTTTCTTGATAATTTCAGGGGACCAAACTTCCTAGCCCAAATCATAGAGTTTTTGGACACCTTTTATGTAGGCTTGAGTTCAAGCATTTAAATGGATAAAATTCAATGCTATAAACAAAAATAATGATCTATGTTGACTTTCTTGTCCTTCCAAAATTTTCGTGGATTCAAACAAGCCAAGTATTAAAATTTATGGGTTGAAAATTTTCCTTCTAGCTGCATCTTAGGGACCTATGTGAAGTGGTTGTGTAGTGGGTAGAGAAGAATATAGATAAATGGATGACTAAGCCATTATAATTGGTGGTAAAATTTTATATTTTTATCAAATTATTGGCAACAAATCATTTATAATACTCTTCTCATTGGCTCCCCTCCAAATCAACGCACTCTTAGATGAAGGCTTAGAAATTTTCTTTGGGCCAAAGATGAGAAGGGAAAAAGGGTTCAACAGAGTTAATTGAGAGCTTTATTGTACCCTATGAGATTTTTGGTGGCTTGGGAAATATTCAAACAAGATTCAAGTTGAAGAAATATATGTAAATAAGTGGTTCAAATTGTGAAAGGAAAGGAAGCTTGAAAGGTCCTTATAAGATATCAAATTCATGTGTTATTTCCTTGGTAAATGTGCATGGAAAAAGATATATCTATAAAACCTTTTTTTGAATACTTCTTATGTTAAGATATTAGGTACCTTTGTTGTTCAAATCATTTTCAAGGCCTTTGAATTCGTCATGCCCTTCCCAATGAGTGTATTTGTGGTCCGACCTGCCATTCAATGATCATGGTATTTGGTGATCACTTGTAGTTATTTCTTATGGTAATACTTTGTGAGTCCTATTGATTTTTTTTCTTAGAACTCTTCATGGATGGAATTTTATCTACTCATGATATTTTACATGACCACTTGAGATCATGGCTCCCCTATGATAACGTTAAGAAAAAACTTGCAATGGGAAATGCTAATAAGTACATCTTGAACCACATATAGGGGCTCATTTCAAAGATTGTATTATTGAAGCTTAGTCTATGAGTTCCTCAATCCTGGTGATGAGCCCCAGTGTTGCAACAAGAATGCTACAAACCCCAAGGATACAAACTTAAATTATCAACTTGGGGTTCGTACAAACTTAAGAGGGGTTGATAGAGTATGTGTAGTAGACACCGCCCTCTTCCTAGTCTGACTCCCTTTGATGCAAGTGAAAGAAGAAAATGAAACAAATTTGAATGAGCAAATATCTAGGAAAGCCACTAATCCTAAGTTGTAAAAGGTAAATAGAAATAAACAAACCTAATCTACTTTTGCTGGAAAGTAAATGAAAAAAGAAATCTATTCTCTTTGCAAAAATATAAAGCACAACGACAACTAAGAAAATATAATCTATTTTTTTGGAATATAAATGGAATTAAAGGAAATCTATTCTATTTTTCAAGAAAGAAAATTCCTAGATTACTTTTGCAAGAAAGGAAGCACACTTTGAGTAAAGTAAACTACGGAAAGGAAATCTAGACTAATTGCATAAATCAACATATAAGATGAAAACAATGTAAGAGCTAAATGACGACCTAACCGAGCTTTAGATCAACCAAAGTGATATTATAGAATTCATAGTCTATAAATATACTTCCATCATTATTTTTTAGTGAATTTGGGCAAGGAATATCTCGAAAACAAATTGCTACATGATTGTTACATGATTGATGCATAATTGTTATTTGTTGAGTTAAATTGTCGAATTCCCAAGAATATCAAATGAAAATGAGATGGGATTTTTTTAAATTAATAAGGATGTCCTAGGACTCCAATACAAGTGGAATAACTCAAACATAACCTTGTTAACATGTGTTAAAAAATAGCAGACAATTACTACTCTAAAAACCAAAAATTCAAGAATTAGTGAGTTGGTTAACCTATCAAATGCATAACATGATCAATTGAAAATGATCTGGAGAAAATTTTATTATTAATTATAATTTTTTAGGACTCAATACAAGTGTATTCAACTCAAAAGAGCCTCATTAACATGTGCTTAAAAATAACAGAAAATTATTACTAGAAACAAGAAATTTCAGAGCAATGAGTTAGTAAGTTGATCTAAGTGCCAACATTCCTAGGCTAATCAAGTGAAAATGTTGTGGGGAAAATTTTTGTTATTAATTTGTATTTTTTTAAGCTACAATACAAGTAGAATAAACTTTAAAGAAGCTCATTAGCTAAAAATTAGCAGAAAATTATTACTATTTTGCTACAGGATGCTTCTAGAAATTCCAAAATTGTGAACTAGCAAACTAATCCTAGTAGATCAATAATGGATATGAATTTGAAAGCTTGTTCTAAAGATTCATCATGCTTGTGACTTAATAAATAACCTAAAAAAAACTCACTTCAATATTTTAACCAATACAACCTACAACAAATGGAACATGAATACTAAATGCAAAAATAGGAGTGAGGAAAAAAAAGAATAGAAGGTGTAAGCTAAAACATTCAAAGAAGATAAATAAATTGTACAATAGGGATCTGTGGCTCCTGAGATGGCCAAGCCCAAGGATATTCAGAGTCTTATGAATGAAACTAAGGTTTAGAAGCTAAAAATGATACTAAACTTCATTATTTGAATCAATCCAAGTACATTCCAGCTAGAAATGAAAGAAGAGCTACTAAATAACAAGGTTTCTCCAAAATAAGACTAAAAAATACATGCCCCTAGTGGAAAATTAGAATTGGTACTTATAAAAATATATGGGGAAGCCATCCTCCTTGAAAGGAGGCAAATTTCCCCTCTAAAATCCCTCAAAAAGTGGATCTGGTTCCCAACACTAGGAATCTTCATTAAATGATAGGGAGCACATTCATAGATTTTCTCAATCACTGGAGCTCCATAATATTTTCAATAATTTCATAATATATTTTTCATTTGTTATCCAATATTGGTCCATCATATAACAGGGAGAAAATCCCTAGATTATCTCATCCTCCAAAACTTCATAATCTACCCAATATTCTCACAATATCTTACAAAAATAAATAATATTAGACACATAATATGGAATTATCTATAAACCTTCCTAATGAACATATTAAAGTCAAAATTATGTCATCCAACACAAAAGGCGAAGTTTAATGTGCTAAAGGATGGTCATATGGGCTTTAATTTGTATCTAATTGCGAGACCCATCATACCCCCTACTGAAAGTGTTGCTCATCCTCTGAGAAACTTAGTGACCTAACTGTGCCTTATTCATGGCCCTGATGGCTCTCTCTTGTACATTTATTAGTCCTTTATCTTAAGAATATTGGTTGTAGGTTATCTATTGCATTGAAATTATCTCCCTTGACACCTTCATTCCATTTTCACTCATTTTTCCAAAACTATTTGTGCACTAAAAAGTCATTGTTTTTTCTAGAGACCACTAGTCTGCCTTTTTCCCCTTGTGAAAGATGGGTTCGTCAATATTTATTAGTTTGGAAAGGGCTTCCACATCCTTTTCCAACCTTTCCACCATTTTGATACCTCTGGAACCCTCAAAACACCCTTGGATGTAATCCTGTAGCAATATAGAGCATCCTATAACATATTGTAGCAGCCCTGTAGCATCCTATAGCAAATCATAGATTCTACCAGATCGTGACCATAATTTCACCTCATGCCTAATTTTTTCCTCTTACCTTTATATAACATCTTATATGCCTTGGACACAAGCAAGAAGAGATCAAAGAACTCTTGGAAAGCCTCTTTTCATCACTGTGGTTTGAGTTCTATTTTGATGGTGAATGCCTTTTTTCCTTTTGATGCCTTATTCTTCTCTTTTGTGGCCTAGATGATTTCCCAATGGCCTCTGGATTTCTCCATTCTAATATTTTTTATAGCAAGTTTGATTAGGCATTTCTTAGGAATTTTTGTTTTGGTGTTTAGCACAATTTGTGCCTCTACTTCTCCTTCTTCGTCATTGACATTTTTTCTTTTGGCTTATCTCCCACTTCTCCATCCTCTACTTATTCTTCATTATATTATTCTTCTCCTTCTTGGTTGTGGGCTTCATTTTATTGAAACCCCCTCCCATGTTTCCTACGACTACTTCCTCAAGTTTCCTCAAAGGACTTTCTGTAAATTGTTGTGTTTTGTACAACTTAGGGTTTCAAGACAAAGATGAGAGGGTTGGCGCTCTTTTACTAGCCAGAGGGAAGAAAATTACATGCCAAATTATAAAAAAAATGAACTATTTTTCCACCTTTCTTCCCTCATATAAAATGAAATGTTTTTGAGAAAAAATCAATCTGCAAGGGTGTGCTATAGGATGTTTGTACAAGTAGAATTTTAGCCAAATTATCTTACTTTTTTTTCATGGGAGGTGAGGAAAATGAGCTACTTACCCTTCCCTAGGATATTCCTTCATGGTTGTGGGAGTTTGAAGGATAATTTCCACAGATCCAATCCTTCTTTCACCTCTTGCCTTAATTCTGTAGCATTGTCTACAATCCTGTAGCTCTTTCTGCAATCCTGTAGCAGCAGACAGTAATTATGTAGCACCTGCTATTTGAACCTATAGTTTCTCTGTAGCACCACAGGGAACCCTTGATCATAGCTAGCTCCACTCTTGATGCCTTAGTGGTCCTCTCTTACTTTTTTAGGAATAAATTCTCGGTACAAATGAGATTTGGGCTTATCCTTTTATTCCTCTTGTGGTAGTGGGCTCAACGTGTTGTGTGAGCTGACCTCCACCTGCCACCTACGTATTTCCTCTTATAGACCGCTGGCCCCACTCCTCATAATTATCACCCTTTCATTTTTGTCTTTTTCCCACTTTACATGGATGAGTGAGTTAACTAGACTTTAACTATCAGAGGGTGTCCAAGCCTACTGACCACCTTCAACCTATAAAGCCTTCTCTCTTGTGCATTGAAGACAATTTTTTAAGCATAATACACTCAAGAAGAGAGGTGAGGACCAATGCATACCTGTGCCTACCTGATGGTCTTTGGTTGCCTTGATGTCTGCATGCTTCTTCAAATATGGTGGGTGATCTGCTGGTCTTTGGAGGTGCTATCTTTCATCTTGTTGTTTCATGCATTGGTCCTTCCTTTGAACAAAATATTTTTGTAGATATTCTCTAATAGGTTTTTGACTGATGAAGTATTTTTTATGCAATTTATTCTACTGTTTGACATGTTGTTTTTGGAGTGGGTTAGTGACCTTGCAGTTGCCTCTAAAGGATGGTGTGATTTTCTAAGATCTTAAGGATAGCCTCTTGATGCTTAAGGATGGAAATATCTTCCTTCTGGAGCTGCAAAATTTCTTTTCTTATGATTCTATATTGTTTATGTAGGATGTTACAAGATTGATTTCTTTCTTATAGTAGCCACAAAACTCCTTCCAAAACCACAAATACCTTCATGAAATGCACTCAATAACTTGGATAATTCATGGTGATCCTATGGACAAGGAATGGAAACTCTTATGGTGGTGAAAACTTGTGAAGAAGGGGTGAAAGTAGGGTATTTTTATTAAAAAAGATGAATTTTTGGATGGAGAAGTAGATAAATGGTGTGGAGTATGGATGATGGTGGCGTGGTGGACTTATTTTTTAATTTCCCCAAGGAAAACATAAGTTCTTACCCCTCTCTCTATGTCGATCACAATCCTGTAGTAAATATGGACAATCTTGTAGCAATACAGAACAATCTTGTCACAAACTTGTTTAAACCATATCTCTCAAATGGTAGATTGTATTCATCTAAAATTTTTTAGAATGTTTCCATCATCCTTATGCATCTCCCCATAAAATATCTTGGTCAACAGATGCACAAATCTCGAGAAAATGGAAAATGATTGTAGGTGATGGAAGCCAATTTCTTGGAAAGTATGCACTTGAAAATTTCTTGAGCATGTTACCATCGTCCTTATTCATCTCTCCATAAAACAACACGAAAAAGATATGCATAGTTTCTGAGATATGGTCAAAACAATTTCTGACCTGTGTATTTTTTCAATCCTGTAGCAACGTAGAACTTTCCTATAGCACTTCAGGACAACAAGGAAAATGAGTAGGAAAGGCTTGGGAATGCTGAGAAATGTCACGGAAGTGGATGTGGGTGATGGATTGACATGTCCTTGGTGCTTCTTGAGAAATTTTCAAAGGAGGTGAGAAGCCCAAGTTTGAGAGTTTTTGACTTTATGCTTGCCTCACTACTCATTTGTTTCTTTTTCTATTTTTGTGTTGTTGACCTGTTTCTTTTCCTTATGCAGGTGGAAGAGAACCTACATTAGAACACATAGATGCAACTGGAACAAAAAAGATCCTCTTCTTTTATTTTTTGTTTTTTGTTTTTTCATTTTTTCTTTAGGCCTACTCACTACCTCAATGAGGTTTTCAAATAGAAGGTCCACCTAGGCACCTCAAAGGAGGTTTTCACCTAGGATATTTTTTCCTTTTTTCTCTTTTTCTATTTTTTTCAACCCATTGATTGCGTCAT
Source organism: Pinus taeda (assembly GCA_000404065.3). NCBI lineage: Eukaryota > Viridiplantae > Streptophyta > Pinopsida > Pinales > Pinaceae > Pinus > Pinus taeda. The sequence continues at coordinate 10,846 of APFE030518444.1, forward strand.
GGAGGTTTCCAACCCGTGAGCCAATATCAGGCGCCTCAAAGGAGGTTTTCACTTGAGATTTTATTATTTTCCTGTTATTTTTTCTCCTTTTTCTTTTATTTATTTTATTCCTCTATCCTAATATACTTGAAAAAAATAAAACCTCTTTCAAGCATATGAATACTTCCACTGGATCCATGTGAATAATAAGATGACAAATAAACTCATGTGTAGTCCTGAAATATATGGTTTGACATGTACCTGAATATGAGAGACCAACTATTTTGACTTTGATGATGCCAAACAATGTTAAAGAGAGTGGTGCTCCTGCTTAGTGATTGTCAGGAACCAAAGTTCAATATAGTTGTGATTCCCTTAGATCATTTTCTCATATGGATCATTCTGTATGCCTTATTCTTCCATGCCATTCATATCTTCAACTATTTTCTGATTAGTCCCTTGAACACATAAAGGATATGATGTTAAGCATTGTAGAAATCCTTTAATCTCAGGCTCTAATTTTCATCAAATGTGGTCCATGATTATTTAGTCTCCTTTGGATCTTCTTCTTTTGGATGTTGTGGGAGATCTTCCATTATATAAGAGATTAACTTAGATGGGTGTGTCCAACCCATGTTGTCCATATTATAGATGAGTCCAAAACCCTTAAAAAATCATCTCATTCTACCCTCTTGCTAAGGCTAAATTGACTTATGCTATACCTCTACTTACAATAACTCCCAACCCACATCATGAAGGGATGACTTGCTAGGTGACTACTATTAACAAGAGAATTTCACTTGAGCTAGCAGGCTAATTTTAACCTAGTAGATCATCTAAAGATCTACCCAGAATTGTGTGTGCACTAGTGTACATAGATCAATAGATTTTACCCTAATTTAATCCCATAAAAGAAAGAATGTTTCAAATCTATACATGATACTTTAGAGGAAGGGTTTCATACAGATACCAGGCACCCTCTCAGGTTGATGGTGTATTTTGGGTTTGATGTAGAGAGACTCACTCCTGTTTGAATATCTTACTCCCAACTATCTTAAATCAAATCCCTGCACACATACACCAAGAAATAAGCACATAAAAAGCCTTATGTGGAGGGATTTTCAGTCTAAAAACAACATGTACAAATAAAGACCATACCTAGATGAAAAGTATAGGAAGGGAATAATATTCTATTAATCATGAATGAAAATACACGGAAATATACCTCCAACAATTAGGACCTCTCTTCAAGCTTGCAACATGGTGTCCACCTCTAATCTGGTGACCTATATTGAAGCTCTTAGAATGACCATAACTCTCCCAATATTTCTTCAATACTCCAAAAACTATCTCGACCCTTTGGAATGACCAATATAAATAGTCCTATAGACCTCCCAAGGAGAATGTATTTGGATTCTTGGGACAAATACAAGTTAGGAAGCTTCTCCAATAATGCACCCAAGCCAACTTGCATAAGTGATCCTCTAATCCAATATCCTAGGGAACATAAAGCTCTATAATCTCAACCATCGTTGCAGGGACAAAACTATTAGACTGGGATGATATTCGCTACGATGACAAATGCTTCCAGTGATATCAGGGTGATCATCAATCTATGAAGCACTATATCCCAACAAATATGCATAAAAAAGCTAAAAGAAGGCCCAAACATATGGAAAAAGGTTAACAATATGGGAAATAAAGTACATTATCTCAAAGGAGGAAATTAGGCTGATAAAAGATCACCCCTAATGCATGATGTCAAAAGAGTAATGATGACAAAAATGCATTACCGAAATTATTTGAGGTCAAAATGGGAGGAAGGAGAAAAAAATACGAAGCTGGATTGGAGGAACCCAAATGCTAGAGTCTCAACTCTGTTGATAACATACTCGAGGCGGGTATGCCCATGCTCGGTCATAAAGAGAAACTGAACATGGACACCAAACATACATTGTGGATCCATGACATGAAATGATAAGACATGGATACAAATAATACATAGTGCACCCACGTGTCATAGCAAAAATATCATAGCCATGAACAAATACAATGTGGATCTATGTCATAGTATACCTCAATAGAACTATGGACACGTAACATAGAATGTGCCCCAAAGTAGTTATCAAAGTACATAAATGATACATAACTCCAACACAACTTGGGAAGGGTGCCATATAAGAGTGAGATTTTCCTAACCCAAGGTCTTCTACATAACCCTAATGGTATGAATCTACATCATGTGAATAGATGTGTTGATCTCGAGCATGGTAGAAACTGTCTGATTACCGGTTAATGAGGTTTACCATTAATAGATGTGAGGGGACCCATAAATGTTGAAAATGGACCCCAAGGTACCTAGTACAATCCACCAAATGTGAATAGATGATCTGACATCAAACTCTTGTCAACTTGACTGATCTTGAGTCAATGAGGTAAACCCATTGTTGATTGCGAGGAAGCTTGCCACTGAGGAATGCAAGTTCCAAGGTACTACTAGTTCCTAGATCAATATATTGCATAATGAGCTGAATTCGACAAGAGAAGATCCATCAAAGGAGGGCCTTGATGTATCTCCCATTAATCGAAATAGAATAGACCAAGAGATGATGTGAATGGATGAATTCATGATATGATGAAGTACAACTGACATAGGGATGACCGACACAAAAAGGTCAAAAAGAACTATATATGGTCGACACAAGATGAGACTTCCCTTGAACACATAGTGGCACAACATAAAAGTGACTTGACGACATGACTAATGAGAACCATGTGATATTATGCAACAACTGTTGAAAAATGCAAAAAGAAATTCTCAATTTGATTTTGCCTTGATTAAATTGTTAAAATTTGAATTTCTACATCAACAGACAACTTGGATGTAGTTAAATTGCGTGACATGGCTTATGTCACCCATTTTACTTAGTAAATTTGAGTTGGAGGAGTTAGATTCCAATTAAGCATGTGTGATTTCTAATTTATAGCAATCAAGGTTAGTAATTTCAAGTTGTTTTTAGTTAAAATAGTTCCAACTATTGGAGGAACTAGTGGAAGGTCAGTTGCGCAAGGGACTTCAGTCAAACTCAATGATCATCCAGTTAATTGATTAATTATCTCAAAATAGATAGTGCATGAAAAGAATTTTAGTTCCCCAACTGTGGCGGAGATTCCAAGGCAGTGTAACATCAGTTGTAGATTAGTCTTGAGTGTACACGTGTTGCATGTAGTTAGATGATCAACCCAAAGGAATTTCACAATAATTTTGGAGAAATTCCTAAACATTAGGGGCCTAATATCTCAAGGAATTGTGCAAGGATATAGGGGCTCAAGCAGAGGGAAAAATTTACTAAGTCTAGGTAAGATATTCTTAGTAAGTAGAGAGATAGGTTATGCACTCGCAGGTTGTGCTCAGTTGAGCAAAGAAATTGTAATACAACTCTATTCATAATATTAATGCAACCAAACATTGGGGTTTTTAGCAGTTTGCTTCCCCCAGAAAAAATCTTGTGCTCATGTGTGTTATTTCTCATTGCATGTTTGTGATTGATGTTCTAAACTGTGAATTTAATTTTGTAGAGAAACAAAGTAGGTTTGTGTCTTGTGATTTTGATTAAAAATTCATGAGAAATTGTGAATATACATTATAATTTCTACATGCTATTGGAGTTGGATTCACATTAGAGAAATAATTTTGAAGTTGTTTATTATGAGCTTCAAATTTGCAGTTTAGTGTAGCAAGCTATCTTCAAAGCTAAGAAGATGACCTTCAATGGGCTGAGGCTAGAGTATGCCTTGGAAGGCACCTCTAATTTCATCGCATGGAGGCGGTATTGGATGACTATAAATTGATAGAATACATCAAGAGAGATGTTGTAAAACCATCAGAATATGATGCCTAGAATAATTCTCAAGGAAGAAAGATGTAGATAAGGTGGGGAAAATAATATTGGAGGGAGTGTGGGACTGCATTGTCACTAATATCCACGGGAAAGAAAATATTTATGCAATGTTGAATGAACTCCAGAATAATAGTGACCACAAGAAGTTGATGCTCAAGGATAAACTTCAAAATATCAAGATGTAGAAGAATGACACTATCCCACAGTATCTGAGCAGGTTCATACAAGTTCATGATGAGCTTGCAGGATTTGTTGTTACTATTTCAAATGATGATTTAGTAATCCTAGCCCTTCTAGGCCTTCCCAAAAGCTGACATAGCTACCAAGATTCAGTGAGCGAGAGGGAGAAACTACCAAATAAGGAACACTTATGGCACGATTTGGTACAAGAGAAAATAAGGCAGAATACTAGAGATGGAACTTCATCCAAGGGAAAGGATGAAGAACAAATTGCATTGGTTGGAAAGGAAAAGATGGGAAAATGGAAGAAATGTCAAACAAAATCAAAATCTAGCCAAGGGGGAAAGAAAAAATATTTATCAAAAATTAAATGCTTCCATTGTCACGAATTCAAGTACTATGCCATGTGTTGAAAATAACAACAAGAAATGCTAAAAATAGCACTGCTATAAATAGACGTTCATCCAGTGTTGAACATAGCAACAAGGAATGAAAAATGGAAGTGCTAAAAATAACATTATATAAATAGCATTTCGGGATACCTTCCTATTTTAGTCAATCCCTAAATTAAAATAGTGAAGTAAAATTCGAATTTGATCTTAGCATCTGTTTGTAAAATAATTAATTAATTCATCTTGAGTTAATTAGTTAAGGAAAATCAAACATGAAGTCTATGTGGGGACATCCAATAGTTTCTCCATTAATTGAGGAATTTATCCATCAGTTAAAGAGATAAGGATGAGTTGTAATATTGAGTTGAAATTAGTTGGCTCAATTAACTGAGTCAAGTCCAATTAGATCAATTCAAACAGTTTGTTGAATTAATTGTGAGTTCCGTTAGTTAATGCTTGCATGCATGTAATTGTTGCACTTCAGATAACTAAATATTCTCTCATCAATAACTCATGCATGTCAGTTCAGATAGAGACCCAGTTGAGATCAGAGGAGGGACAGTGTAC
>APFE030518445.1:3101-30216 GCA_000404065.3 Pinus taeda
TCCCCAGTGGAGTCGCCATTATGTTATCACTCAGGTTGTCCCTAGGCTCCTGTAGGGATACGGCTGAGGTAACCACAAACCAATCTTTGGACTGCAGGTTCTAGCCTACCTGCAATCAGAGAGGGCTCTCTCTTAATGTTTCAACTTTGTTGATGATTTTAGGCTAGATTTTTGGTTCAGGGATTTTTGTTTGGGTTTGGATGGAAGGAAAAGGTTTTCAGGCAGAGAGGCAATTCAAGTGATAAGTTTCAAACCATTGGGCATGGAGTCATGGGTCAGGATTGCCAGTGCGTTTCTTGGTCATAAGAGAAATATGAAGCAGGATAGTTGCTCATAACACAATCTTGAAACTAAAAGGATGAATGATATGTAAGGAATGAGAGGCACTTAAGAATCTCTCACTCAACTTAACAGAGGGAAAAATGATCTCTATCTAGGGGCAATGAAGAATCCCTGGATAACTGTCACGCGTGATAAGGTTAGGGCAAACATGAGCCATGTGGAATTCATATTTATGCCTAAATAGAGGAAAACATAAAGAAACAACAGAAATTGAGCATAGAGTGTATTTAAACAAATTCTAAGCTAATCTTCTTTTCTGCTGTTTAGATGGTAACATATGAAATGGAAAATAGAGGTAAGAAGCACTTATTGAGTTATACAACAACACGAGAATTCCATAATCACTCTTCAACCGGTAAACACAGTGAACAATCCATTCTCCAAAAGCTCATAAGTAGTCTTTGATTATAGAAACTATCAGGTATTACAATGCGAGTCTCTCCTGGAGCAAAATTAGCTAAAGATAGCTTGTTGACCAATCAACCCTCTCCCAACCCCATATTCAGGGTTGTCTTTATAGTGTAAATATCTTAGACAATTTATTACAATTGACCTAAAACAGGTCTGCAAAAAGAGCTTTTCTAAACCTAAAATTGTGCCAAAATTAAATGCAGGTAAATATCTATTGAACTATGTCAGAGGTAACTGGATCGAAAAGAGTGCAATGTGGCCCTTGGAGGCTCGATGCAGTACTGCTGGAATAACTATGCTTTGGGAGTTGCAGCTCTGTTTTGGTGTGAGTTAAATGTGCAATAACCGTGATTTGAGAGTTTTGAGTGGCCTCGCCCTCTTTTTTGACTTTGCTGGAAGGTATTTAATTTTCTCCTGCTTTGGGCCGCTGGTAAGATCTTCGCTGATACTCTTTGCCACTACATTGATGGTCTCCGCCACTTACTGTTACTCTTTGACGTGCTTTCTCCCTGTAGATTTGATCTAATACTCTTTAATCTCTGTCTCTGGTCTTTTCCTGTCTTCAAATCGGTTTAATTTGGCAAAATCGGGCGATTTCGGGTCTTTTCGGTGCAAAACGGGCAAAGGAATCAAAAGATTCCCTAAAGATTCCCCAATATCGCTCATTTCCCGTAGCTTCTCGTTCCGGGGCTCCGAAGCTCGACTTTCGCGCTTGCGTGTTTTTCCCTTTTTATGGATGTTGACGTCAGCTGTACGGCAGATGACGTTAGCCAGGTGACATGGCAGGGTGACTCATATGTTACTGTGATGCGATCAACTTCTTCCGATGCGATCGCAATATCGCGTTGGCAGAGATCGAGAGGGTATTTATTTTGGAAATGTGATGCTTACGACTGCCGATCGCCGATATCGCGATATCACATCGAGCAAAAAGGAAAGGGGCACACCTATGTGGTAAAAATATTGCGATATGCCGACGCGAGATGGCTTACCAGGGTCGGACGAATGTAAGGCAATTGGCAAGGGTTTATTGCGATCGGATGAAGTGGAGAGGTGCTTTTGAAGGGTATTTGAGGTTTTTGGAAGGGGTCCGATAACTTAAAGAGGAATTTCACGCTTTGGAAGGATTCCATTGCATTGGGAGATGGTCTGAAGGGGCAGCATGAGGGTTCTTGTCAATTTTCAGATAAACTGAGCAATTCCTGGGGGTACTTATGGTTATTTTCAACCAGGGGGGGAATATTTATATAAGGGGATTACTTACATAGTTTTAGTAAGGGGATGGGGAAGTATAGGGAGTTAAATAATAATGTTAGCAGTTAATATGGAGATGACAAGAAAGCGCTAAGTTTCAGAGATCTTAGGCTTGAAAGGGGAGATAGAACCTTCTAGAGAAAGTACGGGTCCTTCTTGAGTGAAGGAGATCTTCTCCCAGAATAATGGCATGAAAAATGATGAAACTAAGAGATATCAAGCAGATCTTGACCTCTTTGGGGAATTTAGTTAATGATTTCAGGAAGATGGAGAAAGGGAAGTCAGTTATGCCTGGTTTGAGCTTCTTCAAATAAAAATGCTTGATGACTGTGATCTGAGTATAGATGGTACTTTAAAACATGAACAGACATCAAGATTCTACAACCTCAAAACTACCTACCCAGCCTACTTACCTAACATTTTTTCTTCTCTTGGTTTGGGTGCACTTAGACTTGCAGACCCATCATTTCAATTTTTTATTTTATGCCTTGCTATCTACAAACTACCCTTTTTTCTTCCAAGGGCCCAGATTAAGCGGTTGGGCTCCTTTGATTCTCTACCTATCTATGAATCTGCCAAGATTAAGCTGTTTGGACAGATTTTCATTCTCTATATTCTAAAATAGGAAATTGAAACCTAAGGAGACCAAGATTAAGCTGTTTGGACCTCCCTTTAGCTGAAAATTGTACAAAACTGGAATGACTTTTCAAAATTTGGAAAGCAGTTAAATGAACTCTGAGTAGCCTTCTTTGCTTGGTGACTGTTTAGCAAATATGGAGCATTGCAGCATGAAAAGTATGACATATTTGGCCCGTCAAATGTCAATCATGAAATATGAGTAACCTGCTACAGCAGGAGGCTAACACTTCCCCAATGTACACCCTTTGCATGTATCTTGCTGCTCTCGTGCTCCTTTGGGGAGGCCTGTAGAAATATGATGCATGATCTTCAAAGTTCCATGATGCAAATGACCAAGTATTTTACGTCATAATTCATCGACATCTCGGCTTTGCACCTTCTCTGCTTTTGTGCTCAATGCTACACATTCTTTCACATATAATTTGTAAAGGTTCTTCACTCGAATCCTAATCTGCTTCACTTATCCCATGGTGATATGTCTCAGGAAAGCATTCCCTTTGCAAAATATCACATTGTAGCCACAATCCTCCAACACAACTATGGAAACTAGATTCTTCTTCAAACCCGGTACGAGTCAACATAGCAAGTTGAGTACCTTACTCTATGGAAATGTTTGAAAACAACTCTTGCAAAGAAAATACCAAACTTATTGGTTTTTGGTGACTCAATGCTTTTTATTGAAAAAATGATCCAGGCCAAGAAGGCACCATGATTAGATCATTCTCCCATTATTTTGAGGTCTATCCTAACCACCTTTCAATTTGAGTAGTTGGAGTATTTTGTGTATAGGAATTTAAATTTAGTGGTGGACATTTTGGCCAAAAAATAATCCACTCTGGGACAAGGCAATGTAGATATGGACCAATGTTTAATAAGTTTTTCCCCCATTCCTCGGCCATGTCTAGAATCCCAAGGTGCACTATCTTCAATTTTAAGGATGTCATCATTGGAAAAATTGTTCATTTTCGGGTGAGGCTATTTACTTCCCGCTCAACCCTTTGGGTCGATTTAAGAGTTTGAAGGGCACTAAGATCTGATGGCCTTTCATTTTTTGGCCTAGGATCCTCAAGGCTTCTCCTGAGTGCTACATGCACCTCAACAAGTGGCATGTTAACAAAATTTACCTCAGTTCAAGGTCGTATATGTATTTAATTCACCTTTGGTGGGCACTTCGATCAAGGAGTTTCATTGATTGTGTAGTGGGATGGAACTAATTTTGTCATGTTGCAATTCCCAACAACCATCTATTCTTTGTCTTTCTAAGGATTCTGGTTTGGGTATGGAAATTTTGCTTCAATCCAGTTCGTGGTACAGTTTCATCTTTGGTTATTTAAAGGTTCATATGGCTTCCCTAAACTTCCATGGGACATTGTTAAAACTTGTTGGTGTGTTACCTCACCATGTGCAATGATTTGCTTCTAAAATGGCATATCCTCTGGCAATTATGGAGAACATAAATGTTGATTGTTGCTTGACAGGTGACTAGATTCAGTCAAAGCATTGTTGGTAACCGTTCAATAGTAGGAAGATAAGGCAGAAAAATAATGACAATCACTTCAACTCTTCTTGGAAGCCAAGTTATTTCAGCATTATAGCAGTATGGAGCATTTACTAAATGGTTTGTGCAAGGAGGTCAATTCTCTTAATGCCCGGGTCTTCGCTTTGGAGGATTTCATCCCTAACAACACTCAACTCTCCTTGGGGGACGTTGGATCCAATGCCACACCTAAAAGGAAAAAATCTTGCCACTCGTGAGGACTTGGTCCTTCTAGCCATGGTCATTGCTACATGATGGGCTCAATAAGACATGGTTGAAGTTTTATGTTACTTTGCAAATATCTTCTAATACTTGGATCTTTTTGTTGAATTATTAATAAAAATACATATAGTATAAAAAGGAAATATAATTGTAGAATTAAAAACTATTTTGTAAAAATTAATAAATACTTCGATTAAAATAAAAATAAAAATTACCATAAACTAATTTTTATTAATATCAAACCTTTACCATTTTAAATGTTTTTTTTTTAATAAAATTTTGTGATTAAAAATTAATATATATATATATATAAAATTAATTTGTATATTTATTCTAAAAAGCATCGACCTAGTTAGTTAGTTGAATAAATTAAGTTCTTTTAAATTAAAAAAAATAAATAACTCAATTCATTTTAAATTTGAAAGACATAAAACCATTTTGATATTTATTTATCAATTGATATAAGATAATGCATTATTTAGTTAAACTATTTTTAAATATTGAAGTTTTGATTTCCAAATAGTTAGGCTAATTATTGGTCAAGTTATATACACAACGTTAATTCCCATGACATGATGTTTGGGAAGCGTAATCTCCTCCATAAATACCAGACATAAGTACACGAGATCAACTAAAGTTAAAATTTTATAATGCTACTATCGAGATCAATCACAGTTAGAATTTTATACAAGGATTTATTAAGTTTTAAAATACTATAACGATAAATTTAACGTATAAGGATTTATTAAGTTTTAAAATATTATAACGATAAATTTAACACATATAAAAAAGTGTTGGTTTGTAAAAGAATTATTTTTAATATATAGTAATTTGCGAGGATTGTTTTTGTTATTGCTTTGATAATTAAGTTATGATAGATTTTTTTATGGTTTAAAAACAAAATTATGATTCAATCATATTAGTATTTAAATATAAATTTTTTTAAAATAATTTTGTTTTTGTTTTTTTAAATGAAGCTTAAACAATACTTTTAGTTATTTGTTGTTTTTTATTAGATTAAAATTAAGATAAAATATTTATTTTATCTAATAATAATCGAAAAATCTGTATACTCAAATCCATTATTATAAGTTGTTTTAAAGTAGATGTTCCATGGGATAGGAACATCTTGATTTTTTTTTAAGTCATGAGTTATTGGTATATCTGAGTGAGTTTCTAGATATACTTTAATAGCAATTGAAAGATTTAATTTTTGACCTTATTTAGACTACTACAACAAATTACTTATTAGCAATTGAAAATTTTAATTTTTGACTTTATTTAAACTACTACAAGAAGTTACTCATTCACAATGGTTTAATAATAATAATAATAATAATAATAATATAATATAAATTTATTTTGTAAATAAAATTGTCCTTTCCTTATCTTACACGCTATAATGGCTGCTACATATTCCAGAAAAGTAAAATGTAAATGGTAAATGTCTAAATTTTCTTAATTTGAAATATCTTATTTAAATTATTTTTTTGATTTAAAATTTTTTTATTTAAAACAAATATTTTTTGAAATTTATGAAATATAAAATTTATTTTATATATTAGAAATACAATTTAAATAACAAGCCATTATCATGTCAAATCTAACCCTGTTCTCACTGATTTCCACCAACAACCACCAAAAAAATCACGTCGTTGGAACATGCCAAATCTGTCTATGAAGAAAGATAAGCACGCTAAAATGAATATTCACATCGTAACGGTGGGCGACCACAATTTCTGGAATGGAATTCACTAACTACGACAAAGCCGTGACCAATCTGAATTCAACCCGCTCACGTTTCACCTCCTCAACGTTGACACCTGCCCTCTCTTGCAAACACTTAAATCTTTAAGGCTTTTGGAAGCAAAGGTTAACTATGACTGTGATAATATTAAGAGAGTTGAATTTAGTGTGATTTTTTTAAGTTTTTGATTTACTAAATAAATTAAGGTGAAATTTGGATTTTTGATATTTAAAATAGTTTTTTGATTGTATATATGGATTCAACGCTTTCAAAAATAGTAAAGGGTATTTGGATTGTGCAAGGCTTACGCATCAAATTTGTAATCTCAATAAATTCCAACCAGATTTTAGAGAAATTAGTCCAAAAGATCTACCAGAAAAACTTCCAAAAAATCATACTAAAAACAACTCTAATATTAAATAAAAAAATCGCAACATGGATGAACTAGTCATACTCTTAACACAGCATATTTTTTGCATTCTTAACCTTATTGGCACACCAAAATGTTGATATCCCATGCTTTCGTATATCTAAGTGTTTGGAAATGAGAGCTCACTTGAACCCAAGTGGAGAAACAATGATAACTTCACATTATCCTTTATAAAGGGCTAACAAAAAAAGCAAAGTGAGGTGTTGGTCATAGACGCTGATGTTGACTGTGAGGACAGCTCCATAAACATTTGAACAGATGCACTTACGTCTTAGGCTCCTCCCTGGATTTAATATTTCAATGATAATGTGTAATGATTTTTCCTTGTTATCCTGAATTTTCTAAGTTCATAGAGTCAAAAGAGTTGTGTTATGAGAAAACCTAACCTTTAATCCAAACAATTTATATATTTCAAGAAATACCCTTTCAAAAGTGTAGTTTCACAAGCTTTTTAGCTTTTCCACCTTGGAAATATCATGATTTGATAATATTTTAATAGATCGTAAGTATCTATAAAATGGTGAACAATTAATTTAGTAAACATCTGTTACTTCATGATGATCCAGGGTAGAGAAGGATGTGATCACCATGGCCATTACGCGGAAGGTTCGACGTGGAATGACAACTCGAATTTGATTTCAACGCTTGAGTGCAATATAAATACCACAGCAGCTAACGATCTCATGTGATCATCGAGCCGGAAGGAACGACGAGCGACAAAGGATAGAGAATATGGGTGGAATTGTGAACCTCCGCCACGGGGTTCGGCGGAGTTCCTGCATCTCTAGGTGTATCTAGGCCATAGGCGACTCGCATATGAAACAATGGATAACGGCTCAACCAGAGACTAGAAAGACTGAAATAAGGTTTGTGGGATGTAGTCAGTAGTCAAGAAGCAGGCCTTTCTTTGTTGAGAAACAGCTTAATTTGATGACATTAGGAGGCGGCCCTATAGTTGCTTGCAAAACGCTTGTGGGAGTAGCGGTAACCAGAAAATCACAGGATGATATTAGTGTGATGATAGTACAAATCAGACATTTTTGCAAGACATAGAATTAGTGGGAATGAGGTTTGGGATCACTGCCATTAAAAGAAACCTTGATAACAACCATCTCACACAACTTGGAGTTGGATTTTAAAATGACTCCAACCTATATTTTGATGATCAAGTAGTGGAAAGAATGAATTCTCTATTCTTTTATAGATAAACACTTACATCCAAAGAGAATTCTTTTATAGATAAACACTTACATCCATTTTTGTACGTTCACTCGTAAAATGGAGGAACATATAGGATTATTATAAATATAGATCTGATATACAATTTAGCCGTGCTAATTGAACATATATGTATAAGGAAATGCAATGAAACAACCTTACACGATGAATCAATCAATGATAGATGATTGATTGAAAACACACGTGTAAGAGCCATAATAGTGAAGGTGTAAAACAACAAATTGGAAACCAAATTGAACTATATTAAGAATTGATTTCAACGAATGATGTACATAATATACATATAAATACAACAAGAAAACTGTTAATTTTTTGAAACTCTAACAACTAATCACCATAACACACATTAACCCAACTTTAATACCGATGATTATGTGTCTAACAATCCCCCCCTTAATCCAAATGATGTATCAAAGTCCAAGAACGAGAGCTCAAATGTAAAAATGCATCTCAGCCAAGAGCTAAATGTCTCTCAAAAATGGTTTCCAAGGATGACCACAAACCAAGAATGGTGTTTTTTAAGAGAAAGCCACTAACAATACCAAAATATGGGAAAACTCAAGGTCTTAACCAACAACAACTCTCAAACCTTCATAGTAGTTTTCAAAACAACAAAAAATGTGGTTTTAAGGTAATCGTAACTCTCGCACTATCGATGTAGTTCCTTGAACAATTCTGAATCTAGAAGTGATTGTTCACAAACAACTCTTTCAGCAAAAAAACTGAAGTCTCTCTGGCTACAGCTCTAGCTCTAATTGGTACAGGTTGTGGCTCAGGCTCAGTTATGGACCTCTGACTTAGGCTTGCTTGAATAAACTTCAAACATGTAGCAAACCATCACAACTCTATCAATTCCACACTTGTCAGATACAAGGTGAGAAGATGAAGTATTCTTCATTGCAAGGTTGGTCAATACTCTCAAACATATACTGCGGTATGACCTGTAAATCTTCTTAGCTACTTGTTGTAGCTGCTGCAACAACCCCTACAAAAATCTGGGAACCCTAAAACTTTTGGAGCCCCTGTATCGAGTGGAGCCACCGGCACCACTAGGATCTGCTCAAAGAGTGCAGCAATGTCAAAGAACCTTGGAAAAGTCTAAGTTTTCTGCTAAGTAAAGCTAAGTCACTAGTTCATGCCTAAGTCAATCGGTTGTTGTGTCGGAACGCGAATAATGCTAAACCTAGCGACCATTGCGACTTATGTGACCATTGCAACTCTCAAGTCGCACAGGTCACGAGGTCGCATCTTCCTTCTCATACCTCCTTGTGACCCTTGTGACCTTGTGACCATATGAGTCGCAGAAGTCGCATAGGTTGCAAGGTTGTACCGTCCTCATGCACACATGGGTGTGACTATACAACCACTCGGGTTGCAAGGTCACATAGGTTGCAAGGTCCCACCTTTCCCTCTAATACATGGATGTGACTACGCAACCCTTGCAATTTTTCCACTTACTGGGTTGCAAGGTCGCATAGGTCGCAAAGTTGCATGTCAGACCCATGCAACCTCGCATGTGTGACCAAAATTATATAAAGAAGGTTGCTCGGCCTCATTTGTAATTGCTCCTTTGGTCACACAGAGAGCTAGGAAAGTCTATGACTTGGGTACACGCGCGTCTTTCTCTAGGTAAGTAACCGTTCACCTCCCCAACAATCATGATTTTCTCCCAAGTGTCTCTGTCTACATCCCCTGACCTATGGCATCCCCTCACCCTGGGGACTTAGCTTATTTTACTTAGCTTTTACACACCATTTTCTTAAAATGGTTTCCCTGGCTAGTTTCTCCCTTCCTAAACCTAGACATCAGCCTTTTCTCAACTTTTACCTTCCTGTTTTCACCAGTGAGCCTGAATTTACTTGTCTAGATGAGACCCTACCCTCCTAAGGCCATTCAGTGTCTTCCTTAATCCTCGCAAAGCCTAAGTTGCTTGTCTTGAGGTTGTGATATACCTTTTCCCGCGACCTTGTGACCCCAATCGTCTTGCGACTTGCGACTTGTGACCCGTCTACCCGACCTTTGACTTTGCGACTCTATCAAGTTGCGACCTATGTAGCAAGTTTCTTAGTCACATTTCTATACATGCGACCTTGGGACCTACCTTCCCTGTGACTCTCCTTCCACCTACTAAAACCCTTTTGTTTTGCAACTTTAATTGATTTTAATGTCATCTCTCTCATCGTGGGACTGTGTTTTTGACATGCCAGGTGACGTAGATCTGGAGTGCATATCCATCTCTTCCTTTGAAGATGAAATGGCTCCCCCTATCTCTAAGGCTACTCATGGGGAAATGGTAAGCGGGTCATGGGAGGCCGACGAAGACGAGGAGCCACCCATATTCAAGGAAACTACCTGCAAAATCAGCAAAACCACAAGGCTTTCCTAGTACAACATTAATGAGGAGTTTGCGAAATCAGAAATTCTAGAATCCCAAGAGGATTTTCAAGTATACCTAAACGTCAAAAGGTCGAGGTTACACAAGGTATCGGTGCACCCCCCGGTCTTCCCATGCTCAAATTCTATTGAATGGGTCTTGCAATGCACAGACACAAAGTCTTGGACAATTAAGGGCCATGATGAGGCACCCATAGCCGTTATCTCCTCAGTAGATATCAGTGCCTACTACAGACTCCCTGAGAAACAAGAGGTTTTTAATACTAGGTGGCTCACCGAGTTCGTGACTCCAGTAAAGGACATCCTAAGGGAATGGTGGAAAGACCCATCAAAGTTCTGAGTCAAAATAGATCATGCTTACAAGACAGAGAGATTGTGCAAAGTATATCAGTTAATTGCTGCAATGATGTGTCAGTTGTATGGCAAGCTAGACTACGATGTTTTTTATGGCACCTGGGTCCTCCTCATGTATGTTGTTTCCACCCAAGGAACCATTTTTAGTTGGGCAAGCATCGTCTCCTCATCCTTGAAAACGAACACAATTGCTTCCAAGCTCCCACAACCGAAACAGCCTCCGGAATTTTATATGTCTTCATACCTCCTCGAAGAAGTATGCTCGAGATGCTACTTCGAGAACTAGAGCTGCAACTTGGACGCATCAGCAGCTAGCCCCGTGCACAGTCATTACAAAGTTTTTTGGGACACGGATTACAAAGGCATGCTAGATATAATCTTTCAAACTTTCATCAGCCTGTTGTACCAGCTATTATTTGGGGACGAACCACCATGCATGTCCAAGAAGGCTATGAAGATAGTCGTGAAGATAACGCACTGGTTTTCCATTGAAGAAGGTACATTTATTACAATATTTAGTACCCTTAAGCCTTCACATGCCCTACCCAAGTTTGTCACAGACAAGATGCTCTTGTGAGAGGTCTTCTACCAAATGACGTAGGATTTTTCAAAGATATTGAACAAAGGCAAAAAGAAACCTTGGCCTGCCTTCCCTCTCATCATCGGAGCATATGTGGTAGAAAATTTCAAACAGGTAGAGGCAGAGGTCGAGGCATTGAAGGGAAGCCACTTTATGACCCTGAAGTACCAAACATGTGATCCTGAGAATGTCATGGCTGCCCATTGCAAAAAGGCAAAATTCAGTTGGTCCTATTCTCATACCAAAATGGATCTTGAGGATGGGATTAAAAACTAGTATAATGCTACAAGGGAACTCAGCCCAAGTGAGCAACGGGCCACAAAAGATGAGCTCCAAGATGATTCCCAGGAAGACATAAGCCTCAAAGAAAGCGCTTCCACCATAAATAAAAAGTAGCACGAGGAACCAAAAGGCATCGGGGAATTTAATAAGAAAAAAGGAAAAGTGGTAGAAGACATTATGAGTAACCACGAGGAGGAAGATACTACGTTGGAACAAAGGAATTCCAACTTGGCAAGGAGGAAATGAGAGATTAAAAGTCAAAGGGAGCTAGAGAGAAAACAACCTAAAGATTTCAGCAACCAGGTCGAGAGTGAGAAAAACATAAGGTAGGAAGAGAAAGAAAAGGAGAAACAGTTGTGGGAAAAGCAACAGGAAGAAGAAAGGAGAGCGCAAGAAGAGGCAAAGAAGAGAAAGTAGGAAGAAGAAAGAAGAGCATAGGAAGAGGAAGAGAAGAAAAAATAGGAGGAAGAAGCCCAGAAGAGAAGGCAGGAGGAGAACAAGAGCTGAAAAATATGGAAGATGAGCTAGAGAGGCAACAAGCACTAGCAGAGGAAGAAAAAAGGCAACATGAAGAAGAGATTAGAGGAACAATGAGAAGGAGACCAGGGAAAGTGAACAAGGGGAGACTAGCAAAACAACTAACTTGGGCATGGGATAAACTGAGCTTCCTCCATTAGACGTACTTCCTGCTACTCCCCTCAGTGGCAGACACCTTCCCCTCCAAGAACTGGGTATCTTAGAGGATCAGGATGAGGAGGTCCTAGATCTCACTAAACTCACTTTTGATGAAATAAACCTCAATATTGTACAACAAAGGAAGAAATATTGCAGCAGGAATCTAGCTGATCCTTTATCAGTAACCATGGCCAAGGATATTGTGCCTAACATTACTACAAACCCTCGAATGATTGCCTTGGTCGAGACAACTTTTGTTTCCGCCACAGATCACAATGTGGCCCGGATGAGCAAACATATTGTGGATTTGCATAATAGGCTTTATGCATCTGAACATAGGGCCACCATGGTGGAACAGGAGAAAAGGAAGATGGAGGAAAAGAATTCGGCACTCCATTTAGCACAGACAAGCGCAGTGGAATTCCAAGTAGCAATTGAAGCAGAAACAAAGATTCTGGGGGAGGCCATGGTAGTTTTCTACAAGGAGATGTCTAAACTACACCACACAATAGCCCCCATCGTGACCATCCAAGCCCACACAAAAGAAAGAGTTTCCATGCTTAAGGAGGCTATGACTTCTTTGGATAGGATACACGAATGGTCCATCAAGTTTCCAGGAGCACCGGCGGTGGTGCCTAAGAAGGATTGGATCACCATGCAGAATACTAAGGTCCAACTCCACATCAAAATTCAGTCTAAAAATTGACCAAATATGTGGAGAGGGTACTGACATCCTAGAGACATTTGTTCAGTGGCTTGGAATCAGTGATCCAACTACATGGGGTTCCGTTAATAGGGGAAGTCGGATAGGTAAGGAAGTAGGATGAGATCTCCAAGGAAGTACAGGCATTCATAGAGACATATAAACAAGCAGCCCGTATGAAAGACATGTCAATCACGAAAGAAAATATCACGTGTTATGTGGTAGAACTAGTGAGGCTCTACACCAAACTGATAACCTTGAACAATTAGGTGCATGCCAAAAGGACCACCCTCATCCCAGATGCACTCGAGTGCCTGCACCGACATGACGAATACCATCCATATATCACTCCCATTGCCACAAAATACAACCTATGGCACACATATTTGATGGCAACTTAGGCTTGACATTCCAGAACTTGCCATTATTAAATTAGTGAATTAGATTGATAGCTATTTTTTGTGATGTATCTTCTACAATAGCATAGAACACTTTGTGAATATGAAAGGTCATGTAGAATACCAAAAGTCATTTTCGTGAACATGAAAGGTCATGTGGAATAAGAAAAGTCATGAGGTAGATGAAAGGTCATGAGGAATTTCAAGAGTCAAGGGTAAGCCAAGAGTCACTCTTACCCTATAAATATACCCTCATGCCTCATTTGTAAGGACCTTTGGTTGAGGACTCTTTTGGAGATATATACATCATTGCTTAAGAGAATTTATGTTCTTCTAATTTATGCAAGGAGTGATTGTACGTTTCCACTCTTGGAACTTCAGATATTTTATGTTCTAATTCCATGAGTATTTTCTTCATTTGATGGATCAGATGCACCTTAAAGCTCTTTGATGTGTGATTTCCTCATATGCTGTCTCATACTCCAAACTTTGTGTTGCTTCGTATGAATGGTATTTGATTCACTAACTCTATGCTCATGCCAGTGAATTATTTCTTTGGTATCGGTATAATATGTTTTGACTACATCTTGGTTTATACTTATTAATGTTTGATCGTTGTGAACTAATTTACAATTATTAAGAATTTTATCTTGGTGAACATGAGCCTTATTTGAAGCCTGCTATCAGTAAATTTATGTAAGATTTATGTTGTTTATAGTCTGGCTATTCATGGTTTATGTGGGATCCTACCCCCCACCAATACTAGCCATCCATCGAATTCTTCACCTAGAGAGACGGATGATTTATGCCCTAACGAGTCACCAATCAGTACAAAAGGAGACTCATCCACACCTAGAAATTTTTCCAAAGGGGTTACGGATAAAACTACATCGGCAAAACAATTCTTAGCACAAGAATATTCATCTATAGATTTAGATTACAATATCATCGAATATTTGAAGAAAACTCGAGTTAATATCTCTTTGTACAAGTTATCCAAGTTGACGAGTCAACATGAGTTAATTTCCAAAACCTTCACCTTTCCTCCCACCCCATAAAAATCCTCCACATCAAACAAGGGGATCTCTATAGGCCAATCCCTGGCTATGGTCAACCTTCAAGCCATAGTGAACACCACAAACACTAACTCAAGAGGCTCGACCCCTCCTTTCCTCTTAACCTTTGAGATGTTCAATTTTAATGTTCAGAACTACCTTCTTGATTCTAGCGTGTTGACCAACATCATGCCTAGGTCAGTATGCAAGAAGCTAAATATTCAACCAGAAAAAATCGATGCCAAAATCATCCAACTCAACAGTTCTCAAGTTTTGGTTGTGAGAGAATTAAATAATGTCATCATTCAGTTATCTTCTGATTCCTGAGTTCACCATTGTATTGACATAATCGTTGTAGACATTTCGGAAGCCTAAAAGCTTCTTCTCAACAACAATTTGTCCTGTAAGCTTCAAGGCTACTTCACCACGGACACGTCCCACCTATGGCTACCTTACAAGGGAAGGAATAACTAGATGAGGGTCAATAGTGAGCCTTGTATGAAGCACACCGTCGCTGACCTAGAGGACTCTAACAAGCCAATCAGCTATGTCCAACAAGAGCTATGAGTGTGCCTCCTAGAGTCCCTATTCTGGTGATATCAGCCTCAGACATTAACCATTCCCCTAGATACCTAGGTTGAAATTCCCATGCAAACTCCAAGCCTTGATAGTGAAGTTTTGCACCTTAAATTTACATACGTCAGGTTTACCTTCCCTTAGTACTGAGACATGGACATTTTGTTACGACAGATTTCAAACTCTCAATGGAGCGGGGGCAGGGTGCATCTTGCTAGACCCCAAGCGGAACAAATTCTTGATCTCCTGCAAGTTAGAGTTCTAGTGCACCAACAACACCACAGAATATGAGGCATTGGTCCTCGGCCTCAAAAAGGCCATCAACCTAAAAATAGACAATGTGAAGGTAATCAGGGATTATGAAATCATTACGATATAGGTACACAATACCATTCACTGTTTGTCCCCGTACCTCAAGAATTACCAGCAAGAGGTATGGCTTCTAATAAATTCATTTATAGATTTCAATATCATTTATGTTCCTAGATTTAATAATGTTGCTTTTGATACTTTAGCTAATGCTGTAGCTAGATTCACACCCCTTAGAGATGGGTTTTCTATTGAAAATGTATAAACCAGCAGTGCCCGAGAACATAACTAACTTGTGCATTTTCAATGATGACCAACAGATTCTGGAGTTCATGACAAATGTGGAAGTGTTCAAAGACGTAGTTATTAAAGAAGAGGAACATGAGGGATCACTAAAAGAAGTAGATATGAGGAAAGGAAACCCCTTACCTAAGGGGGTTGTGACGTTAGAGAAATTTTTCGACCTCTAGAATCATTTTAGAAGTCCCCGAAATACCAAAACTCATAGTTCCACTCTCTCGCACAAGAATATCAACCTAGGGACTGAATCTGACCCCATGTATGTTAACTTGGGGTTGGGGTGCACCCTAGAGGAAAGACAGGTATTCATTAGCCTTTTTAGAAGATACCGCGATTTTTTTCTTGGACATATGATGACCTAAAATTGTATGATACTTGAATTATTCAGCATGTCATCCCAACAACAGAAGGCACCAAACCGCTTCAGCAAAAATTGAGGAAGGTGCATCCCACGTTAGAACCCCTCATCCAAAAAGAACTCAAGAAATTTTTGGATGCACGCATCATCTTCAAGGTCAGGCACTCTACATGGGTATCTAATCTGGTGCGAGTTCGAAAGAAATCTGGGGAAATAAGTCTATGTGTTGATTTCCAAAACCTTAACTGAGCATCAGATAAAGATAACTACCCAATCCCCTCCATGGAGAAGATCCTCAAAACCGTCTCGAGGTCTAAAGTCTTCTCCCTATTAGACGACTTCTTTGGTTACAATCAGGTCCTGGTAGCTGAGTCGGATCAAATCAAAACAACATTCCAAAAAAGTGGGGAACATTTGCATTCCTCCGAATGCCATTCAGGCTGATAAATGTCGGGGAAACCTTCCAAAGAGTGATGGATATCTCTTTTTGAGGTCTTATGGGTCAGAGTGTGGTGGTCTACGTGGATTATGTCAACGCTTTTTCAAAGAAAATGGGGGACCACCTTCACCATTTAAAGGAGATTTTCGAAAGATGTTGGAAATATGGAATCTCCCTCAACCCAAAGAAGAGGATATTCACAGTTTTAGAAGACAACTTGCTTGGTCACATCATCACCAAGAATGGAATCATTTTAGATCCCGACTATGTTAAATCTATTGCATAGATCCCTCTGCTGAGGACTAAAAATGGTATGCAATCTTTCCTCGGCAAAATTAATTTTCTTCGCAAATTTATTTCAGATTTCACGCAAATTTTCAAACCTTTATAGAATATGATAAATAAATACGGAGTATTCAAATAGAATCAATAGGAAAAGGAACCTTTCTTTCATATTAAGACAGTGATTGCAGAAGCTCCCTCACTCTCTAGCCTAGACTTGAGTAAAGACTTTATCTTATACACTTTCACCTCAGATTTGTCATTGGTTGCGGTCCTCACACAAAAGGACTACAATCATGATGAATGTCCTATATCCTTCATGAGAACAGGGCTCCAAGGCACAAAACTAAACTACCCAGACATCGATAAGCAGGCATACGCACTCTACAAAGCAGTGAAACAGTTCAGACTATACATCTTGAAAAATTGTGTCATAGTGATGGTTCCACCCCCAACCGTTAGATCCCTCTTCATACAATAAGAGTTGGGGGAGAGGAGAGCCAACTGGATGGCCTCCCTCCAAGAATATGATTTGGAGTTTAATCCCTCCCACACTGCGAAAGGACATGGACTCTGTAAACTAACCATTGAGGCAGCGGATCAACAAAAATTGGAGTCTGATCAAACGACCCTGCAAATAGAAAGTTGGGAACATGAAATCGAAATGTAACAGAATGAACTCCTCGGCTCACACGACTCCTCATCATGGTACTCTGATTTAAAGCCATACCTAGTGCAGGGATCTCTACCCGAGACTATGTCAGCCAAACAGAAGAGAGTCGTCAAGCTTAAAGCTGCCTCATATGAAATGGTTCAAGGAAACCTTTTCAAGAAGCACCACCTCGGCATATTGCTAAGATGTTTAGAATACGATGAGGCTTAATGAGTATTGAAATATCTACATGATGGACCTATAGGAGGCCACTATGTAGGCGACACCACATCTTACAAGATCATGCGGGCAAGTTTCTACTAGCCTACACTTTTCAAAGACACTCATGCCTATGCTCAAAAGTGTCCCATCTACCAGAAACACGTAGGAAGGAAAGCAAGATCATCTTCCCCACTCCAACCCATGGCAGTTGAGGAACTTTTTCCCCAATGGGGGTCGGATGTCATAGGTGAGATCGTGCCAAACTCGTCAAAACAACATAGGTATATACTCACAGCTACCGACTATTTCACCTCATGGGTAGAGGCCATCCCATTGTGGAAGGTGAACGATGATGAGGTAATATCCTTCATTAAGCAGTACATCATAGCCAAGTTCAGTGTTCCAACATCTCTTGTCTTTGATAACGCAACATATTTTTCATCTTTAAGATTAGATGATTTTATGTTAGAAAAAAGTATCGTGTTGAAACATTAGGCCAACTATTACCCTCAAGGAAATGGCCTAGTAGAATCATCCAAGAAAAACCTCATTTGTATCATCAAGAAAACCCTGCTTTCACAATAAAGGAATTAGCACAATGCCCTTAGTGACGCCCTATGGGCTGATCGGGTCACTCCCAAAACCTCAATCGACACATCTCCCTCCTTCCTAGTTTATGAGAAAGAAGCCATCTTACCACCCAACCTGTACCTCCCTACCCTTATACTGGCTCAAGAGTCACAAGGCTCCCCGTGCCCCTCCATTCAAAGCCAAATTGATACCTTGGTAAGACTGGAAGAAGAAAGACTGAAAACTTAGGAAAAACTTTCCATTGATCAAGCCCGGATCAAGAGATGGCTTGATAAAAAATCTGCAGGGTCCTGCGAGTTTGATGTGGGTGATCTAGTGCTTAAATGGGATCGGGCCCATGAGGATAAGGGCAAGCACACAAAGTTCCAAGATTTATGGTTAGGCCCTTTCCAAATCATAGAAAACATTGGCCATCACACCTTCAAATCACAAACCCTAGGAGGGCGAGCAGAACCCCTCCCCGTGAATGACCATGACCTTAAATTCTACTTCACCTAGCAACCCCAGACTTGTTGGCCCCACCTTGTACCATAGTTTGCTTTTTTTCTTAGATAGTTATCATTTGTTGTCAGTATAGTTTGTTGTTTCTTTTGTTGTCATATTTTGAAATAAATTTGAGGTGACAAGTAGAGGTTAGAATGGCCTTGCACATTCGCTCCCGTGGGTGCTCTCTGGAACCATTTACTAACCAAGACTTAAGTCGTGGAAAAAAATATAATGTGTCGGATTGATGATAGTGGGGAACTTGATGGTACACACAACCTCCTTTCCTACTCACATCGGTCTTACCCACCTGCTTACATGGATGATAAGTTTTGAATTGTTCTAGCTCACTTGTGGCTAGGAATGAAATGGAAACTGAAGAAACCATTTTTTTAGCATACATATATCTTGGGAAAATAATAAGGTCTCTAAAAAACCAGAAACAACCTCTTTACAAGTCAAATAAGTCAAGATCCCTCATCCGCCCAAGCTTTAAGCCGCCATCAAATAAGTGCATATAAGTGCAGACAAATAAGTGTCAATGAGCAACTCCATCCATTCATAATAAGGGCTAAAGGACTGAGAAAGGCTTCCTGCACAAAGAGGTGAGGTAGCAACTCCGCAAGGTACTGACTAGGCTTGCTGGCAGTGGAGCAACGTTCGCAATTTCTAGGTAGTGACTCTGCCAGGGTATTGTTCAAGCTTGCTGGCAATGGAGCAATGCTAGAGTACCATGAACACTATACTGAGAAAACTCTAAAGCTCATAGTGTAACTTCATCGTCCCTTTTCTTTCCCAAGGCAGTGGGAGGCAGCACCCTATCTCATGCATTAAAGACCATGTTATGCAAGATGGGATAGATGACCAAGTTCGAAGGGGAGGCCTGAATACCATCAAAGGGACCCACAAATCCATGAAGCAATACTTATTCAAGTCCCCTTAAGCTAGGCCAGAAGGCATCAGAGATCCTAGAGTCTCCCAGGGAATCGTGAATTGTTGTAGTTGCTACAACAAACCCTCCAAAAATCCTAGAACCCTAAAATTTTCGGAGGCCCTGTATCAGGCAGAGCCACTGACACCGCTAGGATATGCTCAAAGAGTTCAGAAATCTCAAATAATCTTGGAAAAGTCTAAGTTTTTTGCTAAGTAAATCTAAGTCACTAGTTCCTTCCTAAGTGAGTCGGTCGCTGTGTCAGAATGCGACTAAAGCTAAACCTAGCAACCATTGCAATTCACAGGTCGCACAGGTCACGGGGTTGCATCTTTCTTCTCGTACCTCCTTGCTACCCTTGCGACCTTATGACCATATGAGTCACAAAACTTGCATAGGTCGCGAGGTCACGTTGTCCTCATGCACACATGGGTGTGACTATGTGACCCTTGCGACTTTGCGACCCCCCGTTGCAAGGTCACACCGTTCCCTCTCATACATGGATGTGATTATGTGACCCTTGTGACTTTGCGACTTACCAAGTTGCAAGGTCGCATAGGTTGCAAAGTTGCATGTCATACCCATGTGACCTCGCACCTGCGACCAAAATTATATAAGGAAGGTCACCCCACTTCATTTGTAACTGCTCCTTTGGTCGCACAAAGAGTTAGGAAAGTCTGTGACTTGGGTACACGTGCATCTTTCTTTGGTTAAGTAATCATTCACCTCCCTAGAAATCATGAGTATCTCCTAGGTATCTCTGTCTACATCCAGTGACCTCTGGAATCCCCTCATCCTAGGGTATTAGCTTATTTTACTTAGCTTTTCCATATTATTTTCCAAAAACGGTTGCACTGGCCACTTTCTCTCTTCCTCGACCCAGACATCGGTATTTTATCGACTTTGACCTTCTTGTTTAAACTAGTAAGCCTAAATCTACTTGTCTGGATGAGACCATGCCCTCCTAAGGCCACTCAGTGTCTTCCCTGATCCTCTCAAAGCCTAAGTCACGCATC
Organism: Pinus taeda; assembly: GCA_000404065.3. NCBI lineage: Eukaryota > Viridiplantae > Streptophyta > Pinopsida > Pinales > Pinaceae > Pinus > Pinus taeda. Next base: position 23,523 of record APFE030518445.1, read on the forward strand.
TTGAGGCTGCAATATCCCTTTTCCCTTGACCTTGCGACCTTGCAACCCCCATCATCTTATGACTTAGGACTTTCGACCCGTCTATCCAACCTATGACTTTGCGACTCCTGTCAAGCTGTGACCTATGCATCAAGTCATTTAGTCGCATTTCTATACCAATGACCTTGCAAATTGCCTTCCCTACAACTTTCCTTCCACCGACTTAAACCCTTTTATTTTGCACCTTTAATTGATTCATGCCTTCTCTCTCATCATGGGACTATGTTTTTGACATGCTAGGTGACGTAGATCTAGACTGCATATCCATATCTTCCTTTGAAGATGAAATGGCTCCCCTATCCTTAAGGCTGCTCAGAGGGCTCGACAAGGGAGTTGTGGGAGGCCAACCAAGATGAGGAGCCACCCATCCTCACGGACATTGCTTGCAACATTGACAAAACCACAAGGCTCTCCTGGTACAACATTTACAAGGATTTTGTGAAATCAAACATTCTGGAATCCAAGGAGGATTTTCAAGTATACCTAAACATCAAAAGGTCGAGGTTACACAAGGTAGTGGCACAGCCCCTGGTCCTCACATGCTCAGAAACTATTGAATGGGTCTTGTAATGCACATACACAAAGTCCTGGATGATCAGGGGCCATGATGGGGCACCCATAGCCACTATCTCCCCGACAGATATCAGTGCCTACTACACTCCCTGAGAAATAAGAGCTTTTTAATACCAGGTGGCTCACTGAGTTCGTGACTTCACTAAAGGACATCCTAAGGGAATGGTGGAAAGACCCGTCAAAGTTCTGGGTCAAAATAGATCAGGCTTACAAGACAGAGGGATTGCATAAAGTATATCAGTTAATTGATGCAATGATGTGTTAGTTGTATGGAAAGCTAGATTGCGATGTTTTTTACAGAAACATAGTTGCTACCAAGCTCCCACAACTGGAACAACCTCCAAAATTCTATATCTCCTCATACCTCCTCGACATTGTCTGCTTGAGATGCTACTTCCAGTTTTGGAGTTGCAACTGGGACCCATCAGCAGCTAGCCTCGTGCAAATCCATTACAAAGTTTTTTGGGACATGGGTTAGAAAGTCATGCTAGATATAATCTCTGAAACAATCATCAACCCATTGTACCAGATACTATTTGGGGACAAACCACCATGCATGTCCATGAGGGCTATGAAGACAGGCATCAAGGTAGTGCACTGGTTTCCCAATAAAGAAGGAATATTCATTAGAGTGTTCAATACACATAAGCATCCGCATGCCCTACCTAAGTTTTACCACAAACAAGACACTCTCGTGAGGGGTCTGCTACCAAATGGCGCAGGGTTTTTCAAAGATATTGAACAAAGGAAACAAGAAACCCTGGCCTACCTTCCCTCTCAACATCAGAGCATACGTGGTAGAAAATTTCAAACAGGTAGTGGCAGAGGCTGAGGCATTGAAGGGAAGCCACTTTGTGACCCTCAAATACTAAACATATGATACTGAGAAATTCGTGGCCACCCATTGCAAAAATGAAAAATTCAGTTGGTTTTATTCTCATACCAAAGAGAATCTCGAAGATGGGATTAAAAGCTAGTATAATGCTACAAGGGAACTCAGCCCAAGCGAGCAACGGGTTACAGAAGATGAGCTCTAGGATGATTCCTAGGAAGACATGAGCCTCAAATAAAGAGCTTCCACCATAAATAAAAAGCAGCACGAGGCACCAAATGGCACCGGGGAATTTGAGGAGTGAAAAGGAAAAGAGGTAGAAGACACCATGAGCGACCACAAGGAGGAATATGCTACACTGGAACAAAGGAAATCCAACTTGGCATGGAGGAAATGAGAGCTTAAAAGGCAAAGGGAGCTAGAGAGAAAAAAACCTCAAGATTCGAGTAACCAGGGCCAGAGTGAGAAAAAGAGAAGGCATGAAGAGCAAGAAAAGGAGAAACAACTGCAGGAAAAGTAACAGGAAGAAGAAAGGAGCGTGAGAAGAGGCAAAGAAGAAAAAATAGGAAGAAGAAAGAAGAGTGCAGGAAGAGGAAGAGAAGACAAAACAGGAGGAAGAAGCCCAGAAGAGAAGGCAGGAGGAGAACAAGAACTAAAAAATATGGAAGATGAGCTAGAGAGGCAAAGAGTACTAGCAGAGGAAGAAAAAAGGCAACAGGAAGAAAACCTTAGGAGGAATAAGGATAAGGATGTTGGGGAAAGTGAACAAGGGGAGACTAGAAAAATAGCTTACCTCAACATGGGACAAAGTGAGCTTCCTCCATTATATGTACCTCCTACTACTCCCCTCACTGACGGACACCTTCCCCTCCAAGAACTCGGTATCTCAGAGGATCAGGATGAGGAGGTCCTAGATCTCACTAAACTTACTTTAGATGAAATAAACCTCAAGATTGTACAAGAAAGTAAGAAATATTGCAGCAGGAATCCAGTCGAGCCTTTAATAGTAGCCACGACCAAGGATATTGTGCCTAACATTACAACAAACCCTCAAACGATTTCCTCAGCTGGGACAACTTTCGTTGCCGCCACAAAACACAATGTGGCCTGGATGAGCAAATAGATTGTGGATTTGCAGAATAGACTTTATGCATCGGAAAAAAGGGCCACCATGGAGGAACATGAGAATAGGAAGATGGAGGAAGTGAACACGGTGCTCCATTTAAGACACACAAGTGCAACATAATTCCAAGTAGCAATTGAAGCAGAAACAGAGACTCTGGGGGAGGCCATGGAAGTCATCTATGAGGATATGTCTAAACTGCACCACTTAGTAGCCCCATCGTTGCCATCCAAGCCCACACAAAAGAAATGGTTTCCATGCTTAAGGAGGCTATGACTTCTTTGGATAGGATACACGAATGAACCGTCAAGTACGTAGGAGCACTGACGGTGGTCCCTAAGAAGGATTGAATCACCATGCAGAATACTAAGGTCAAACTCCACATCAAAATTTAGTCTAAAGACAAACTGACTAAATATGTGGAGAGGGTAATAGCATCCTTCGTGCATTTTTTCAGAAGCTTGGAATCAGTGATCCAACTACATGGGGTTCCCTCGATAGGGGAAGTCAGACAAGTAAGGAAGCTGGATGAGATCTCCAAGGAAGTACATGCATTCATAAAGACATATAAACAAGCAGCCCATACGAAATACATTCTGATCACCAGAGAAAATATCACACGTTATGTGGTAGAACCGGTGAGGCTTTACACCAAACTGGTAACCTTGAACAATCAAGTGCATGCTAGAAGGACCACCCTCATCCCAGATGCACTCGAGTGCCTGCATCGACATGACGAAGACTAGCCACAGATCACTCCCATTGCAATGAAATACAACCTATGGCACACATATTTGATGGAACAACTCAGGATTGATGTTCTAGAACTTTCCATTATTAAATTAGTGAATTAGATTGATAGCTATTTTTTGTGACATATATTCTACAGTAGCATAGAACACTTTGTAAATATGAAAGGTCATGTAGAATACCAAAATTCATTTTTGTGAATATGAAAGGTCATGTGGAATACCACAATTCATCAGGTAGATGAAAGGTCATGAGGAATTTCAAGAGTCAAGGGTAGGCCAAGAGTCACTCTTACCCTATAAATATACCCTCATGCCTCATTTGTAAGGACCTTTTGCTGAGGACTCTTTTGGAGATATATACATTTCTTAAGAGAATTTATGTTCTTCTAATTTATGTAAGGAGTGATTGTACATTTCCACTATTGGATTCTTCAAATCTTTTATGTTCTAATGCCATGAGTATTTTCTTCACTTGATGGATTGGATGTTCCTCAAAGCTCTTTGATGTGAGGTTTCCTCATATACTGTCTCATACTCCAAATTTTGTGTTGCTTCGTATGAATGGTATTTGATTCACTAACTCTATGCTCATGCTGGTGAACTATTTCTTTGGTATTGGTATAATCGGTTTTGACTGCACCTTTGAGAATTTTATCTCGGTGAACATGAGTCTTATTTGAAGCCTGCTATCAACAACTTTACGTAAGATTTATGTTGTTTATAGTCTAGTTATTCATGGTTTATCTAGCGTAAGATTTTTGTCAATTATTTCCTTGTATTTATTGAGGCACATGCTTTCAATTGAGTTCAGATTTCGCCTCGGTCTCATGCAGGCTCAACAAAACTGAACGACAGTCGGGCCTACATACAGGAAGGGACCCCTATCACAAACAGTGTAGGCTATAGTTGGGAACCTACAACAGGGAGGTCCCACTTGCTGTTGGCGGAAGATTCCAGCCCGTCAACACTGATTTATACTAATCCCAAGAAGCAATACATCCAAAATTTAGTTTCTCTTTTGTAGTAGTCTTCTTTTTGGGACACCTGTTGAACAATGATTGTGCTTTCCACAATGCTCACATGGATGAAGATCAAAGCATTGACCTTTCACATGTCTAACTTTATCACAATGTTGACATTGATCAATTTGTTCTAGAACAACACCATCCAAAAATCCAACAGTACGAAGTTGTATAGGTTTAGAAAAATTAGGCATATGAAAAGATACTTCCAAGATATCCTTGTTATATCCCCAACTAGTTCTATTTTTATTGTGAACAATTTCTTCCCATGGTCTTATAAAGGGTTTGGGAAATACAAGCTTCGCATATCCATACAAATGACTCTTGCATACCCTTTCCTCAACACGACTTTTTTTCGCATTCAAATCTACTCCTCAAGTGGCTTCATTACTCTTTGACTGCTGTTAATGAAGATTGTCTCACTGTACTTGAGACTCAATCTGGAAAAATTCAATTGTCTCCAATGCATCATGTAAATGAATTTTGATATCAACAAGATTTACTTTGTTAAAATTTACAATTTCATTAATAATAGAACTAACGAGATTGTTTAATATATCTAATACATTTTTAATTTGATCCATTTTACTCAATCTCAGGTTTCAAGTTCAACAAAAAATACACCCGTTTACAACATAATTCGACAAGTAACAATGTTCAGTATAATATCAAATAATAAGAGATGAAGGGAAATCTTTCAAGTATACAAAGCGAGTGATACTACAAATCTGATGAGCCTCATAAATGGGCAATTATATGGGCTCATTTTACCTCCTAACCTAGTCAAATCAACCATTCTCTTAGCTTATTGTATGATTTTCTAATTATATATATGCTTATAGGGTGAGTTGAGTTAGTTATTATGCCATGTGGTCCAACATGTATTTAATGTATATTATTGATGGATTTCGAGGTCAAAGTCAAGGATCTAGTGGTCAAACTACAACAATAACTCAAAGTAGATAGAGGAAAGGACTTATAGGTGGAAATCACCCTCATTTATTGCTCCTCACTTTGAATTCCCCTTCATTCAGCTCGGACTACAAACAACCGAATGATGCACTAGAAGGCAACCGAGCAAGTGGAAGATGATTGATAGTTATCTCGAGTTTGGGAGCCAAGCCTCCCTAATTTTAAGGAATTTGTTGGTAGCTTTAGATGTATAAGTAGAGAGGCCTAGGGCTTCACTAGGGTCGACTTCTTTTTCCCTTGTGTAAACTCTGCTTAAATTTTGAGCTTACTATTTTATGATAGTTTTATGTAATCTTGTTATTTTTTTATAATGAAGATGGAATCTTTCTTGAGCTAGCACTGAGTTACTTCAGAGGGCTAAAGCTCTTGAGTTAGGGCCCAATCCAAGCATTCAATCTTCTCTTTACTTGTATTTTTATGCTTTACTTCAGTTTGTAAATTAGTTTGCTATTAGATATATTTCTCTTATGGTTAAGAATAGGTTGCTTTTGATGATTTAGTAGCTTGCTTCCATTTATGATTTTTGTAGCAGGTTAAGCAGTGATTAGAGAAGATTCAAAAGGCTAGAAATCGTGCCTTGGCCTCTCTTCCTCCCTCTGGGACCATGATTTGAGGCAAAGACTCTCATGTTGCCCCAAAAACAGAGATTTTCCTCATTCCTAGGACTTCTAGTGTTTGCAGCTCTCTAGTAGGGTGATAGTCTAGTTTTGCTTTGTTTTAGATATTAATTATCATGTTCACTTTCTGATTTGCAATATTCCTTTGGCACGCTTTCCTTTCTTACAATATTTACCGGCATTTCCTCCTATACATCATAGTTTAGGCCATTTTAATGCAAAACTCTGTTTTTCCTAGGATGCACTCATTTCATTGGTTTCTTGAATTTCTTGGTTGACTGTCAGTTTCTATGCAGCAGATATCTTCCAGGAGTAGGCTAGCTTACCAACAATCACACCCTCCATCCGATCCATGCCCTATAGATCTCCCAAACCTCACTTCAATTCTGCCCTATTTTCCTTCATTTTTTACAGAACTTCTTCCTCTCTCCTTTGAGCAAACCCAATCATCTTTCTCTCTCCTAGTGATTCATGATAGACCTTAGGTGCCCTAGCACCTCATTCCAACCTTCATCCACCTTTTCCACTGACTCTCACACCCTCAAAACAACGAATATTGTTCTCGGCCTCCTCCTATAGTCCTCCTATAGTTTCCCTATTTTTCTCTTGTAGTTTTCCTGTGTCCTCTTGTAGTTTTTCCTGTAGGCTTTCTTTTGAAGGCTGAGTGAGCGAAAAGCCTCCAGAAGGCCACCTAAGACCTCATAGGACCCATCCACACCATCCTACATCCTCCCAAGATCCAAAGCTGCCCTCTAACACCACCT
>APFE030518445.1:31380-57877 GCA_000404065.3 Pinus taeda
GAAGAAGATCATTCTATAGATAAGTGCCCTTCATTGCCCGGACTTAAAGCTGTATACCAAGGGGCCAAAGGAGTCACTAAACAGATCTATTACATAAACCAAAGGAGGCCGCATGGACCTAGACCATACTAGTAGGGGATGCAAGGGACATCTCAGGCATACTACAACCCCAACCAAGGAACCTCCATACCTTCTTGGGGCCCCCCTTCTCATCTTTCCTGGTCCACACCTCCTCCTTGGTCCTTCACATCTCAATATCATTCCCAACTAGCCACCCATTCATTTCAATCCTATGCTCAGCTGCAACCTCAGTGGAATGCATCTCATCAAGGGTGGAGGCCCCAATACAACTCTCCTCCCACTCTTTTGCCTCCACAACCTGCCCAACCACAACAATTATCTTCTGCTCCACCAAGGCAACTCCAAATTCCTACCCAGCCAAATCCGAACCTGAACAATAGACAGGCTCAACAAGTGTATAGTGGGGAACCATCATGCCCAACTTATGCTGTGGAGATTCAAGAAATTAACCTGCGATCCAAGAAAGTTCTTCCAAATAGCCAGCCTCCACCTAGGGAGGTTGAGGAAGATAAAGAGGAAAGCAAACCTAAAGAAAATCTACCCTTCCTGAGAGACTATCCATGAAAATCCAGCCTACCCTAGAAGAGACTGAACTCCTGGTAGAATTGAAACATTTATGTGTGAATATACCACTTCTCCAAGCCATAAAAGATGTGCCTATCTACAATACGTTGATCAAATAGAAGTGCTTTAGGCATCCAGGAAGGTGCAAGAGAGATTCCCCAACCATCAATGTCATAGGACAACTATCCAACTTGATGTTGGGGTAGATAGTCTATCCAAAATATTTGGACCCTGGAAGCCCAATAGTTGATGTCCACATCAATGGCACAATGGTCCCACATACCTTGATTGATCTGGGAGCTGCCATTAATATGATGACAAAGGACACAATGCTCAAACTTAACCTCCAAGGCTCCTTGAGAAAGACCACAACAATGCTGCAGCTAGCAGACTGCTCCACAGTGACCCCTGAGGGGATTGTGGAAGATGTGATGGTCTCCATTGATTCTTGGGAGCACCCTTCTAATGTCTTAGTTCTCCAGCCAAAGACAAAGCTCACGGGGTATCCTCTCATTCTAGGAAGACCCTGGTTCGCTACAGCCGATGCCTACATCAACTGCCGAGTTGGGAACATGACCATAAAGAATGAGCACATGTCCAAGTAGTTAATCCTATATCATCCTTCCCAACCCTTGCTAGAACATTATCTACCTCTTTAGTTGGAGGAGGAGAATGAGGATGAAGTTTATTATGCACCACTTTGTACATTAGAAGTTGCCATGGGGGGGAACCGCAAGATGAGGATGATATGATTGAAAATTTGATTCAGAATCCACCTCCCAGTGTATCACCATTAGAAGACATAGTAAGAGAAACCCAAAAAAACCCCTCAACTGATCTCTGTGTGGCCGACCCCACTTCTCTCCGTGTTAAAAATATAGAGAAAGAACATTGAAAATCAATCCATCCCTGTCTACTTCCCAAGAGAAGGAGCTATGCAACATACTGAGAAAACATCTAGATGCCTTCACCTGGAATTATAAGGAGATGAGGAGAGTGTACTCTTCAGTATGTACTCATCATATATACATCAAGGAAGATCGCAAGCCAATCAAGTAGCCTCAAAGGAGGATGAACCCAACACTTAAAGATATTGTTAAGGAAGAACTGCAGAAATTGCTTGATGCAGGATTCATCTATCCCATCTCTGATAGTGAATGGGGCTCTCCTTTGGTTCTAGTGCCAAAGAAAAATGGTAAGTGGATAATCTATGTCAACTATTGAGAATTGAACAAAGCCACTAAGAAGGACCATTTTCCTTTACCTTTCATAGATCAAGTGTTAGATGGTCTAGTAGGGAAAAAGTTTTTCTCCTTCGTAAATGGGTTTAGCAAGTACAATTAGATTCAAATCAGCCCAGAAGACCATGAAAAGACCACTTTCATTTGTCCTTGGGTTACCTTTACATACCTGGTCCTTCCTTTTGGTTTGTACAACACTCCAACCACTTTCCAAAGAGCGGTATTGAGTATATTTTCTAAACTGGTTCATGATGCAGTAGAAATATACATGGATGATTTTAATCCTTATGGCTCTAACTTTCGGGAAGCTTTATCTAACCTAGGAAAAGTTCTAGATAAGTGTATTGAGATGAACCTATCCCTCAGTTCAGAAAAATGTGAATTTTTTATGACGGAAGGGACTGTGATAGGTCATGCAATATCTCAACAAGGACTGCAAGTGGACCCCAAAAAAATTGTCATCATCCAAAGGGTCCCACCTCCTCAAAAGGTGAGAGATGTCAGAAGTTTCCTAGGCTTAGCTGGATATTACAGGAGATTCATTAAAGACTTCAGCAAGCTAGCCTCTCCTTTGTTTGGCCTCCTAGGAAAAGATGTTGAGTTCATATGGTCGGAAAACTATCAAGAAGCCCTAGATACCTTGAAGAGTAGGTTAGTGACTGCCCCAATTCTTAGAGGCCCAAAATCGGCCCTACCCTTTCACATTCACACAGATGCCTCAAACAAAGCAATAGGAGCAGCCTTAGGACAAATTGATGAAAAGTTACCTTATACCATATACTTTATAAGAAAAAACGTGTCAAAGGTAGAGTTAAACTATACAGTGACCGAGAAGGAACTCCTAGCTGTCGTGCATTACTTAAACAAAGTAAAACACTATATCATAGACTATCAAACCTTTTTTCACAGTGATCATGCTACAATTAGATATTTAATGAACAAACCAGATGTAAATGCTCACATTATTATATGGTTTATTTTATTACAGCAGTTTGATCTAACCATTATTGGTAAGCATGGTAAAGAGAATGTTATTGCTGACTTTTTATCTAGAGTAAATTTGTCTGCAGGTGAAGAAGGAATGGTCGATGACCAAATGCTAGATGAACACCTATTTTCTATATCAATACTCTCTCCATGGTTTGCTGATATAGAAAACTACTTGGTTTCAACACAGTTCCCACCACACCTATCCTCAAAAGAGAAAAGTAATATAGTAAGGAAAAGCACCCCTTTCACTTGGATTGGAGGCAATCTCTTCAAACTTGGCCCAGATCAGATCTTGAGAAGATGTGTCAAGGAGGAGGAAGTCATTGACATCCTCCTGACTTGTCATGATGGACCTTGTGGAGGTCATTTTGCAACAAAAAGAATCGCCTTCAAGATATTGCAAGGAGGCTACTATTGGCCCACTCTTCATCAGGATATGGCGAGATACATGAGCCAATGTGATTGGTGTTAGAGGATGGGGAAACCCACTCCAAAGGATGAAATGCCCATGCAACCTCAATTCACCTTTAAGCCATTTGAGAAATAGGGTATGGACTTTGTGGGGCCTATCAACCCCCCTTCAAAGCATAAGCAGTACATCATTGTGTGCACCGACTACTTGACAAAGTGGGCGGAGACAAAAGAAATCAAAGTAGTCACAGAGGAAAAATTAGCTGATTTTTTTAGGGAAAACATATTCTACAAGTTTGGGTATCCGAAAGAGTTGGTCATAGATCAAGGCAGTCAGTTCACTTCCAACTTGATTGAAGACCTACTCACACATCATAAGATCAAGCACATGACTTCCATCCCTTACCATCCACAAGCTAAAGGGCAAGTGGAGGTCACTAACAGAGCATCGTAAGGGATCCTAACCAAGGTAGTGAGCAGCAGTAGAAAATATTGGGCGGACAGATTAACTGAGGCCACTTGGGCCTACAATACAACATGGAAGAACACCACTGGGTTCACACCCTATGAACTGGTCTATGGGAAGAAGGCTTTGCTATTAATAGAGTTTGAATTCAATACCCTAAGGATCGTAGCTCAACTAGACCTAGACCTTAGCCATGCACAAAAGGAGAGATTACTTCAACTCAATGGATTGGATGAATATAGATTGCAAGCCCTTCTCCATACAGAGGTAGTTCAACTTCAAAGAAAGTTATGGCATGACAGAAATATCAGGGAGAAGCAATTCCAAGAGGGAGATTGGGCAATACTCTATGATTCAAGATATAAGGATTTCAAAGGCAAGTTGAGGACAAGATGGATGGGACCCTGCACTATGGAGAAATGAAATGAAAATGGTTCAGTTCTGATCAGGACCATTGACGATGAAGCCATCTCCATGCTTGTCAATGGACATTGGTTGAAAGTCTACAAGAAACCCCTCTCCAAGCAAGAGTTTATTGAAGATTTGAATAAAAAAATGATGGCAGTGGAGCATGTCTTAGCTTCCACTTCACCCACTTAGTGAAGAAAAAAGAGAAAAATAAGGACTCAAGTGAAAACCTCCATGAGGTGTTTGAGTCCCATCATTGGGTTGAAAACCTCTTTTGAGGCGGCCTAGTGATGTTTAAAAAAAGTGGGGGGGGAGAATAAGATCCATGGGTGAAAACCTCCCTTGGAGATGCCCAAGGCAGGCAATTAAGGTGAAAACCTCTCTGAGGTGCCCTAGTTGTTTTCAAAAAGAAAAAAAAAAAAGAGAAAGCAAAAAAATGAATTTTATTGCATTGCAGGTTTGTAGGAGGACTACAGTGAGTGGAAGAAGGTGCCAAGGTGACCCTGACATTCATACCAGCATCCATCTCATATTCTCCACACCTTCCTCCATCATTTTTGGCATTTCTTTCACCCTACTGTACCTCTTCTTCCAAAACTGTGTTTTCTAGAGGAGGCTCTATTTTTTCTATAGGAGGTTCTTGTAGGAATTACAGAGAGCCAAAAGTCTCTACAGGAGGCATTTTGAGGGACAAGAAAAGCTTCATGAGGAACCTATAATCCCTCTTACCATTTTCAAACCTCCTTTCCATCATTTCCAAGCTTGCATCACACTCCAAGCATCATTCTTTTTTTTTCCCTTTCCAAGAAAAAACACAAAAAAAAAATTCAGTTTTGAAAAAAACAAAAATAAAAGGAGGAAAAGGGACCATTAACTTTACCTGAAGCTTACCTACTATCCCTCCATCATTTATATCCACCTCTCACATCATTCTCAAGCTCCAAGTACAGGGAAATAGCTGAAGTTTCAAAGGGAGAAGCAGCTACAGGAGCTCCTGTAGGAATTCCTGTAGCAGCTAATCCCATAGAAGTCCAGCACCAACAGCAAGGGACAACACATCTGAAGGTTGAAAAGGCACATGCAGCTCAGCTCCAACAAAAGAAGAACCTGCAAAAACACACAAAAACACATAAGCAAGTAGAGATAGCATGCATGAAGGAAAATGAAGGCATGCAGTAGAGAGCCACATCACCTCACAGTCAATGGCAAAAAATACACTTGGATTACAGGTAAGTAGCTAAGTCACTCCTGTATATGCATTTGTGTAATTAGGAATCATACAAAGGAAACAAGATGGTTGAAATCAAAAAAGGGAAAAGTGGCCAGTTAACTTGGCCACCTTCATTTAGTTGACTCCATTTAATCGAGATATCACCCACACGTGTGCACAGTCAACTCAAGCAAAAGATGTGAAGGACATGTAGTGAGAGGAAAAGTTAACTCCGATGCAGTAATGAGGGGATGATTACAAAGCTGGTCATGATGGTCATGATGACCAAGCAGGCGGGGACCAACGACCCTAATCTGGGCAATGTACACCTTGCCAGCTCAGCACTCATAACCGAAAACAGCCATAAAAGGTAATGAGCACTCCTCCCTGCGCATTCTCACCACCTTTTATTCAATTTCTCCTCATAACTCAGCCACATAGCAGTCTTCTTATGCCCCCATAGCCTCGTATCCACCATCCTCCATCAATTTCCTCCATATTTTTGCTCTCGGCATTTTCTACAGGAGCACCTACAAGAAATCCACAAGAGGGACAATGGGCTTCTACAGAAGGGGCAGTGAGTCATTTTAAAGGGAGAAAACGTGATTTTTGGCACAAATTTTAGTCTGAAGAGGTAGGGTTCATGAATTCCTTTTGTTGAATATCAAAATGTGAAAGAGTTGGTCTCGAATTGAAGAAAAAATGAGTCTTTAAGAGGGTAGAAATACATAATATTATTATATATATAATTATATATATATATATATATATATATATATATATATATATATATATATATATACATATATATATATATATATATGTTAAAAAAAAAAAAAAACATAGTCCCCTCTGTTTTTCTATTTCACTCAAAATTCTTTGTCTCCACCTCCATATTTGGTTTTTCAAAAGAAGTACAGGCAATATGATAGGGGGGTTTATGAGAAAAGAGCCCACTAACTCCATTAGACTCCATGCACATCCTCAAGTGGTGGAAATATTTACAAGGGCAAACTGGATGAATTTCTTTGAGAAGTTTAGAGGGTTTGGTGATGAACTTGCATATGAAATTTCTCTCTCTCTGGTCCCTCACACAAGAACTCATGCTACTGTAACCATTAGAGGCCTCTCCATTGAAATAACCCCTGAATTCATCAGTAGGGTCACTACCCTTCCTCTTGGGCTGCCTTGGAGTAAAGATGAGAAACTAATTGGCCAGGCTACCAAGAGGAAATTTTTCCAAGATAATGAAACCCTTGTTGAAGACAAAAATTGAATTAGGAGGGCTAGTATACCATATCCCTGGGATGAGGTTAGCTACCAAGTGATCAAATACATTTATTTTGAAGGGAGGCACAACATTGTTTATGGATATCATTTCAGAATCCTCCAAGAATTCAAATATGACATGGATACCCAGCACATCAGAAGCTTAGTATCCCTTACTTTTTCCTTCAGTCCCTCATTTACTCCTGCAGCAAGGTACAAGAAGGAAATTCATAGTAGCTATCTCACCATGGCCTAATCAAGATCCTAGTAGAAGAAGCCCTCCATACCCTTACAATCCCTATAGCATGGGAAGTTTTCAGAAATATGACAGCTGAGGATGACATCAAGGCATTAACCTATGATGTCAGTCCTGCTGTCAGTGAGGAGGGAGAACAACAAGGAGGAGAAGATGAAGCTAGTGGTGACATAGCAGAGCAATAGAGGAAGGAGGAAATAAAAGAAATAGATGAGGGGAGAGTTGAAGAGACAGAGTAGGAGGAGGAAAAATACATAGAAGAGGGAGAAAAGGAGGCAGAGAGGTTAGAGCAAAGAGAAGAGTCCCCCGAAACTTTGGAAAGAGAAGCATCAGCTACCCTCACTACCCTCAGCACACCAGTCAAGCAGAAGTAGAAGAGGAAAAGAAAATCCTCCATGTATTTCAGGGCAAGAAAGAGTACCAGAATTAAAACAGGCAAACCTCAGCCCTCATCAAAGAATCCCATTAACATTGAAGATTCACCATCTGCCAAGGTGAAAGAATCTCCTTCCAAGACACCCATAAACTATGAAAGGAGGACTCCAAGATCTTCTACATGGAAGGGAAAGGTAATTCTAGGGGATCCCAAACCAGACCTACAGGAGGCTAAAACAATCCTACAGGAGACACTTTCCAAACTACAAGAGACACAAAAACTTGAGGAAAAGATAGGAGGATAGCCAGAGGTGAAAGAGGAGGCACAAGAGTTACAAGAACCTGACCCCCAGCCTAATCTTGACTCCTATTATAGACTACTTTAGGGAGGCAAGATAATACCACAGAAATTTGCAATTCCACTGTTTTTGGAATTGGAAAAAGGAAGAGTGAGAATGCATAGGTGGATGTAGATAGCCAAGTCCAAAGGAGTTGAGGATATTGGCCACATGGAAAACAAACTCAGGGAAATGGGCAGGGAATTGAGTGCTCTCAGAGACAGAGAAGCCATTACAAGAAGCCACCTTGAGAATGAGAATGAATTACTAAGGAGGCAGCTGCAGGAGAAAGAGACTCAATTGGCTTACATGGCCAACTTATCCATAGAAGCATTACAATGTAGAACACCAGCCAAATCTTATGGCCTCTATGAGAAGGACCAATGGCTTCAATTCGAAATAAAAACCTTAGCACAAAGAGGCACAATGCCTTTCCAAGACTGTAGGCAATTCATGGATTTGTGTGACCAAAGCACCTCCGAGGACAAAGCAAAGATGGCAGAGTTCTATCTACACAACATGGCCCTCACAGACTTGAATGTGTGGGACCCCAATGCCAAGCTAGGGGATCTGCAATTAATGGCCATGGCGTCATGGATGAACCATGAAGAATTGAGGGCAACAAAAATGAAAAGATTGTTAATAAAAGAGAAGAATTAACCATTGATTATAAGAGCTAAGCCATCAAATCATATGGCACTCATCAGCACACACAACCTGCTTGCCAATGACCCTAAAATTGCCCCTAGATATTTATCCAATCAAGAACAAGCCAGTGCACACTTTGAAGATATGTTTAGGATACTTGGGGAGGACTGTGTGCATGCATGCATGAGAAGATGGAACACCCTACCCCACAACTTGCAGATCAGGGAAGACAATTCCCCCATGAGGCTGAAGGAGGCATTAAAAAGTGTGCTAATGTACAAGCACTCCATGCAAAGGCTGAAGGTCAACTGAATTGGCCTCAAACTGAGTCCTCCACTCATATTAGGCATGCTAGAAGGTAGAAGAGAAGAAGAAGAGAAGGAGCAGTGGAAGGACATAGATAGAAAGGCAAGATTTTATGGAGAACATGAGCAGACCACATCAGAAGCCTGGAATGCTAGGGAGGCCACCAGGGCCATAAAAGACGAAGAGATTGACTAGGTTGCTTAGAGGATGAGCAACACCTTCAGTAGGGGGTGATGATGAGCCTCATAAATGGGTAATTATATGGGCTCATTTTACCTCCTAACCTAGTCAAATCAACCATTCTCTTAGCTTATTGTATGATTTTTTGATTATATTTATGCTTATAGGGTGAGTTGAGTTAGTTATTATGCCATGTGGTCTAACATATATTCAACGCAGATTATTGATGGATTTCAAGGTCAAAGTCAAGGATCTAGTGGTCAAACTGCAGCAATAAATTGGAGTAGACAGAGAAGATGACTTATAGGATGGAATCCCCCTCACTTATTGCTCCTCACTTTGAATTCCCCTTCATTTAGCTCGAAGTACAAGCAGTCGAATCATGCACTAGAAGGCAACCTAGCAAGTGGAAGATGATTGATAGTTATCTTGAATTTTGGGATCCAAGCTTCCTTGATTTTAAGGAAGTTGTTGGTAGCTTTAGATGTATAAGTAGAGAGGCCTAGGGCCTCACTAGGGCCAGCTTTCTTTTTTTCTTGAGTAAACTCTGCTCAAATTTCGAGCTTACTATTTTATGACAGTTTTATGTAATCTTGATATTTTTTTATAAGGAAGATGGAATCCTTCTTAAGCTAGCACTGAGTTACCTCAGAGGGCTAAATCTCTTGGTTTAGGGCCCAATCCAAGCAGCCACCCTTCTCTTTACTTGTATTTGTATTCTTTACTTCAGTTTATAGATTAGTTTGTTGTTAGATATATTTCTCTTATGGTTAAGAATAGGTTGCTTTTGATGATTTAGTAGCTTGATTCCATTTATGCTTTATGTAGCAGGTTAAGCAGTGATCAGAGAAGATTCAAAAGGCTAGCAACAGTTCCTTGGCCTCTCTTCCTCCCTCTGGGACCATGATTTGAGGTAAAGGCTCTCTTGCTGCCCCAAAAAACACAGATTTTCCTCTTTCCTAAGACTTCTAGTGTTTGCAGCTCTCTAGTAGGTTGATAGTCCAGTTTTTCTTTTTTTTAGATCTTCTTTATCATGTTCACTTCCTGATTTGCAGTAGTCCTTTGGCATGCTTTCCTTTCTTACAACATTTACCAGAATTTCCTTCTATACATCATAGTTTAGGTCATTTTAATGCAAAACTCTGTTTTTCCTAGGATGCACTCATTTCATTGTTTACTTGATTTTCTTGGTTGACTGTTAGTTTCTATGCAACGAATCTCTTCTAGTAGTAGACCAGTTTACTAGCAACCACACCCTCCATCTGATCCATGCCCTATAGGTCTCCCAAACCTCACCTCAATTCTGCCCTAGTTTCCTTCATTTTTCATAGAACTTCTTCTTCCCTCCTTGAGCAAACCCAATCATCTTTCTCTCTCCTGGTGATTCATGATAGACCTTAGGCACCCTAAAACCTCATTCCAACCTTCATCCACCTTTTCCACCCACTCTCACACCCTCAAAACAATGAAAATTTCTCTCGGCCTCCTCCTATAGGCCTCCTATAGTTTCCATGTTTTCCTCTTGTAACTTTCCTGTGTCCTCCTGAATTTTTTCCTGTAGGCTTTCTTTTGAAGGCTAAGTGTGGGAAAAGCCTCCAAAAGGCCACCTAAGACCTCCTAGGACCCATCCACACCATCCTACATCCTCCCAAGCTCCAAAACTGCCCTCTAATGCCGCATGTTCGCTGCCACACTCACACATGATAAATTAGATGCATGTTAAATTCACATAAAAACACATAAAAATCCAAAAACATGGTTTTTGCTTATTTACTTCCAGAAATAGCATGGTTAGATGTTGTTTACTTCTTTTAGTAGGTAATGGCATTTCCTTCATGGTTTTCATAGTGTTTTTCGCAAAAGTAGAATTAGTTTGTTAATTAGGGTTTACTAGGTTTTGCTTTACATTCCAGTCTTTCTCATTTATGTAGTTAGAATAGCATTTGTAGAGTAATATTTTTTTCCTTTCATCACACATAGAGCTTCTTCTGAAATTTATAGAAGTTTACTTGATCTCCTAGTGATCTCCCATCGGCTGACCAAGTGACAACCTGCAGTGGGAACTAGTACTTGTGCATATAGCACTGATGCTTCCAAGTTTGTTACGAACTACAGGGTTGATAAAAGTAAATTTGGTAGCCCAAGAGTTGTAACATTCTTGCTGCAATACTGGTGCTCATCAAAATCCAATGACACTACTTTCTTCCTCCTAAACCACTTCTCAAGGAGTTTCACCAATGCCACTAGATAAAATTATTTACTTCTAAAAAATGCTTCAAAATACACTTTGCAACAAATGTAATTTTCGTCACCAACATTGTCATACCATTTGCAACATCCTATCAAATAAAACAAGTAGGGACAAAAACAAATTGATGAATAAGAACCATAAGACAAGCTAGAATATAGTGTGATCCCTCCAATGGAAAGATTTAGGATTAAATATGTTCCGTGCTGAAATTCTTTGAAATCTCCTCTACTTGAAATCCTTTAAAGTCAAATGGTTGCATTTAGCTTTGGAAACTTTTACTTTATGTGTCAATGACTCTTCCAACAAAGTTTGAGATTAATTTTCTTTAATGCAAAGATATAATAATTAAATCAAATATGTATAGGAAATATGTTTTCCCTTATCAACGTGAGACAAATAAAGTTGTCATTTCAATAATTTTCATGTGGCTTAAAGAAAAACTACTCATCAACACCTCAATAAACATTTATACCTAAAGAAATATTTTGTAGCAGGTCTAGTCCCAAGCGACGTTGATGGCCACCTCATGAACAATGGAGCGGGTCCTAGTTGAGGTGTATCATGAAACAAATAAGGTGTGTCCAACTCTCTAGCATTTCTAGTCGAAAATTGATACTCTTCCTCCTAGTCTGAAGCTGTAGGTTGGTCCACATGTAATTGTACTTGCAAAAATCATGGTCCACATGCCTCTTTCCTCTGCATGTATCTTTAAATTTCCAGAGAGTGGTTCTTTACATAGGTACAACAAAATGATTCGTCAAACGAGGAAACTCTCGATTCATCAATGGAGATGAATCAAGATCTACGGCATGGTGAATTTTAGGCCTTGCATAATCAATTTTTTTTATTAAAAATCTAGGAAGAATATTGTACTCTTAACATTTCACACCTATAGAAAACAAAAAACAAACAATGAAAAAACACTTGCATTTTGCTATTGGTTACAAGATAGACTCAATTTTTGTCCACTAATGAAACTTAAGAAGTCACATTTGGCGCTAACTACACTTGACGCTCATCTAAATTGTTTTTATTTGGCATTGACTACACTCATCCTATGTCTTCCTTGATTTATTTTCTCACTAACTGCTTTTGGTTCTGAACTTAAGAAAAAAACAACCACTGCTTCTTGTGGGTAAAACAACGACTACTTCTCACAGGTTTTTTGCTACACAATCATAGGATACTACACAGTGCTCTATGATTTGGAACTTTCTTCGGAGATCCCCCCATTATAGGTGATATATTTATTACCATTTCACACATATCAATTTGTTCCATCGAGAAAATACATTAGGAGAAAAAACATTTTCCATTAAAGCTAAATAGTGGCATTCTAACCCATTTGGCATTAAGTAATGCTCCAAGAATCAAAATATAAAAGGTTATAGAAACTAACATCGATCGCAATCGAACCACGTGCATACCCATTTCTCAACAAACCACTATAATAACATAGATTCATGCCATATTCAAATATGCATCCAAAAATGAAATAGATTGCAATATATAGAGAGTCATATAGAGCTACTAGACCCACATTGAGGTTGATCCTTCCACATTGTTGTAATCACTCAAAGTATGTATTTCAAAAAAAATCTCACTTGCCTGCTCCAATGAATTTAAAAAAAAACTATGCATCAACACAATACAATTATGGTCGTCTTCCAACAAGGAAAACCTCGTTCTCCTCACGTGTGTTTCCAGAAAAACTAGTGTCTTTTCGATCTGCTAGCCCTCTAGGATTGGCAACTATCCTAGAAACAAACAATCAAAGAAATTTGGGATTTCCTCTATGTATGATAGATAAGAGAGAGGCAAAGGAACCAACCTGGATCTTCTGCTTGACTCTTTGCTTAATCTCTCTCCCCCTTGACAGAGCTTGCAACTCCTCTCCTACTTATCCCACTTTAGAGAATACTTGTAGAGACAAAGTAACAAAACACCATCAAATAATATTGATCTATTATATCATAAGTATTGTAGAATCAAAAATACAATAAACATACAATAACATTCAAAAATAACAATATTCACAAATACACGATTGTATGGAGGAAAACTCAAAGAACTTTATTAAATATGAATGGAGAATTACAACCTAGCTGTTTGATCCAGCATCATCCTCCCAGCATCAAAGCCCTCTTCACCTCATGAAAAGCAAGATCACACCAACAATACAATGATTTTTCTCAACCACAAACTGTCAACACTTCCTTGCAAATTGCAAAATTACAGCCCCTAGATCTCTCAGATGAGGGATCCATTTATAGATGTGTGCAAGGGTGTGAGTCATCTCTAGGTTTTTGATTAGTGTCATTTCACTTGTTGTTTTTGGTTCCACTTGGAGATTTCTTGGATCTCTTACTCATCCCTAGGCGAATTCAAAGAGGCAAGTGTCATAAGAGAAGTTTCTAGAAGATTTCATGAGCATCCACTTAGCAAACTGTCTTGGACATTTTTCCATCCTCGCTCATCACACCCTACAGAAGGCCTTATCGGTATGCATTGCACCTAGACAGTGTAGGAGTCAGTATGCATCACACCCTGATAGTGGAGCAGTTAGTATGGTCCTGTTTTGGCCAGTTCTGAATGGTTTTTCAGTGGAACTTTTGGGGAATGATGTAATCAGTTGACCATGACCCTTTAGGGTGTGAAACAACACTTTTATGGGTTAAAGATCCCTAGTTTATTGACATATAAGATTGGGGTTGCAGTGCCCAAATATGTCTATAACAATTGCCCCCTAAATCATGAAGTCATAAATCTTTGATGTCGGGTGAAATGCTTTATCATGAGGATTCGAGGTTTTCGACACTGGAAGGTGACCTATATAAGATACAATAAAATAAATCATCACAATATAATTTTCATGATCTAGTTGAGGCAGGCATTCCCATGCTCAACTTTATAAATTCATTTCATGTACATAGAAAAGATAGTCGTCTGCACATGCACACTGATGATTTTTTCAAATGTAGAGTCATCATCCCTAGTTCGGATGACCATCTGTGAAGTTTCTGTGTACATTTGATGTCTTTATATCCCTTAATATATCACAGCCCGGATGGATGAAACTAGATCTGCGGTCTTCAATCTCGTTCAATCTTCGCCCAGTGTACAAGTCGATCCATGTGAAGAGATGTTTTGAAGTCTACCATGGAAAGACATCGCCTTATTACCAGCCAATAATGTGAGTTGTTAACAGACATGAGAGGAATCACCGATAATGATAATGACCCTCAAGGTACCACAGTACAAGTCACGTGGTGTGAATATATGATCCGATGTCGAACACCACACAAAATATTTCGGTCGAAGGCCATTGATGTCAACCTGTCGCCGGAAGTGAGAAACTTGCCATTGAGGCATGTAAGCTTCAAAGTACTAAAAGGGTTGTTTCTAAGTCAACTTCTTGGATAATGAGCTGATGTCGATAAGAAGTGACCCCTCGTAGGAGGGCCTTAATCTATCCCACATTTACGACACGAAACGAAGTAAATGATTTTCTGGAGGTGAAAATGATCTGATGACACAAGGTTCAGGAATGGCGATCATGAAAAATGGAGGGTGAAGGTATTGCAGTGGATGAGGCATTAACTGGATGGTGGTTTCTCAACTAAATGACTTCTCTTGAACATATCTGTGACACTGAGATGGATTGGTAGCATTAACCCCAATAGATGGATGGAGCGGAATACCAATGGTGAAATGACCGGTGAATAGAATAACCCAACCTGACTCAATCAAGGTGACGGAGCGAAAGTGTCATGTTCAAGAGCGACCTGCTACCATAAAATTCTTCAAGTTTTCTTCCCTTTTTTCCCCAGTCATTGATGAGCAATACCTCTTTATTTTTGTTAAGCTTGAGGACGATAACATATGCTTGTTCTATAATTTTCCCCTCGGGCAAACCTGTCGCTACATTTTAGTGAGTCTAACGACAATGAAACTCATTCTTGCCTAGGTGGACAAGTTCATCGCTATTGCTTTAACAAGTTTAACGACAAAGACAACTCGGTCCGTTTCATGTTTAGAGAGTTTGAAAAGGGATGAAAAGGAAACTCCAGTAGTTCTTTTTTGTAGCATAATCCCTTAAGTCTGAAGTAGGATAAAATAATACAAAAGTGATGACTTTTTGATCACTTTAGCGAGCCGAAAAAGACAAGTGCTCGAACTTTTTCGTGAGATAATCCCTCTGGTCCGGAATATACAGGAGGGATGGCATTTTGATTACTTTAACAAGTTGGAAAAGCCAATATCTCAACAATCTTTTCATATTTAACGAGTCTGAAAAGAGTTTAAAGGAGACTCATTTTTTGAGGAACGAGTGGCGTTTAGGGTAGCAATTGGTTTCGGGTAAGCTTGGAACTTCTCAAAACATGGTGATGTGAAGAGATTCACTAACAGGACCACTCATCGTTGTTGTTCCTCAAAAGGATAAACAATCATGCAAAAGCGTATGATCGGCTAAAAGGATGGAGGTGATGGAAGGAACACAACCAAGGCTCAAAAGGCTGATAGCATGGCAATCACAAAGGTTATTTACCGAAGGTGGGTTCATTTTTTAATGAGCTTGAACCGTGGGGAACTATGCTCAGTGGTAGGTTTATTTTTTAATGAGCTTTAACCATGCGATAACTATGCTCAGTTTTTAGCGTTTCTTTTCATGTAAGCTAGAAATGACAAAACTAGAAAAGAAAAAGCTAGAAAAAAAACTAAAAAGCTAAGGAACTAGTGAGGTTAGCTAGGATAGTTTCATTATTGTTTAGACAAAACACTTCCTTTGCTTCGTCCGCAGAGAAGACAAAGGTGAATGGTGTGTTAGACCAATCACGTAACCTAAGAAGTTAAAAAAACTAAAAAACTAAAAAGCTAAAAAGGCTAGAAAATGAAATTGAAAAAAGTTGCATGCCCCCAGCATGATGAAAAGGAGAGTCTCTTAGTAACCATATGGAAATCACTGTGGTTAAGTAGGATGGTTTTTATCAGTGGCTAGAAAAAACACTTCCTTGGAAAACACAGTAGCAAAACACTTCCATGGCTTCGTTCACATAGTGGACAAAGGCAAATGGTGTGGAAGGAAACTTATCTTTTCAGCTAGGTCCATCTCAAAATAGACAAGGGTGCATGCCCCCTAAGCTTTGTTACATTCATCGGACTACTCCCGGAAATCAGGTGGATGGAATGAAGGTTGAAGAGACATTCTCGATGCAAAAGGACCATTTAGGGATGATGATCGACTTGGAGCTATGCTTGAACCAGGGAATGAAAGCTGGTCAATAGTGACAATTTTGCCTTCATGCGGGAAACACATCACTCAAAAGAGTGTTCAAACAATAGCTTCCATGTTATAAGCATAGTCACATCCAAGGAGTAGACTGTAATCTAACAGTCCTTGGACTACCATCACATTCAAGTGAATGGTTTTCCTTCTCAAAGTTATGGGTAACTTAAGAAGGATCCCTAACGGTTGAGTGGTTCCTTTGTTGAAGCCTAACAAATTGTGTATGACAGGCATAAGTGATGGCGAACCAAGCGCTTTCCAAGCAGTTGAGAAAAGGATACTCATTGATGCCCCTTCATCTATGATAGTGTCAGACACGATCATTTTGTAAACTTGTACTATGATTCAGAATGGTACATTTGAAGGAAGGCGAGATCTTGCTAGTCGATTCCAATCAAAGGAAGTGACTAGACTACTTGGAGGGGTTACCGAATAAACAATTGAAATAACCCCTTGAGTAGCGGGAAATGGGGGATTTTCTTCCTATTGTGAAGGAATGGGTGGATTGCCCCTAAGTTCATAAGACTCTGAAGTGATAAAAAGGATTTGAATGGTATCGTTCTCACTCTCTTGAGGATGTGTATGATCTTCTGAAGGTAAAACTGGGTCGACTACCATCTCGACCTGTTGACTTTGGTCCGGTATGGTTAAGAAGATTCACTTTTAACGATATGTGTTTCGACCGATGGTTGAGTTATGCCAATCATATTTTCAACTAGTAAAGGACTTGGAGAGAGTTTCCTGTATCCAAGCAGAAGTCACTGCGGTGAAGTAGGGCGGTTATGCAAGACTTCTTTGGCTTCATCCAGAAAAAGACAACGGGGAAGGGTATGATCCCCTTCACATAACATACATGGAATTTGGACCTTTCTTTTCTGCCCATTATTACTAGTTGATGGTGTGCTGTCAACGTGATCACCAGAGGTTGATGACACCATTTGGTGCGAACGAGGGGACCATTCTCTCAAGATCCGAGGAATGAATAGAAATTCTCGGTGAAGATGGTCTCCTCTACAAATTATGCATGGATCTTTGGGTTTGAAAAGCTTAGTGTGCGGATTTTCACCAGATGTTGCATGGTTTCCCCCTTGCTTGACTGACTCTTTCTTCTTCTCCTTCCCTTTTTTCTTCTTCTTAGTCACCTGGTTACTAGCATCACTATTTTCACGAAGCGAAGAGGAAGAAGGGGAGGGAGAAATAAATAAAGAAGAAGATGAAGGGTCAACTTCAGTATCAACTGGTTGCTGATTCGATTGCTGAGGAATCACTGTATTTTGAACGACAGAGGTTGAGAATAGCCATTCTGGCAGGCCAATTGTTATTCCTGGAAGGGACAATGTAGCCATATATGGAGCAACAATATTTCCCCAAGAAGAAAATGGACTAGGATTCCCTTCAACAAGGCTTCCTTGATTGGTGGACACCATTATCTCAACCTAAGATCAACGAAGGAATATGGATTTTATTCCGAATTTAATAAATTTTAATGACACTTTGACGCAACTTTGATTTTTCAATTTTAAGCGTCGAGAAAAAGCTAAAGATGACTCTAGTCCCCTTCGATTTTTAATGAGCCTAAAGTGCCAAGTGCTCAGATGGACCTTTTCTTTTAGGGAGTCAAAAAGGAACGAAAGTGATTACTCTGGAAACCTAGACAGAAGGATTACCAAACCAATTGCAAAACTGCAATATACACCTTGGTGATAAATTAAAGAGAAATTACCAAGGACTTATGTACAGCAGTCAATCTTCCCAAATGTTGTGTTCAGTGCATTGCGATCGATAAGGCGGCAGACACGGCTTCCTATGGATAAAGTATGTAAGTCTATTGTGGTCTCCCAATATATACTCAATGGTACAGGGAGCACAAGTTCATGCTAGCACTTGTCGTATCAAAGAGGAGGAATCACCCAACCTTCGATGAAAACGATAGTTACTAGGTTTTACGACACTGGAACATGTCTCTAGCCTAGACCTCTAGATGTTTTGCATTAGGTTCCAAAGCGTTATTAGGTTCATTGAGATTTATTTTAGAGTTGATCTTGTTTAAAATTTTGTCTTTCAAAGGTTCACCGCTTGATGTTGATTTGAAATTCCAAAAAATGTAGTCTACAATGATAAGCAATCTTTGTTTGTTTTGATCAATGAAAATCCTAGCTACTACGGAAAGGAAATTACGAATCTTTCAAACAAAGAGAAAAGAGCACACTCTAAATACACTTTCCTATATCATTTTTTGAACAAAAGCTAAATGAAAATGCAAAATGCATGTTTTTTTTTTCGTTCCCTTAATGTGAGAAATGCCAAAAAGGAAAACTAAGTATAGATCTGAAATATTTCACTCAAAGCGACATTTCGACAATTTCTTTTTCAAAATAGAAAGGAAGACTGAACGACATTTTTCAATTTCGAATAGAAGACGCTTTCAAAACTTCGAATAACAACAAATCAAATCAAATACATGACAAAAAGTTCAATCGACTATTCATAGAAGGGAGACTTGATGACTCTTCTCTTTTTGACACAAAACGAAAATTACAACACTTTTGTACCAAAACGACAGATCAATTTAAGCAACTTTTCGACAAAGGATTGTAAATGATGGACAAATACATAAAAGAAATTACTAATCCTAATCGATGGAGGCTGATATATGTAATGCAAGTAGGCTTCAATAATGAGGTACTGTTCATAAGCAGCAAATCAACTAAACAGAGCTGAAAACAAGGACAAAAAACACAGATTTCAAGGAGGGAAATAGGCTCAGTCAGTCATTGCACTTGGGCTTCACAGAAATAGGGATGAATCACACTTTTCAGGCTCGGTAGGTGCGATGCATACTCGTTGACAGGGACAGATAGTGCGATGGGCCAGGGAGCACAACTGAGGTGGGTTTTGGCTCAAATTTGTAGCTAATTTCAGTGATTTAAGCTGAGCTATGATGGGCAGTAAAGAGAAAAGTACAGAGGAATGATCTTGGGAGGTTACTGAGATACCACAAGGGCATCTAGAATGCTTGTAAGTTAAATTTTTTGTTCATAAACTAAACTGGAGATTGACTAAAGCAGCATTCATCTACTATGCACTTGCAGAGTAAGAGCAGTTCGAAGGCTATCTGGCTAACTTCAGGCTCTGTCTATAGTTTATAAAGCAAACAAAAATAATAAACAATCATCTATTCGATCCCCGGAGAAGTTGCCATGTTGTTTCTAGGAAAACTAGTGTCTTTTCGATTTGCTAGCCCTCTAGGATTGGCATCTATCCTAGAAACAAACAATCAAAGAAATTTGGGATTTCCTCTATGTATGATAGATAAGAGAGAGGCAAAGGAACCAACCTTGATCTTCTGCTTGACTCCTTGCTTAATCTCTGTCCCCCTTGACAGAGCTAGCAACTCCTCTCCTACTTATCCCGCTTTAGAGAATGCCTGTAGAGACAAAGTAAAAAAACACCATCAAAGCATCTTGATATATTATATCATAAGCATTGCAGAATCAGAAACACAATGAACATACAATAGCATTCACAAATAACAATATTCACAAATACACAATTGTATGGAGGAAAACTCAAAGAAATTTATTAGATATGAAGGGAGAATTACAACCTAGCTGTCTGATCCAGCATCATCCTCCCAGCATCAAAGCCCTCTTCACCTCATGAAAAACAAGATCACACCAACAATACAATGCTCTTTCTCAACCACAAACTATCAACACTTGCTTGCAAATTACAAAATTCCAGCCCCTAGATCTCTCGGATGAGGGATCCATTTATAGATGTGTGCAAGGCTCTGAGTAATCTCTGGGTTTTTTATTAGTGTCATTTCACTTGTTGTTCTTGGTTCCACTTGGAGATTTCTTGGATCTCTTACTCATCCCTGGGCGAATTCAGAGAGGCAAGTGTCATAAGAGAAGTTTCTAGAAGATTCCATGATCATCCACTTAGCAAACCGTCTTGGACATTTGTCCATCCTCTCTCATCACACCCTACAAAAGGCGTCATTGGTATGCATCACACCTGGCTAGTGTAGGAGTCAGTATGCATCGCACCCTGGTAGTGGAGCAGTTAGTATGGTCTTGTTTTGGCCAGTTCTGAATGGTTTTTCAGGTGGAACTTTTGGGGAATGATGTAATCAATTGACCATGATCCTTTAGGGTGTGAAACAAAACTTTTAGGGGTTAAATAGCCCTAGTTTATTGACATATAAGATTGGGGTTGCAGTGCCCAAATATGTCTACAACAACGTGCCTCACTCAAACAATCCAATTATCTTTGTCATCCCTACTTGCATGAAGACAATATGATTTTCTTGTTTCATGTGCAACCTCCACATAAATTTGTCTTCCAAGAGGTATATGGAGAGGCAACGATGCACTCACAATGTCTGTAAAAATGCTCATACAAGTGGAAGGCGACAAAACTAGTGGCACAATTCAATCAATAGGGTGGATGAAAAACCCACTCTGATACTACTGTAAGACAACAATTTGGAAACCAATTTCAACTACATTAATAATTGATCATCCTTTAATGATGTACATAATGTACATATAAATACAACAAGAAAACCATTGATTTAGTTTCCAAGTTTTCTTGGACTCCAACAACTCATCAACATAATACACACTAACCAAACCTTAATGTCGAGGATTAAGTGTCTAATAGAAGGGAAATAATAGAAGGTAACTTATATTGGTAAAATAGTTGTGGAAGCATAAGGAAAGGAGAGATCCACAAAATTGAGCTTCTTTCTTCATTGGTTTGGTAAGTCTCACTAATTGTTTCAAAGTCAGAGGAATTTCAACCCAAAAAAAGTGTAATCAATTTGTTGATTGTAGATTTTGTGCATGTAAAAAACATACAGTTGAATACCTAAATTTACAATACGCATAAATTATAAATTTCAGACAATTAACTAAATCAATTGTAAACCCTTTGCATCCAATGGACATGGAAGTTGGATGCCAAAATTTGTAAACTCAGCACAATTAATTAGATACACATAATGACGATGATCAATATGAGTAGAAGGGTTGAAATCACACAAGTGAAAGCCATTCAAAGATAAGTTGTTGTTCAAATATCTAATTGGATAAAAAGAAAGAAAGAAAGTGAATTGGCCCATAAGAAGGCCCCTTGCATCCAATTGTATCTATTACATATGATATCAGCTGTCAATTTTAGCAAACTCTATTTCTGATCAGGTGAAACCTTTGATAGTTGTTAATTTGTTTTTTGGCTAAGGGAACTGCTTCGGTTCTTGATATCTGCATGTTAAAGAGTTTCTGTATATTTTTCTATTTCTTTACTATTGTAGGCCAATAAAAGCCCTCTCCAAGTTCCCCAAGGTCATTTTGGATGACATGGAATAGTGCTTCCATCAACAATGAGGTTGGTCCAACTATATTACATATTAGCTAATTCTGTTGTACAATGTACAATATCTATTATTGCACAATCTATAAATTAAACTAACAAGGGGGGTTGAACGGAAGCTAGTCCCTTCCCTAAGTTGTTGTTGGCTCAAGATGCACATGTTAAACGAGTAGCATATACTAGATGTTGATACTATCCAGCTGTAAGAAAACAAATCTAGACTCAAAAAGTTTATCTCAGAAGAAAGCAGTGGACAAAGCAAACCTTAAATCTGAAATTGAGAAAGTGAAATGAATTAAGTGTCATTAAATCATCAGAGAGGTTTGGAGGAGATTGAAATCAATGGGAAAGTAGAACCATCCAAAAGCTCAAAAAACTAGTGTTTTCTTTAGAATAGGATTCAAAATCTACTATTGCTCGTAAATACACTTAAGGAAGGGGTGAAGGATGAAACTTCTCATTTCCAGGTAACTAGTTCTATTAAGAAAGATAGTTTTTTCGTTTATAACAATTCTCATGCTGGATAGATGGATGCCCACACTGTGCAGGAAATTGAACAACTTGGAGATTATCAGCATAAGCTGAAGCCACAAGAACATAAATCTTAAGTGGCATGCTGGGTTGTGTTATATTCTTTCCACATAGTTAACAGGGGGTTTGAGGGGTACCTGTAACCCCACTTTATGGGGTCCGGGCCAGCGCCCCGGAAAATTTTGGTTTTGGACCCTATGTTAGGTTGGGCGGACCCACCTATGGTTTTGTGCATGATTTTCGCACATGTTTTTTGGACGCGATGGTTTTCGGTCCATGGTATTGGATCGATGGGTTTTCGGTCCATGGTTTTGGATGCAATGGTTTTTGGTCCATGGTATTGGATGCTTCGGCATGTATAAATATGTATTGTACATTGAAAGGAACATAATGAAAAATCAAGCTGGTAGTCCCGGTTTTGGGATCTAATGGGAAATCTCTGTGTATATGTGTTTTATGTGTTATGCTCTCGCATTTTTATTTTTCCTGTGATTTAGAATTCGTATGCAGGTAATTTCTGTACGGGGTTAAAACCTACATTCGGTATCAGAGCTGTTTTGGCTTCAAGGGGACGCCTTTAGTGCTGAGGGGTTTCGCTCGGGCCTGTGGTAGACCCTGTTCAGTGGGAGATCTGCGAGATCGATTCTGGTGGTGAAAGAAGCTGGCGAGCAGCGGAAAGATAGAGATTGAGAAGTTCAATGGTCAGAGTTTTGAGTTGTGGAAACTCAAGATGGAGGATCTGTTGGTGGATAAAGATCATTGGATCGTGGTAGATCCGGGTACTAAAACAACGGGAGTGACCGATGAAGAATGGAAGAAGTTGGATCGGAAGGCAAAGAGCACAATACGATTGTGTGTCTCAAATTCAGTATTGGTGAATGTATCAGGGGAAGCTACGACGAAGGCTTTATGGGAAAAGTTAGGGAATTTGTACCAATCTAAGTCTCTGGTGAATAAACTGTTCCTGCGGAAAAAGTTGTATAACCTGAGGATGAAAGATGGAGACTCGGTGACAGAGCATATGAATGCATTTAATACTGTGGTAAGTCAGTTATTATCTGTTGATATTAAAATTTCAGATGAAGATAAGTGCATCAGTTTGTTGTGTTCTCTACCAGACTCGTGGGATAGTATGGTTATTGCAATAGGTAGCAATGCAACTGCTTTGCAGTTTGATGAAATAGTCTCAGCCTTGCTGACGGAGGAGATGAGACGGAAAAATATGGACAACCAGAATGGTGATGCCTTGTCTGTACGAGGACGGTCCCAGAACAGAAACAAAAATAAGTCATCGAGTGGGAGATCTAAATCTAGAGGGAGATCTAAATCTCCAGGAAAACCTACAAAGGTGGTGTGCTGGAAATGCGGAAAGGAAGGGCACTTCAGAAGGGAGTGTAAATCTAAAGCTCCTGATAAAGTAAAGGGATCTGATGATGCTCCTTCTGCAAAGGCGAAAACCACCTTAGATGAAGGTGGGGATGTGTACTTGGCTTCTTCAAGTACACATGTAGATCATGAGGCATGGTTGATTGACTCAGGTGCATCCTTCACTTCACTCCCCATAGAAAGTGGTTCTGCGAGTATGAAAATACGATGGTGGTGATTGTCTCCTCAGGAGATGAAGTGAAGGCTAGAATCATTGGTCGCGGAAAAGTAAAGTTGAAGTTGCAAGGTGGAAGGGTTAGAACCCTTCCGGGTGTTTTGCATATTCTGCGTTGGCCAGAAATCTGATTTCTGTAAGCAAGTTGGATGATGCAGGTGTAAAGACAGCGTTCGAGAAGGATACCTACAAGATGGTTCGAGGAGCACTGTATTGATGCGGGGAGTTCGGATTGGAACTCTGTACAAGCTGCAAGGTAGCACTGTTGTTGACGGGTGCAATAGTTCTATGGTTCCTGAAAATGGAGCAGAAAATCTAGTGGTCTCTGGAGAGAAGACCATGTTGTGGCATCAAAGCTTGGACATATTGGAGAGAAGGCCTTCGAATACTTCATGGTAAAGTATGAAGAAGGTATGAGTAATAGCTCTCTGGATTTTGATTTCTATGAAAATGTGTATATGGGAAGCAGAATCGGGTGAGTTTCCCCTCTGGTGGTAAGAGGACGAAACAAATATTAGAGCTTGTGCACAGTGATGTGTTTGGACCTGTGAAAGTTCCATCACTGGGTAAGTATGTGTACTATGTATCATTTATAGATGACTTCTCAGGAATACATGGATATATTTCCTTAAGAAGAAATCTGAAGTCTTTGACAGGTTTAAAGAATTTAAGGCTCTGGTGGAAAATCAGACAAAGAAGAAGATAAAGGTACAGAGGACAGATAATGGTGGAGAATTCAGCAACAAGGAATTTGAAGAATTTTGTAAGGAGTGTGGTATAGCAAGGCAGAAGACTACTCCATATAAGCCTCAGCAAAATGGAGTCGCAGAAAGAATGAACAAGACGTTGATAGAAAGGGCAAGAAGCATGCTCAGTGGTGCCGGGTTAGGACAGGAATTCTGGGCAGAGGCGGTGCATACTGCATGTTACTTGGTCAACAGGTCACCTTCATCAGCGTTGGAGGATAAGACTCCACAAGAAGTATGGACTGGTAAGAAACCCTCTCTTTCACATCTGAGGGTATTTGGATGTGATGCATATGTACATGTTCCGAAGGAGAAACGAACCAAGTTGGATAGTAAATCTGAAAAGTGCATCTTTATTGGGTATAAGGATGGTTTAAAAGGTTATAAGCTTTGGAACCCAGTCACACAGAAGGTTGTGTACACTCGAGATGTAGTGTTTAGAGAAGTGAAAGATGTTATTAAACATGAAGTACAACTAAAGAAACCTGTG
Organism: Pinus taeda; assembly: GCA_000404065.3. Classification (NCBI taxonomy): domain Eukaryota; kingdom Viridiplantae; phylum Streptophyta; class Pinopsida; order Pinales; family Pinaceae; genus Pinus; species Pinus taeda. Next base: position 56,408 of record APFE030518445.1, read on the forward strand.
AAGACAGAGTTTGAACTAAAGGAGGAAGAATCAGACTCTGTAGCAGAGGAGGAATCAGAAGATGAAGAGACACAAACTCCGGCTATGAGAAGATCAGTTTGAGAAAGAAGGCAGCCAGAAAGGTGTAGTCCATCTGCTTTCTGTTCAAATTTTGCTTTGTCTGTCACTGATGATGATCCCAGAACTGTGAAGGAAGCATTGGATTCAGAGGATGGAAAACTCTAGAAAGAGGCCATGGTTGATGAAATGGCATCTTTGCACAAAAATGAGGCTTGGGATCTGATGGAGTTGCCGGTTGGAAGAAACCCATTGGCAGCAAATGGGTGTTCAAGAAGAAGACAAATGCAGAAGGGAAGGTGGAGAAATACAAATCTCAGTTGGTAGCAAAAGGTTATTCCCAGGTGCGGGAATTGATTTTGGTGATATTTTTTCTCCTGTTGCCAAGGTAACTTCTATTAGATTACTTTTATCTGTTGCTGCTGCTTTTGATTTTGAGGTAGAACAGATGGATGTGAAGACAACATTTCTTCACGGGGATTTGAAGAGGAAATCTACATGAAGCAACCTACAGGCTTTGCGGTGAAGGGTAAGAGAGAACTAGTATGCAAGTTAAAGAATCTCTGTATGGTTTAAAACAATCACCAAGGATGTGGTATCAGAAATTTGATACATTTATACCGGGACTTGGCTTCACCAGAAGCAAAGCATATCACTGTGTGTATTTTAAATTAATTGGTGACCATGTTATTTATCTGGTCTTGTATGTCGATGATATGTTGCTGGTTGGAAATGACAAAGAAATTATCCAGGATTTGAAGACCCAATTGTCCTCCAAATTCGACATGAAAGATCTTTGTGCTGCAAACTATATTTTGGGCATGGAAATTAAAAGAGATCGGGCAAAGAGGAAGCTCTGGTTAAACCAGAGGAAGTATGTCGAGACAATATTGCAGAGGTTTAATATGCAGGTAGTAAACCGGTGAAGGTCCTATTCCTGTAGTTGAGTTATCTGTGAACAATGTCCCAAGACACAAGAAGAGGAAGAGGACATGTCCCATTTCCATATGCAAGTGCAGTCGTAGCTTGATGTATGCCATGGTCTGTACTAGACCAGACATTTGACATGCAGTGGGTATTAGCAGGTTTATGTCAAAACCAGGGAAGGAGCACTGGACATAGTGGAAGCGGTTTTATATTTGCGTGGCACTAGTGATTATGGTTTGTGCTACCAAGGAAGACCAGGATTGGACAGAGTGTTGGATATCCGTGGCTTTGTTGATGCAGACTGGGCTAGAGATCTGGATCAGAGAAGATCTACAGTGGGTATGTGTTTAACCTATTTGGAGGTGCAGTCAGTTGGATGAGTAAGAAACAATCTGTAGTGGCACTATCAACTACAGAGGCAGAATACATGGCAGCCACTCATGCAGGCAAGGAAGCAGTTTGGTTGCAGAGATTGTGTTCAAGTAT